>RMBW01000022.1:0-362367 GCA_004009845.1 Davidsoniella eucalypti | reverse complement strand
GCCGGAGAGTATGTCGATGGGTAGAACTGGAGATTCTGGGCTCCGTAGCCGCCAGATGGAGCCCCGGGACCCCCCGGGGCTGAGTAGTAGTTGGACATTGTCGAGGAGTTGTGGATAGAGGACACGCAGGTTGTATGATGATATAATATATATAGAGTATAGAGACGTAAACAAGAAGGTTGGCACACCGGAGCGAGTAGTGAGCGTAAGAAAAAACCGCCAAAAGGATGCGTTTTAATCGGATGCTTGAGGTTGCGAAAGTTGGCGAAGCGCAATTAGAAGCTGGCCTGTTGCTCTTTCGAGCTTGTTCTTGTTTGGGAAGCTTCGCTGTTTGGTCGCGGGGCGGTGGATTTAAGTGGAGCTTGTGTCAAAGCTTGTGCCTGACTAAAGCGGTGAACGCGTTCTAGAGTATCAAATCTCATGAAGATATAATCGTCTTCAGCCTGGCTTATCCATCAATACTAATAATATATGTTTAATTAGGCTCGAAAGACATAATTATTCGATATATAAGCATATCCTTTCATAGATGGCTCTTTCTGTGCTGGTAACTGGCGTCTCTCTTTGGGTAACCCTATCCTAACCCTAGAATCAAGCGGCACTTAAAGCGTATTGGGTAAGCGGTGAAATGGTAAATTATCGGATTTAGAAATTGAGGTTTTGAAGCCAAAGTAGAGAACCACCAAAATATCATCGAGGTAAGTCTTCTGCTGGTTTGAAGAGGCCCGTCTTGCCTCGTCTGCTTGATCTACACACTATTGAAGGCCTTGCCTCATATTTTCTTGCTACTGGTCTTTGACGTGACTTGAATCAATTGACTCGAACACCTTTTCCGTTCAAGATATCACATTTTATTCGCCATGGTATGTTGCTTTGGCTGATTTCTTTCTTCCGTTTTGCAATGACGTCCGTCCGGACCGACTGAAACACAACCCGACATCGGCGACTCAAGATATATAACCGCTTTCCCTTATATATTCATATATACTGACTGTATATTGTTTTTTCTACAATAGGCGCATCGTATGATCACCCAAGCCGTTATCGTCGGTTCACGTATCCTCGGACGCTCCTTCGTTGCCGCCTATAAGCAAGCCCAGGCTAGCAGCCAGTATGCGCGGGCTCAGGCCAAGTTGAACCCCAATGGCGCTGCCGGTGGCCGTGCTGCTCTTAGCTCTGGTATTACCATCGACGAAGCATGCATGATATTAAACGTACAGGCACCTAGCAAGGGCGCAACCAACGCCGAAGAGGTGGCAGAACGTTTCAAGCGATTATTCGATGCGAACGACCCGAAGAAGGGCGGCAGTTTCTATCTTCAGAGTAAAGTGGTACGGGCAAAAGAGCGCATAGAGGCAGAGATTGGCCCCATTGTGGAAAAGATGGAAGCAGAAGCAGAAGCACAAGAAGGGTTCAAGCCTAAGATTTATAAGGATCGGTGATATTGTCTGGCTTCTTGCTTGATTAACTACGAGAAACTACGAGGATATCTACTATATCCAGTAGTGGGTTTGCTGTGTACTTTTAGATGGGATTTATGCTCTTTCTAGAGTTTGTATGATTATGAAGGCGTGTATAATTCATGAGGGCTCGTGATTCAGTGTCTTTCTTTTCCTTCAGATAGATGTTTTATTTCCACTCGCTTTGTCTCATGACTGTAAATATAAGGATCTTTGATTTAGTTACTCTTCTCACATATTGAGCCTCTCACACAATGATCAAAGTGAGCAAAGCGGGAAGTTTGGATGGGCTATCAAGCTTGACTGTCTTTGTCCTCTGCAAACTCAGCTGGTATTATGAAAGCCTGAGACTCGTCTTTAAGTGTTCCTGCAACATATCTAGTATATAGTGTTAGTCGAGCGAACAAAACGACATGCCATATCATCATAGCATCTGGCGTAAGTTTAGGCTTACTTCGTGTGGCTGCCACGGGCTGCTAACTGGCCCTTGGCATTCCAAAACTGTACACTAGTATAAGCAAGAGTCTTGCCTATCTTGTCACACGATGCTAATCCCTTAAGGATGTCACCAGCCTTGCCAGCACTCGACAAATATGAAACTAAAAAGATAAGTCAGTAGCAGTTTAGATGAACTTTCATATAGTATAACGAACCATTGATATCGGTTGATACACCAGTTGAAAATCGGCCAGTGGAGGCTACAGCAAGTGAGCCTCCAAGGTCAACCATACTAGCTAATGTACCTCCATGAAGACTGCTTAGGCGGTTCTGTGTTTAGTTCCCATGTGGTTAGTGCCGTGTCCATTTCAAATCAGGATGTTGTTTTAAGGATTACCGTATGCTGAGGTTGAATTTCTAATTGAAATTCAACCTTGCCAGGCTCTGCAGCTAGCACTTTGAACTATATTTACTGTTAATATAAAACGAGCTATTTAATCATACATTGATGACCTACATGGTCTCCTAGTAGCCTATGCGATAGTTAGTGAAATTTTAATAAAACCTTTCCATATGCAAAAGATTTACCTAGGCTCCAGGCCCGATTCAGCCTTGAATGAACGCCATACCTGCACATACTATTAGTGACACATGAAGTTGTTGACATAAATGCTGAAAAACACACCGCCTGGACAAAGGGAAATGCCTTTTGTTTGAGAGACATGGCTGTGAAGGAATAGATGACCACTTGTTACAGAAATATGATATGATATATGGCTCCGACGACAATAACATAATGTTAAACGCGGAAACATTAAATCAAACATTCTTCCTATTCAGCTCAAGTCGGGCAAGATAGATTATGGGTCCCACTTAAAGCCATTCGATATAAATTACGTCATGATTATCCACTAGTTTATGTACTTACGTACATCCATCTATGTATGTCAAAGACTTTATTGTTGTCTCTCGTTTGAACAAAAGTTCGGTGTTACCCTGCCCTCTATAGATATATATTAGTCCGTCTAAACTGCTATCATACGTAAACAATAGAAGCCTCTCTCACTTTAGAATCCCAGAATCCAGGCGCGATAGCAGCATTAGTCAAAATAGTCTGTCCCTCCTTAACCGTGGATGACAAAAATCGCATGCCAATCACCGAAACAAGATAGATGTAGTTCCAAAAACCACCACAATTTGCACACAACTTTCTCCAGGCCTCCTCGACATCGTCGTAGCAAATCCACTCTTGACCACGAGACTCGTGGACGTGTCCAAATATATGAGCCTTCGGCTTGATTCTGGCGACATTGTCGGCTAGAAAGCTACAGCCCCAGCCAGTATCTAGATGTGCGTGAGGTGGCATATGAGTGATTATGATGTCGGAATCATATGGTAGATTCTTGGTCCAGAAATCTTCATTAGCTTCATATTGAAATGCGCCAGGCTTGAACTTGCGAGTGTAGGGACTAGCAAAAACGCTGATCGTCCGGCCATTTCGTTGACATGTGAACTCCTTGTATTCAGTCTGCAGGTAAGTGATATCTCCCCAGTCTAAAGAAATCCGCCATTCCTCGTTGGTGCGTCCCGTCAACGGTGACGGCCCACTAGTTTCATCATTGCTTGGATCAAGCGCTATATCATGGTTCCCCGCTATCACGATCTTGATCTCGTGTGGTTGATCTTTGATCCAAGCAATAGTCGTCTCAATCTCTTTTTGAGACCCTTGGCCGGAAAGATCGCCCGAGTGGATGAGGATGTCGCCATGCGGTATTTCAATTTGATAGTTGTGAGTATCAGATATACAGACAACTTTGATCGGGTCGTCAGTTATAGCAGATGCTGGGATGATTCGGTTGTTACGATACATATCGTAGAATATGCGGCCGAGGAAAACGCAGGGCCATTCTTTGAGCTGTTGGAAGCCACTTGGAAGTACGCCTCTTGAGGTGATTTTTGGTCGAAAATGGTAGTCCATTAGATATACGTGAAGAAAATATATAGATGAAAAAGTAGCTAAGCGTTACCAACTATGAATATGTGAGAGTAAAGGAGTAAAGAAACTGTCAGGACGTAGTGATATATATATATAAATATACGTTATCAACTATAAATTAGATCCACATTGAACCTTTTAATGTATACATACAAATAAAGTGCACAAGAACATCTTCATAGCTCTATAACTCCATAAGATAAATGAATTAAAAAAAAAAAAAAAAGTGCACAAGTAGCTTTTAACCATCATTAGGGTTACGGAAAGTAGTAGGTGGGTTACGTCAATGACAAATTTCACAAATTTATCTAACCAAGCTCTTTGTACTTTTTTCTCTCTATTTTTTTGTGTCAATATCTTTTAATACACTGCATCCGTGGCTATTTCAAATCGTACGCCCCGTCATCTTAAATGCATAGTTATAGCAGGTCTCGTTTCTCATGATGTCGTCTAACCCACCAGCGACATCACTAGGCGAATATCTTGAGCGTCTGCCAGGCGCGACGCTCAAGAAATTGTATGGTCAGCCGTCGACAACATTGTCGATTTTTCGGCGCATGCTACCAAAGCTGGGTGAGTCTTGGCGATAACTGCATCTATATGGCCACCCAATAAACTCGGAAACTGAAGAGAAGAGAGAAGGCATTCCACCATACTGAATCAAACAGTTGATGAGTTGACGAGACTAGGTACTTGGGGGAGATATGGGAATGATTTGGCTGTATAGAAATTCAACTCTCGACTGACCATCACGAAGCTAACTCTCATCTGCACGCTCGGCGCGGCGCGTCATCCAATAGCTAAGAAGTTTGTCCTCACGCTTCTGTACATGTCTAGCCCACTTGCTCTTGACGTAATCGATGCCATGGTACTCCCCGAATTCAAGCGCGAAAAAGACCAAGCCCTCTCTGCGCTTAAGAGTCTTCACATGATCCAGGTCACGATACCTGCGCGCGACCGAAAACAAGAAGTCCAGCTTGTCCCGACTTTCAAATCTTCGTTCCGCGAAGCTCTCGAGGGCAGCGCCTCGAAAAATTCATTCGGCGTCCTATCAACGATATCCCCGACGATCGAAACAGACCCGGCGTTCCTCGATAAATATGCTCGCCGTAAATGGGATGATATCCTTCACTACGTCGTCAACAGCGTCGGTTTGCAGGATAACCGTATGGGTGGAAGTAGCGGATCGGGTCCTAAGCAATCGGTGAAAGAATTGCTTGTCGCAGGTCGCCTCGTTGAACATCGCGCCAACGGTACAGGAAGCCTTGGAATGGGCATTACTAAAGGCGGATTCACATTCTTGTTGCAAGAGACCAACTCTCAAGTATGGACGCTTCTTCTACTATGGCTAGACGCTGCAAATAGGGCTTCTGGAACTGGTCTGGACTCTGTAGACATGCTGCAGTTCCTGTTCATGTTGGCTAGTATGGAGCTTGGCCGTGCCTACGACACAACTGCATTGACGCCTGAAAGACAGAATATGCTTCCTTTTCTGGTTGATATTGGTTTGGTATATGTGCCATCTCCCACACCTCAGCAATATTACCCTACTCGTTTTGCTACCACCCTCACCAGCAACACTAACAGTCTGCGATCTGTACGCGAAGGCTTCGCAGCTGCATCTCAGTCATCATTTGCATCCTCAGGGGTAGGCGCGGCACCAGTAAACCCAGGCGAGGATCAAGGAATCATCATGGAAACGAACTATCGTATCTACGCCTACACATCTAACCCACTACAAATTGCCGTTATGGCTCTCTTCTGCAGCATGCGGTCACGATTTGTCAATATGGTGTCTGGCCGCTTGTCGCGTGAATCCGTCCGACGTGCTATTACGTACGGAATTACATCTGATCAAATTGTCAACTATCTCAGCGCACATGCCCACGAGCAAATGCGTCGATGGGCTGCCCAGCGCAACAAACCCGTCCTTCCACCCACAGTCGTCGATCAAATTCGTCTGTGGCAGTTAGAAAACGAACGTATGAAGACTACTACTGGCTTCTTGTTCAAGGACTTTGACCACGTCGAGGAGTATGAAGCAACAGCATCATATGCTGACGAGGTTGGCGTCCTGGTTTGGAGAAACGATAGAATGGGCATGTTCTTTGCGAGTAAAACAGAACAGATTAGAGACTTTTTGAAAGTTCGGAAAAGAGCAGTTTGAGGGAACCGCCCTCTTCTTCCCCCCTCACCTGAACCTAAACATGACAGAAAAAAAACGACATCACATCAGTCATGTGATGGACTATTTTACAGTATTAATTCATAGACGGCTAGAAAAAAAAGAAAATCAGCCAATGAAGGCTTGCCAACAAAACAATTCCACTCTTACTCAGTCTTTTTATCGATAGTTGGTCAGCCTATCAATGTGTATTTTTGCACTGCCTCTGACATTATCTGCCTACCGAGTCAACCCAGCCTCATATATTTGCATTGTATAGTTAGTAAAATTAATAAATTAGTTAAACTTGGAGTATTTACAGGTTAACTTTGGCTAGAGTCCTTCATTTTTTATTGCACTTCTGTTGGGTATATATACTTCATTGATGATATGATCATACTTTAGCTGGTCTACATGTGATCGACATGGAAATAAGACTAATGACAAAAATATAATCTGTATTAAAAAGGCATAATCCTATAAAAGAGAAGAGCCATGTAGAACTGGAGTGTCTTTGTTATGACTACGCATACAAGAATATGTCTAATAATGATCTTGATGATGTAAAACCCATAAAAGGCTCGGTGTATCGGCGTCTAAAAGATAATGTTGCTGTTTTCTGCTGGATAGTTGAATGCCATTAAAAAAATGTATGTAATGAGTTAAGGACGGAATTGAGGAAAGATAGGGATGACAACAGTGGAGGTGGTTGGCTATAATACATATGATGATATATACAAAAACTGATATTGTGATGAAGTGTTTCGGCTGTTACGCGCGAGACCACAGGCGGCTGAATACACTTTTTGGTTTCTCAGCAGGCCCCCCAGCGGGCTTCCTAAGGGGCTTCTCAGTGGGCGTCTTTTCAACCTTGACCTTGAAAGACATGCCTGTTGCTTTGGAGTACTCGGATTTCCATCTACCGAAGCTGTACTTGGCATCATCAGTCGTACATAGTGATTCAATATGAGCTATCACGATACATGGTAGGGTGTTTTCCTTGATTTGTGATTGTGCTGTTTTGGATATGAACACGGGTAACTCCCGATAGTTAGGGTGCCCTCGACCACTCTTAAGTGGAAAACTATGCAACCCTCTAAAGTCTCGATGCTTCTCATAAAAGGCAAGGTCATCTTTATTGAGAAGCTGAGTAGCAAGATGATCCTGGATAGCAATAAAGCGGCCTGTCCAAAAATCAGAGGGCATAGCAGTATGTATGAGATGGGGATCATTGTTGGTGTTTACTCGACTGCCATTTGCTCGGCGGCCAGTGGGTGTAGTAGTCGTTGGCCGTGGCGATGGGTGACTCCTTTTGGTATTGATATTGGGAGATGGAGTTCGCATGAGAGTAGTCGTGGATGCCGAGACTTTTGTTTTCGGCCTTGATGCGGACCGAGAGTCTGTACGTGAGGACGGTCTAGACGATGGCCTAGGGGAGCGTCGAGTTGTTCGCCTTGGAGAAGGTCCAGATGAAGGACGTGGAGAAGACCTGGGCGACTTAGGTGATTTAGGCGGTGGAGTCATACGAGCCCTCTTATTATTCTGTTTACTGCTGGCATCGCGTTTCGATTTAGAAGGGTTCATTGATGCCATCTTAGACTTAATTCTAGAGAAAAAACTACTACCAAACGAATAACGCTGTGCTCGTGGAATTTTAGAGGGTACACGGCGTTGACTATGGGATGTCCGTGACCCTGTTCTTGATGAGGGAATTGCGGCCGCAGAGCGTGAGCGCCTGGCTGAGCTATCAATGTTCGGGGTGGCAGAAGAAGCGGCGGCGGCGGCGGCGGCAGCAGCAGCAGCAGCAGCAGCAGCAGCAGCATTGGAGGCAGAGATTGGGGTCGCCGGGGACGGATCAACTGTAGGTACTGCATCACGTAGATGTCGCTTGCTTGGCCGATGTTTGTGTGTATGTTGATCTCGTGTACTGTCACACAAAGGGGAATCTTGAGACAAGTTGGCTGGTGTCGATTGAGAGGAATTATGTGTATGGGCGACTGGCGTCTTTGATGGAGGATTGTAATGATTCTGCGAATGTTTGTTGCCTCGGACTGTCCTTTGATGGTATATGGGCTCAGAACTGACAACCGGGCTATCCTTCTTGATGCTAGACTTGCTAGCTGATCGAGAAACTCCTAGGCTATACTCTACGACACTATCGTGGGGTGACTGAGCGTATGGACGGATGTTGTTAACGTGATGGGTCTCATAGTCTTGTTTGCTGTCTGGATCAGCATTGAACGAGGTGGCAGATGTACGTGGGATACTCGATTGGGCATTAGAGTGCCGAGAATTTAGAGGCTGAACGACCGGCTGTGTGTCGAGCTGGGTACGTTGGCGGTAGCGCGGAGACTGTCCTGAGTGGCCTGCTGCGAGGTGGGCACGATTGGGGTGGTTGGCATCTGATGGCGGAGAAGGTCCGTTGCGTGAAAATCCGGGCTGAACGGAGGACATAGGTGTCTTCCATGGTCGCTGGACCGGAGGCGGATAGAGGTGGTATTTTGACCCGTCCCGGCCGTGTTGTTGATTTTGCTTGTAGTGGTGTGGGCGGCGGTGGTCGGAAGGAAGCGGCGTTGCGTCGCTGCGAGGCGGGACGGCGCCGGGGGTTTGGGAAACTGGATCTGGCATATGTCCCCGCCCTCCACTTCCGGAAGTTCGCGAATGTCTTCTGGCAGTCGCGGACCGAGAAGCAAGTGGTCGAGAATCAAATCGAACCACCGGCATCTTGGGAGAGCCCATAACCGGGACAGAATTGTGGCTAGTAGGCGAAGATGGGCAGCAATAGACAATGTTACGGCCAAGACGAGATCGCGCACGATGCGCTGCAGTGTGGCCAGGGAATAAAGCCACAGACGGAGCAGCTTGTAGCTGATCTGGAAGTTCTGGAGCACCACAACGCTAGCAGTCGAGCCGATAGCATGCAACGAAAGCTGCAAGTTCGACGAGGTGATGCGAAAGGTAGCGCGGAGGGTGATGCCGACGAGCTCAGTGATTTTGACAAGCAGCGTGGCCACTGACTTGAGCGATTCGGCAGCAGCCTCGCGTGCAGAGTTTGTAGCTGATACAGGCGTCGACGGAGCAGGACGGCGGATATTAGTAGAAGTAGCAATAGTGTTAGACACGGCTGTATTTTCAGTCGCAATCTTGGAAGTAGCACTGTCAGTGGCGCTGGCAGCAGGAGGAACCGCTGGAGCAGGTGTTGCAGAAGCGGGCTTTGGTGCTATTGCTAGCGGGCTCTGCGGAGACGAGGCAGCAATAGCAACGACTTTAGCGTTGGTATCAGCACCCGCACCACTATTGGCAGCGACGATGGGAATAGAGACTGCGAAGAAGGAGGACATGGCCGCACGATTGAGCAAAGAAGAAAATATGTACGTCGACACAAAAAAGAAGCTAAAAAGTAGACAAAAGAATGCAGCACTGGCGAATAGCAGTAACAAGAGCGGTGATGATACAATAACAAGCAACGTTTTGTTGACTATCGAGATAGGGCGGCTACGAAAATAAGGCCACAGCCTCTGCGAAGACGAGGCAAGAGCCATTGCAGAGCTTGATGCTAGACCTCCTGCCGTCTGCAAGCCTCTACCAGCTAATGAAGCGGTTTGCATTAGTCGCCGCTGGGCCTGCAACTGCCCATACCGCAGGCGCTGTAGCAGAGCAACGACGACCGCCATTTTAGGCAGGAACGATTAAAAGGCCAATCCCCAAAGACACTATGAGAGAAAAGCCCAGAGAAAGGCAGGATAGGACAGAGTCAACTACCCATACAGCTACACGCAAATGCACAAAGACGAGCGAAGCTGCTGCTGCTGGGCAGCAAGCATATCCCGTTGAGGCGTTAGGCAGGGACAACGCATTCACCCATGCAGATGCAACAGTGCCGGCCGATTCGGCAGGTTTTCAGTCTCAGAAAGCCTATAGCAATGGTAATTGCTGTACCTAGTTACGGGAATTGAATGATGATTTGATTGCTTCCGCAGCTCGCCAGCGCCAAACCAGCTAATCGTTGCAGGATAGTGCATACAGCATGCACATGCATCACATGCAGGACAACGCAGACTGTAGGACTGGCGTAGAAAGATAAAGAAGTGAGAAGAGCAGAGGGGTAGAGCCGTGTATCGTATTGATTGCAAGGTGTGTAGGAGGGAAATTACAAAGCCTGCAGTATTGACTGCTGTCGCTCTATTTAAAACTCATGCTAAACAGAAACAAATCAACCACAGAAAAAAGGATACAATCAAGATGCCGTTTTCACCGTTCACCACGCCCCAAAACGTCATATGGCCCTGCTCTTCAATTCAATTTATCTCAATCCTAAACTTGTCGCACCTGCCGTGTTAGTGTACAGCTAGTAGAAACTGCTCCCTGCCGTATTGGGCAATTACACCCCCGTAGCTAGTTGATTGCTTTAGGACCGCCCACTAAACTTGGATTCTCACCACCCCTCTCTAATTCTCCCCCACCTTCTTGTCCCCCGACAGCTTGGTTGCGATGGCGACGACCCCATTAGAAGACTTTGTTTGGCTGCTTAGCTCCTGGGACTTCATCCGGCTTGCCAGGACTCCGACAAAATCTGTCGCCATCCTCTCGTCGTGTGTTTTGTCCGGTCCACATACCCCTAGCCACAAAAGATGCTTAATTAGACGTCGTAGTGTCTGGCGATTATTGATTGCCTTGACTACTTAGATGCTACCGTTTCGTCGTGGCGCGGCGTATCTTCCCAGTCCTGTATCTGAAATCGGTGTACCACGTCGGCCTGGCCACGTTGGATCGGATGGCCGTTAGAGTCCCATAATGCCCGCTCTTTGAACACCACGTTACCGGCCCAGTCGACCAAAATCACGGTCTGACGCTGCGTACCGTACATGCCAGTGTCAAAGCCAAACGCCGATTCAGGTCGCCCGTGCGCCTTAAGCACGTCCTCCGCACACTTTTCGGCTGCCGATGCCCATTCGCCCTTGCCCTGCGATCGGATGGCTTCCATGGCCTTCTTATGTTCTTCGTCCCCGATGGGCGGGACGAATATCGACTCGCGCAGCGAACCCACCATATCAGCTAGCGAAGCATTAGGCAGCTTTGGTAGTGTGTCTTGGTCGAGAATATTGAAGAGGGCGTCGCAGAATTCGTCCTCGGACTGATTTGTCGTCGCGGCCACTTCAGCTGCCTGACGCAGGAGATTTTTGCCGTGCTGTATCTTGTGCCACGTATCGGGATCGTCATAAGCCGTGTTGCTCAGCCCATACACCTCATTGCGCTGCTCACCGATCCATGAAACATGACCTACGTGGTCGCAACGGTTGGAGACTATGCCTAGTGGCTGCACTTGCTGTTCGCCTGCCTTCTTGCGTAGCTTGCCGCACACCATCGAGAAGCCACCTACTCCCTTGACGCCGTCAGCTATTAGTCGTTCTAGGGTAACGTTCATGTCTTCTTGGGCATGCGAGCCTAGCCACGCAGTGACCATACCACCACGGCTTCGCTTGGCGTGGATCGGATGGTCTTGAGAGTCTGGGTTAGTCTCTCGATAGTTGGTGAGAACCGCGATAGCGCCTTCGCGCGTAATGCCGAGCCAAGTTCCCTTTTCGGCCCTCTGCATGTCGCGCGATGAAAGAACGTCGTGTCCTTCGCTATGGCGCCACCACTCTGGGCGGCTAGTCGGGCGTAGAATGAACTCGTCGCGGTTATCGATGATGACTAGTGCATAGTCTGGATGCGCGGTAGTGATAAGTACAATACACATCTTGAGGAGTTGTAGGTGAGTATGTTGGGTTTGTGTATAAGACCTGCTAAAATAGGCGCATCAAGGTGAGTTATAAGTAGAGCCTGTTGTAGAGATATAGGAATCTGATAGTGGTAGGTCGTATCGGGCGTAGTGGTTCTACCCCAGATTGACCACGTGCTCACAAACGGCCTGGGCTGTTATAGACAGATGAGATATACTGTTCTCGGGACTCTCTAGCAGGTCGGTGATTGGATTCTTCTGAGATCACCCGTCATTAATCACGCTTTTGCGCACCCGAGAGACCGAAGAGGTGGTGTGGTGGCACGCCTGTGGTAATGTATAGTATGTTGTAGTAAACTTGGTTTGGGGAAGTGTCGATAATGAGTTAGTACAAAGCATGACTTAGCATAAATAATAGCAAGGTGACGTAGTATAAAGAATATGCTGAGCTAGGTAATGCTACTAATTGTAACAAAGCTGGGACTTAAGCTTGACTATTCTTACCGACACTGTAGGGTTGAGATACTCGTTTTAGTTGATTCTATTGTAGTTGACTGTAAGTTCAAGTAAAAACTGTTAGATAAATCTATCTAAACATTCTTGTTTTCCATAGGTGGCTGGGTGCTTATACCAAAAAAAAAAAAGCATTACGAGGAGCAGCAGTTTTAGTTCCTTAGCTGAATCTCAAAGCATAAAGGCATATTACGCTAAAGCGGGGCAACAATGACCGCAGGTCCGATGTGCTATTGTAATCCAAAATGACTTTCATGTGCACCCCTTGCCTATCTTTTAGCCGTAGTTGTTCTACATATTATGGTTCCGGGAATATATGATTATCTGGCATGACGTCTTGTCAGATTGTGTCTAGGATAATTGTGAGACCCAACGGAGCCACAATGCGATAACTACATACACTGTATTCATATGTTGTGTGGATATATAGTGGATGAATGCCTTTATTTCCATGCTGCATATATACATACGTATATCTTACGTTCTGTTGTCACTTGTTATATTTGTCGCAACATCCATAGAAAAACGGACCTGACGACTTACCAAGATAGGAGGTCTATCAACCTACAGCTAAAGACACAAATATATATGTAGATATAAAATCCGACTGGCCGCAGCAGAATCACCGGAAATGGCTCCCTCCCCCCATCGTCAACTGCCAATATTCTCGGGAAGTCATAGTCACACAGCCATATTTATTGAACCGTACTTTCACCTCGCTAAAGACTTAACTTGTATTGCTATAACTTGCCGACATCGGTGGGATTATTACTCGGAATAAAATGCTAGTAAGTTACTATACATACCAATCATCATTAGGATCGAGGCTGTACCGCTGAATACCGCCTTACAATAAAATTCTCGTGTCGTACGTACTTATCGTGGAAGCTCAGAAAACAAACTTTGCGTAACATGTGACATGAAGAGACAACTAAGATGATTCTTTCGGATTAACGATCGCCGACTTCTACACCAAGCATAAACAAGCTTCTAATCTATCGATTTGTCTTTCTAAGTCTTTTCACATACTTTTTAACAAACTATGAATACAAGTATGATAGTCTGTAAAACTTGCAACCTTATGAAACTGGCCTCCAACAAAGCATGTACTCCACCAACTACCAACTTCTAAAAAGTTGAATTTTGCTAGAAGTCGAAACCCGGGGAGGTTTGAACACTAGGATCATGGGGAAAAAAAAGAGTGGTGGATAAAGAAGCCCTCCCGGAGTCGAAAATGATGCTCCCAGTAATCTCCTTCACTTTTGACTACGTTTGATGTCTATCTAGATTATGATATAGAGACTTAGTGATACACACCTCGTTATGAACAATAAGAAACCAAGTGTAGACAAAAGGTATAGAAAACAAAGAAACAAACGCGACTTTGCCCCCTAAACCGCCACACTTTATAGAGCCATGACTCTTATAATCATCAGCGCAAAATCATCTGCCAACCTTCCCTCCTACAATCCTCCGGAGGGTACCTTTGAGTTCGAGTGCCTCCCCCTCGTCCCAAGACGAACTTTTCCCCTTCGTTGTGGGTTCTTAAGAGCGACCAGCACATAATCCTAATGCTGCTGTCCATTCTCGCTTGCCTTTTTCGACCTTTGCCGTTTTCAAGGCACCGGTTCGTGAGGCCTTGAGCCCGACTTCTTCCCAACTCGAGGGATGTTCTCACCGACGACCGGGGTCAAACCCCCGTGCCAACAGCCGTCGGCCTTTCGGACTAGCTTCTCATAGTCTTTGTTGTATGGAAAAAAAAACACCAGGTAGCCAATCCTGGAACCCCGTAGGCTTACCCTCGGGCTGTGCTAGACAGAGAGCTCTCTTAGATCTTAAAAAGTTATAAGAGAAGTTTGGTCTACGCACACCTGCATTTGTTGACCGCCCGGGGGTTGGTTGGAAGGTGACATCAACCTGCCGCTTCCGCCCGGAATATGCCGTCTTATCACAGCGAAATAACAGTAGGTAGACGTAAAAGAGAAAATTCAATTCAATCCATAACTATAAATCATCATAACATTAAAGGATATCGAAATCACTACCGATCATACTTTTGCCTAGACCAAGTGTGATATCACGGCCCGTCCTTCATCGTTCCAGTGCGCCTTGACTTCAACCCAGCTCTCCTCGTTATATGTCTCTTGTACCTTCTGACACGTTCTAAGGCCCCATTCCGTGACACCCACCATTAAATTACTCTCGAACATGAACGCACAACTTCCAGCGCCGACCTTGGCTGGTTCCAGCTGAGCATTCCTCGCGCCCTCATAGCTAGTAACATCTGGCCCATGACCGCTCATCACGTTGTGTAGACTTGCTCCGCCGGGCACAAAGCCGCCGTTGCCGCCTTTCTTCGCGTCATATTCACCCGTGATCAAGCCCATGAACTCACTCATCGTGTTGCGATGGTACCACGGTGGACGGAATGTATCCTCAGCTACGAGCCAACGAGGCGGGAATATGACAAAGTCCGCTACAGCTGTTCCTGGGATGGGCGATGGGGCAGAGAGCACAGTAAAGATGCTGGGGTCGGGATGGTCGAATGATATGGAGCCAATAGTGTTGAAGCGCCCGAGATCATACTTGTATGGGTAATAGTTTCCGTGCCAACCGACTACGTCGAAGGGTGTGTGCTTCTGCGTTGTGGAAAACAAGGTATTGTTGAATTTTACCATGATTTCATAAGTGGATAAACCCTCTCCAGCTACTGGGCCGAAGTCTTCGCTGAAGCAGGCAACGGGTGTTTGGAAGTCTCGCTCGTTGGCAAGTCCGTTCGACCCGATAGGCCCTAGCTCAGGCAATATAAAATGGCCTTGATATAGCTCTAATGCGTAGCCACGCACAGAGCCATTAGGTAGATGAACTTGATATTTGACACCACGTGGAATGACACAAATCTCTAACGGGCGTACAAGCAGCCAGCCCATCTCCGTGCGTATATCTAGTACTCCATCCTGTGGCACTATGAGCAGATCGCCATCTGCTGAGTAAAAGGCGCTGTGATCATCCATACTTTTTCCTGCTGCGAAGACATAGATACCAATACCCTGCTTCAGAGTTGGATCCCCAGCACCAGCGACCAAGTGCATACCAGAGACAAAGTCGTGTGTCTTCGAGTCATCATGATCGAAGGGATCCCACCGTAGTTGGTTTGGGACATATTGAAGCTTCGAGAACTCGGATGTTGAAGCATCGGAAGTAGCCGTCCCCCCGTCTTTGTCTCTGTTGGTGGTCTTTGATTGGAATGGTGGGTGGGCGCAGGACGGCAGGATTCGGTACAGCCATGTCTGTTTGTTCTCGTGACGCGGTGCTGTAAATGCCGTACCAGATAGCTTCTCGGCGTAAAGACCTAGCGGCGGCTTCTGTGGTGAGTTCTGCGCAACTGGGACGGCACCACGAACTGCTTCAGACCTATCAAATGAAGGAGTTAATTAGTTACAATGGGGAAAACGGCTGGATAATGTTAGAATAGCTTACTCAAGATGGCTGCCAAAACCACGCTGATAGATATACTTTTCGGCAAAATCGAACTGTGTTGGAGGCATGGTGATGACAGGGAATAGCTGTTCCGAGGCTGTATACAGAATTAAAGGGAGAGTAGAGAAGAAAGCCCGTGTATTTCTAAATCAAATTGGCGGCCATGTTGATAACTTTATCTTGTTGTTCATGCCCCTTTGAGAACAGCTTCCGCCTTATAAGACAAGTCAGCTCGCCGAAAGCTAAAGGTCGTGCCGAGCTGAACCCTTTCCACCCGACAATTGCCTGAGCCTTAGCAAAGCTGTCTGCAACGTCCCACAGTATAGCGAAATGGCTTTCCTTGTCTCGGAATGCTGGTTTAGCTCTTACCTTTTTTCTCCCTTCTTTTTCCGCTACGAGAACATCATGGCGGCGTAGGAGTCTACGGTTAGGAAAAGAAGGATTTCTTGCCTCCTTTTTTCTGCTTTCATCCGTTCCCCCAACGCGGGACTTTTCCTTTTTTTTTGGTACACATATAAAACCCCGAGTTGTTGATCGCACAATAAAACCACTGTCTACGATCCATGATTTCCGCTGAAATATTGGGGTCCATTGTGGCCGTCTTTGTCGTCCGGCCGCGTGTAGCCGATACAACCCACGAGATGCAGTTTCCCTCGTGACATACAAACATATACAGCGCAATTTCGAGTTGATTTGGGTGATTTTATATTCATGTATCGATTATTTGCAGGCCTATCACCGCTGAATACATATTTTGGGACATACAGATATGTACATAGTAGGGAAGGCCAATTGAAGAAGGTGCATGTTTTCGTAGTGGATCCGTAAATATGTATGTATTTATTGCCTCTTTGAGCTATAACCACCGGACAATCAAACGCACAAATACGTTATAGCCGAAATATTAGTATCAAAGCCTTACAGCTATCGGAACAGAATTATCTGTGTAAGGTTCATCGCCAACAATTCAGCTGTCTACGTATCTGGAAAGATGTATGATTCCTTCGCTTTAAATGGAGCTTTGATGTTGTAGGATCTGTGACCTTCCCGTACAACTGTAAGTTTGATTTTTATTTGATTTGATTCTATTTAACGTCTACCTAAATCACTAAGATCATACGACGCCGGATTGGTTACCGGACCCGTACAACAGTTATTCGGTTAGATACAAGGATTAGCTCGTCATGTCATTTTGTTTCCTTCACTATCGTCACTCTAAACAAGTCTAAGATGTATTTCAAACTTGCTCAATAGACATGTTACCACTAAGCATTCCCGAGGCTTAAATAACAAAGCTGTCGATGTGGTCACATTATAAGTATAATTGTTGTAGGTGTACTAGCCTTGCACATCACGTGACTACGCATACACTACATCACGTGACTTACATCGACTCTATATAATAACACCTCCATAACATTTCCTTCATAGACCCCATTTAATAAATCACCCTTTACATATTTTCTCCGCAACAATAATAATGGGTATGACTAAGCGGAGGGGACTCCACGCACTTACCCCTATTACCTCTCATGGCGGCCACATCCCACGATAGATGACTTTTCACCTTAAGCATCACCAACAGACCCGATTCATACCACCTTGATAGAGAGGCGGTCTGAGTACGGATCACAGGTGTAAGCAAACTATCCAATACATACGTTTTGCACCGACAGTAATTACTCTCAGGGCAACAAGTCACCCGAAGGCCTTCTCGCTCGCCTTCAACATGCCTTCCTCAGCCATCCGAAAACTACGACTGCGGCTACCTATGCCCGCAACCAGCGTCAGGATCCACCGACATACATCGCTGCGGTGCATGATTACCTCCTCTCCGAATCTATCAAAGATAACACCGGCAACCTCCTTAGTCAGACTGCAGCAGCGCCGGTGATCGACTCGCTTTTCACAGATGAAGCACTTGCGGCCTGGTGCACCCGCCGGAGCAGAGCGGTTGCCGCCACGGAAGTTGCTGCGGCCCCTGCTTCCGGTGCTGGGTCTCCCGTTGCCATCGTTACGGCGGTAGGTTCTATCTGTGTAAAACGAGTCGATCACCGGCGCTGCTGCAGTCTGGCTAAGGAGGTTGCCGGTGTTATCTTTGATAGATTCGGAGAGGAGGTAATCATGCACCGCAGCGATGTATGTCGGTGGATCCTGACGCTGGTTGCGGGCATAGGTAGCCGCAGTCGTAGTTTTCGGATGGCTGAGGAAGGCATGTTGAAGGCGAGCGAGAAGGTCTTCGGGTGACTTGTTGCCACGTTTTGCACCGACAAAAGCACAAATAGAACAGATACGGGAAAAAATGAAAACGAGTAAATAGCTAATATTTCTCAAGCTATGAATGGCTAGCATTGGATGCATACTATCTACTTATTAGGGTAGTAAAGAGTGTACCATAGGGTTATCAGTTGATGCCTCTGTGAGTGAACACTAAAACATCATATTACCCAGACTCAGACAATGATCTTCAAAGGAACCTTTTCTAGGTAAGAATTAGAAGATAACGACATGGAACGCTCAAGAGCGATGATGGGTATTTCTGTTGAGGAATAATGACAACCGCCCGAAGAAAGGAAAGTATTGATTTGTTTGTAGGAGTGAGAATGGAAACTGCCTTGCATTAGTAACAAAGATTATTCAATGGAACTAATTTATGCCCGGTACTTGCTAGCTAAGTACTTGGGGCAGTTTAGACACCAAATTCAAGATCCATGTTACTAAACACGCTTTGCGGGGGCGAGTCATTCATTACTCGTTCGCGGCAGCAGCCTTGTCCTTCTTGGACTTCTTTTTACCGCCGCCACCGCCACCGGAAGACTGGCTAGGGTTCTTTGAAAGGTGAACAATGAGGCGTGTCCAGCACTCTTCTTTGTCCCACTCAAATCCGGCTAGGTAGGGAAGTTCTAACTCATCGTCGCTCTTAATGCTGATGTTAGCTTGGTGGTTCATTATGTGGCAGTCTGATATATTGTCAGGACAAGCACTTACTCTCTTTTTGTACGCTTTGTGGATAGCGTCCATAGCATCCTTGATGGTTACACCCTTGAGGTTACGGGCGGTCACTTCCATGCCCAATGGGAAGTGCAGGTCGATCTTCTTGACGGGAGGGTTAACGAGGTGCATCTTGAGTATGCTTGGCTCGTCGATAGTGTTGGGGGAGGTGTTGATCTTCCAGCCTGTTCGCTGGGTCTCAATCGGGAGGGCGATCTCGGTGTGACTGCTTTCTTGTCGAAGTTAGTGCCTGTTGCGATGAGAACATGCTTAGAGAATAGGTAAGAGCATACCTAAATCGTTGATGTTGAAGACTCCCGAGACGCTAGAGCTCGTTCTCCGGTGCTTGTGGTGGCCCTCCTTGTAGTGGATTTCGTGGACACCGTCAACGGCGGAGTCAACCTTTGTTAGGGGCGCAAGTGTGTCTGTCATGATGGGCAGAAGGCTTGTGTGTATCTCTATAACCATCAAAAAGAAGTGTGTTAGTAACGGGGGTCACTAAGAAAGCATTGCACTCAGGTACCAAAAAGGTGAGTGAGTGGGGAAATACGTGTAAGTGGGTGGAGGCCAGCATTAAGCTAACGAGACGACATACAAAATTGTGTATAAAAAGATGATATGTGACGCAGTGTGCTCGATGATGATGAGAGAAACAGAAGGGAGAGTTTGATGGAAACCAAGTATCAGGAGCAGAGAGGTTTAAATACTGGCCGTTGGCTATCAAGCTGCCCGGCAAGAGGTCTACAAAGGGCTGTTTCTCATACTGTCCAACTGGGCACATGACTCGGCTGCCGGCACCCAAAGCAATAACTTGTCTGAACACCCCGAAAGCCCTTATTTCCCTTCTCATTCTCCAGCAAACGAATCAACGAGCGGGGTAACTTGTTGGTTCAATGAATACTGAACACCAACTACAGTACCTACAGCCTGTATAGCAGCATCTCAAAAGGGGAATGGAGAGTCAATACAGGTTACTTTTCGCCTCCATAGCACTGCGTGGCTGGTCAGAACAGTTTTCACTACTGTGTATCACTAAGACCAATGTCGTCGTCCGTTCGACCATAAATTGACACATCGCGTGATAATCGCAGGCAAGTGGAGTGACGCCAGACGGTACTTTCCTGCTACGGTCGAATGTCACTCGACTTCTCGTCTGTCTGGAAACAGGTCACTGCTGTTTCGGGGACTCTCGGTGGTCTGTGGGCCAATAGTATTCAGTATTAAAGTGGGCCCTCTCTGGTCCCAGTCTGGAACCACAGCATCCCGAGAAAGTGGGTCATAGAGCTAGGCCCACTTTAGCGGAAAGATGTGCCTGAAAGCCCTCCCTAGGATGTCGAGGAATAGCTTGCTTACTGTTTCTGTATAGCTAAGTACTTGCCTTATGCGATACGGCGGTATGTTGGGAATTTGGAGGTTAGAGTAATAATATTTTGGGGAACGAGACATTTGGATCACGCGGTTTGAAGCCTTCCGTCTCCAAAAAAGATATGATGTAAACCATATGTCTAGAACATCACGAATGGCAATAGGGGGCATACAAACATGCATGTATGTGTAGTCACGTTGTTGATATACGGACATAGGCAAACACATGTAAATATATATATATATATATATATATATATTTTGATCAAGAAGGCCAGAGTACGTCATCGACAGATAAGCATAGTTACTATACCTACAACTAGACACACGGTAACTTGCCAGACTATATCCAGGAACACAGACTAAAAGTCAAGAACCGGCGCAGACTAGCGTCCGACGCTGCCGCTCCTGGTGGCATCATTGAAATATATTGGCATGTTGGGGACCATCACAATTGGAGTCAGTGTTTTAGTGCATACAGTGTGCATTTATATTGGGATCGAGGTACAAGCCTCCCATAGTAGGCAAGACAAAATTAAAGTATATATACAAGAAGTGAAGATAAGTATGTCTTCAACCTGCTGAGGTCGATATGACCAGCTGGTGACAGATGGCTATCGGTTGGTAGTCTAATCTAATCAATAATGATAGCAAGAGTATCATTTGGACTTTGGTCACAAAAACAAAATGGTGAAAGTTGTGTAATAGAAACGAAATGAGGGTATTTTGGTGTAAAAGGTATGTTGAGAAATGGATAACAATCAGGAAGGAAAAGGTATATGATTCCAGTAGGCGTCTGAACATGACGTCATAACCCTAAGAACATGATACGTCCACATGTTTCTAAAGATCAGAAGACAATGGGCTAATACTGTGCGCCTGGAGAAGAGGTGCTTAGAGACTCATATTGAGCAACATAAGCTACTTCCATCATGGAGCCCCAGCCATCTTTGGTATCACTGTTGGTAGGACCAGGCTAAATCGCGAAATAGGGTATGTTAGTCATGTGATCATACATATTCCACTACATCTCCTAGTTATAACAAAAACTTACCCAGTTGCCGCCAACAGCGACGTTGAGAATAAAGTACTTGGCAGTGTGAGCAAGAGCAGCCCAGGCGCTTTCCTTGCCAACCTGGCTACCGGTGATAGTCTGGAACAGAACATCATCGCGGTACCACTTGAGAGTCTCGTTTTGCCAGTTGCCAGTAGTGCGGTCAAACATGACTCTCCAGCGGTGCCATGACTGGTCAGGAATGGCAATGGAAGACTGGATGCCGGCAGGCTCTGCGCAAGCACCGCCGGGGTAGACGTCGCAGTGAACGGTGCCGTAGGCTGTCATGTTGCCATTAACAGTCTCGAGGATGTCAATCTCACCGCAGGAAGGCCACGAGCCGTTGGTGCGGAGTTCTTCGCCCAGCATCCAGAAAGCAGGCCATATACCCTTCTTATGGGATACGTCATAGTCACCAAAACGCAGAACAGCCTCGGCGATGGTCTTCTTGCCCTGCTTAGGCGCAAAGGTGAACTTGCTCTCAATGCGGCCCGACGTCCACTGGCCACCCTTCAGCAAAGGGACAATCTGAAGCGTATCGCCGCCGCTGATCTGAAGGTTAGAGTTGTTGGAGGTGTATCTTTGCCACTCGTTGTTGACAGAGATATTAGTAACAATTTCCCACTTGCTGGTGTTAGGCAGCGTGCCAGCGTCACCTGAAAAGGTGTCCTGCCACACAAGCTGGTAGTCGGTCAGGTTAGGAGCGCTCCAGGCTGCGGCAAGGCCGGCAAAGGCAAAGAGAGAGAAACGCATGGTGAAGAAACGTGTGAGTTGAGTTGTTGAAGATAGAGAATGTCTTGGCTGAAAAGGGCAAACTAGGCCTAGAAGTTGAGGATAGAATAAGATGAGATATAAGACGAGTATCTTAATCTCGGTGCTGTCAAAGCTGTGGTAAGCGGACTTGGAATATATTGATGAACAGACACGAAGGTGATGATGTCTCAGTATCAATTCGAGCAGGAAGATACGGCTGATTGATAGATTTGGTACCGGGATCGTGATGGCGGTCTTGGAGATTGGCGGTAGCACGGTAGAAGAGGTACAAAAACGAAATAGTATCGACCACCTGGGCGTTGTTTAAATAAGGAGGGGAAGGTCTAGCTTCTGAGAAGATACTAGCTAGAGTATCGTGAAATGAACGAAAAGAAGGGATAAAAAGAAGGAAATCGAGTTCTCGATATACTGAGATAACGAAGAGCTCTGGAAACAACTGTGTCGTAAAGACAAACACAAGAAAAGAATGAATCGACTTATCAAAAGAAGAGGCTGAAGTAGAGTGCAAGCACCAATGTATAAAAGAAAGAAGAGGCACAAGCAAAGAAACAAACAAAAAGCCAGCCTTTGGTTCGAGGAAATAAAGAAAGAAGGACAGTTTGTGATGATTTATGGTCAAAACACCTGGTGAACAGAACGAAGAGAAAAACAGCCTTTCCAGTGGGCCAAGAACGGCAGGAGAATACGGGGACAGCCTTCGACTTATACTTGCGGTTCTCTCGTTTGCGTTTTGCTTTGTTCATAAATGCCTAGAAGTGTCCCGGACCTTGAGGTCACATCTCTTTGTGGTAGCCCATGTGTTATGTCCAGGGCCAGCAACAGAATCACAAGAAACAAGCCCAAGTCTTGAGTACCAGCAAGTGATGACAGAGAAATATGGGCCAGGGGTAAAGAGTATCACTACAATTACAGTTCAGTACTACCAAAGCTCAACCGCGCTCTTGCTAGCTAGGCTAGGAGCCCTCAGCGCAGGGGTCAGGGAACTAGCTTCTTGGATTTCCTAGATAGAGCCTCTAGTCAGGAACTAGTAGCATAATGGCATGAAGTGTCATACATATGGGTATCATATTATATCTAGCGAGCAGAGTGGCATCGTGTTAGTCGAATCAGGCAATAAGAACAAGCCTTATCCCCCCTCTTTCTCTTTGTTGAATGGCACAGGGCCTGTTCCCTGTAATTCTTGTTTCCTATTCCAAGGTTTCCACGGCTTGACCAAGATGATGTCTGTGTCTTTTGTCTACTGCGTAACTTCGTCTTGAAGCTTCCTACCAGGTTGAAGCCCAATCTTCGGGCTGTAAGATTGCAGAGGTCCTCTTAAACGCGTCCAACTACGTATGAATGTGCAAACTAGAACCGGAGTTTCCATTCGTTTCCGAAGCTACAAGAAGTCATGCCGTCCGGCCTGATGTATCTTCCGGACAATCTATGTGATCTGTTGCCTCGTTTTTACATTCTGGGGGCCTGTCGTATTATCTTGCAAAGTTCATGCGGATTGCTTATCGTTCTAGCAGGCAATATATGCTGCGGTTCGCATATATATAGCACGTTTGATGCACGTCAACCAATGGACTCTTAGCCGGTAGCAAAAAAAAGAAGGAATACATGACAAAACAAAAGAAAAGAAGAAAACAAACTTATCCAGTATCTGGGTATAGTAGACAGAATGCTACGGTATCTCTATCGATCAGTGTTTGCTGTTCTCTTCGGATGTTGCTTTCAAGGTTGCCGGACTGTGATATCAGCCACTGAGACGAACTTGGCTGTACTGCAATATTCTGCTAAGTTTGTTCTAGTTAGCTATGTCTGCCTAACCTCTGACTCGTTATTTTGACCCAATCCTCCCACTTGCCACCCAGACCCATGTCAGGGCCGCCTGTTAAACATCGTGTCAAAGCTTGCAATACGGTGCAAGTGCCAGTACAGGCTACTGATATCTTGGGTCAGTCTTCGTATTACAGGCTACAAAAGACACTTAAGCGTCTCTGTTGCTTGTTCTACTTTGCTTGCTTGCCTGTTTATCATCGCCTTTGTTCGGGACTTCTTCTATATGCTTTCCCGGAAAAGGAAAAAAAAATTATACAATAAGGGGGAACACCTAAAAGCCCTTAGAAAGAAGAAATCATTCTCCCCCCTCTCCCACACGGCAAATTATTAGCCATGTATTGCTTTTCCTCACGAAGCATCTATGATCTGATATAGGCCGCTTGTCTCGATCATAGTTCGGTGGTATCAAGATACTTTAGAAACTATCGAATGCTACTCAGATCATACATATATACATAGCTTACCACCCTATTACTATCACCTTACATATTATCTTTGTCAATATTAGATACCTTCCTACCCTTCAAAGACATCAACTTCCTTCTATACCATTGAAGCCAGTGGTGCCGTATGATGGCACTAGAACATGTCTATTCCTGTCTACAACTAGTCGAGTATTGACCATTTTGGGCATCTTGAAGGTCTACTAGACACGTCAGATTTATCTACATCCGCTTTCAACTGTCTCATAACTGACTGATATCCGGTCAGTCTTCAACTTCGCGTGACTTGTCGGCTTAGATTACCCATTATCAGGGCGATATTGTAGTCTGGGATAACATCAGCGGTACTCTGACAGGTAGTCATTAATCACATATTATGGGCCATAGAGGCAACGTGAGGGTCAATTGACAAACCAGAGGTGAATGAATTAAGGGAAAAGCTAATTCACTGTAGTTGCTTCGGGAATTCTCAATCGTCCACCGAGTGTTTTAAGAGGTTCTGTTTCCTAGTCTTTGTTCTTCTTGAGGTCAGAATAAGAAGGAATATTTGGTTGCCACATTTGCTTAGCGTAATAAAAGATAGCGGCTTATAAATCAATCTATATAAATGCCTTAAAGAAACGAAGCTATAGCCGTCAGTGTCTCTGTCACCTTCAAAGAGGACGTCTTCTAGATTTCTCTTCACGTCAGGTAATGCTAGTTCATGTTGAATCACTCACAAGCATATGAGACATTCTAAATTTCAGTATTATCAGGGCTCTAAGGCACTAGATACGCCTTAATAATTTAGTGCCTTTCTAGCAGCTTCAATGTTGTATAAAAGCGTATGATTGTTTGCTTCACAAAAGGCCATTAACGTTGTTTGCACGTTAGCCGGTCACATCATACAACCTCAGCATTCGATGGCAACAAACTTGTGATGACATAATAGTTCGTTTCTATTCAACTCACAAGTTATACTCCGATAATCTGCATCATACAATCACTATCAACTACAGGCTTTAGTTTTACACACAAAGTTGCACATGGAGTGATTTTGAAGAAAAAGTTCAAGTTAGTTTTAGTCCGTGAAATTTTACTTCTCTCTTCCTTTTACCAAGGTAGGTTTTATGCATAGCTCAAGTCATACGCCATCTATTGGCCTACTTCGATTCATTCAGTATTGGAAGGTCGGTTTTTAGTATGTGATTGGATCTCTTGAATATGAGACACAATATCACCCAGGGGCAGGGGGGCATTCAATAAGTCGCTTCAGAGAAAGGGTCCTAGATTTTAGTGTTTTGTTTACCAAAGATATTTGACCAGGGTTTGATTTAGCAGTACTTAAAGCTATCAGTGTGGTTTGATTCTAGTTTGCGTTTCTTTCGGCGTAGATTTGGGGATGTCCTATTCCAGGCCCAAGAAGTAGACGCAACAAATAGGTATGCGAGGAGCCCTTCTTACAATAAGCCAAGCGAGCTCATACTTCCATATGCATGATACGAACTCATTAGTAGCTTACTGCTAAGCTCGTCACAACAAACGGAAATCGATCGTAGCTCGGCTGAGCCGGGCTAGGGCCAGTGACAACGGCTATATCATATAAGTACTTGATACTTCACGTGCTTCTAAAGAGAAGGGTGGGTAATCATACGCGTCGAGTTACATATGTATATATATGTATATGTACATACAGACATAGCAAAAGCCATATCAGCAATTGTTTGTATTCCAGACGTCAAGACTTGCGTGGGACCGACATTACGGTTGTCAACAGTCCAAGATCACTATCCATCTTGTCCCTTTTTTAATACCTGACCGGACTTCGCTACCAAGATGTAAACTGCCTCAGATATAGGCCTTTGTGGATATTGCCATCCATGTCATATCTGAAACGCGTATATGCAACCCTGACTTTATCCTTCTTCCCCTCTTCACTCACAGCCTTTTCAGGCAAAGGTATTAGCACTACTATATACATTCCCGTCGCTTTCTAAGACTTCGCATAAGGAAACTATCCTTGTCCGAGCCAGAAATAAGGCGAGTCAGCCTCCTCGTTCAAAGTATCTCGTTCTAGAGCATCTCAATGTTCCATTTTGTTTGCTATTGCGCTCGAGTTGTTTTTTCGGAAGTTTTATCTAGGAAGAGTTCTATTCAGGATTTTAATATATATATATATGTAATGCTATTAGTCCTAGGAGCAATATGAATAGGCTGATTCTGCTATACATAAATAACTGCGACTAATATATGATGAACGTGCTTGTACAACATGTAGTGTCGTGGAAATTCATTATAGTTGTTTATAAACCCACGAGCGTCAAGCATTCTTGTAACCAAGCAGTGACAGCGTTAAAAAAGATTAAGTGCTAGAACTTATGATGATTATGGACGACGATTGTTGCTCTTATCATATTTACACTCTTACTGAACCAATCAAATCAAATTGACACACCAGTAATCACATGTACTAATTAGTGGCTGTGCATGACTTCATACTAACCCGATTAGGTGGATGTTTATTGTTGAATTGTTCAGCTTAAAAAAGACGCCAGGCAATTAGTGTAGATCACGGTGCGACGATTGCCAAGTTGAAGCTGTTCATGATGTCTATATTTCATATCATGCCGAGAAACAAAACATAGAAGCTGGCATTCTACTAAACTCTACATATGTCTATGTGATTCGTACCCATATGTCAGTGTAGGCAGAAGATTGTCCAAGTTTGCACAGCCTTGAGATACGGATAGTTGCAACGTTAAAAGGGCGCTAATGTAGGTGAAAACGGTCGGTACTTTTCTGGACTAGAAAATGACATGTAGAGACAGAACGTTTCCTGGGTTTCGTTCTTCAAAAACAAAAGAACGACCCTTGGAGGCCGCCCTTGACGAGCAAGAGCAAGTAAGTATTCACACTTCCATAGAACGGACTGGTCTGGGGTGGTGCAAAGATTACTTTTGAGGGCACAGCAAGGTGAAAGTACGCTGAAATATAAGAAAGAGGTACATCCACTAACAACACCAGGAAAGCTAGAATGCTACAACATAGCTAGCACACAGCCTATCGACTAAAGTGAGATGAGCCCACACTGCCACTTCGCCTGTTATCTTTCTGTACTAGATAGTTGATAGCTGACAGGACGGTACATAGGTACTTGGTTTGTTTCCTGATGTAGCTTCAGCAAGTCAAGGCAAAAGGCGGAATCTGGCATCGCTCTAATAGTAAGCCGATTGCCAGTCGAATTGCTGTAATCTCAGCGGCCTACTTTGTCTTGACTTTCCTTTCATCGTTTCTCACACCAACTGACTAATGTCTCTGGCTGCCCTGCCTACCCACCACTTGTCGACCTAACCACACAGAAGAGCTGCGATGACGATAATCGAGAACATCACTCGCCATCTCAGCAGAGAAAAAAGGAACCGCCCGTCGTATCATCCGCAGCATGGGTCATTAGAGACCAAGCATCTCCGTCGCCGTAATAGCTGGACGTCTTCTCTGTCATTCACGCCCGGGGTTGACAGGATATCAACCCGTGGCCAAGTCTTTGCGTCCGCCGAGAACGTCAACCTGAGTGGACTCGAAGAGGGTTTCCCTATACAGGAGGCTACTAACCCTAGTCGCTGGCAGTGTAAGTTTAGCATCTTTGCTTCTCCTTCTTTATATCATCTTGATTCTAGGATATCGTACTTACATAGATGGTTGTCAAGGTGAACTTCAAGATGCGTCCGTAATGCCGGCGAACATAGGCTGTACCTTCAACAACTCTCCTGTCCATATCACCTACAATGTTGTCATGTATCCATCCAACACCAAAAAACCAAGCAGGGGATCCCTCAGGCTGCCGTTTTTATCAACGGCTGGTAAATCGCACAAGAGCGCTCGTTCTAGCTCACTCAGGGAGAAGATCAATCGTGCTTTCACTTTCAGAAAGGCACAGTTAGAAAGTAAGTCCAAAAAATGGCATCTTCCCGCAGATGATTCTAGTTATATAGGCTAACTTAACACTCTTATTAGCCAACGAGAGAACTCGGGCGTGGGCAATCACACAGCGAGATGCTCACATTAGTGGCAAAGGCTACTCTGACTTTAAACTCAACGATGACCGGTACCGGGCCAATTGCAAAGACTATGCCAATAACTACAACGAGA
Source organism: Davidsoniella eucalypti (assembly GCA_004009845.1). Taxonomy (NCBI): domain Eukaryota; kingdom Fungi; phylum Ascomycota; class Sordariomycetes; order Microascales; family Ceratocystidaceae; genus Davidsoniella; species Davidsoniella eucalypti. The sequence goes on along the minus strand of RMBW01000022.1, from coordinate 334,015 downwards.
TTTATGAAGTAGGCGGCGAGGACTGCATATACGAAATGGACGGTGGACTATATACTCAGTCGACTTCTTCACAACAAAATACTGAAGACCGCCCAGAAGAACCACCCATCGATCAGCCCGTGGAAGACATGCAGGATGTAAACGGTGATGTTTTACGTTGTCCATCACTAAGTAGATCTGCTCCATCGGTCCATTCTATGGAAGTTGATTATGACTACATAGAGAATGTACCATCACAGCAACAGCAGCAGCAGCTCACCCACCTAACCAGTGAGCCTATACTTGAATGGCTTGGTAGACATGCCAGCGGAGATATCTCAAGTAACCAACTTGACGACGAAGCAGGTGATATCGACACGCAGGATGATATTACTCCTGCTCGCCACATCCCAGAACCTGCAAAGGACCTGCCCACCATCCAGCCTTACAATCCAAAGCCCCACGTGGCCGAGTTGGAAGATAGCACCCGACAAGATCAATATCCAGGACCCATACGTAGAAGAGACACATGGCAGGCTTCGTCTTCATCTAATGCTTCACCAATCGGCCCTCCACCGCACCGACTTAACTTCCTCGCACCGATCGATACCGATGATACAGCGTCCGATGAGGTCAAGCTATGCAACCATTGCAGCGCTATTGACTGGGAACTCTTAAGATGCCCCAAAGCTACCGCAATTCGGGATTTGCTGCAGCAACAGGCTGTCTGCCGACCCGAAAATGGCCACTGTAAGGCGATGTGTGATCAGGACATCAACGTTGACTATCCTGGCAAAGACAGTGCTTGGGATCTAGGCTCACTGGCTCGCATCATGGAGTTTGCAAAGACCTGCTCACTATGTGCTGCGTTGTATAATATGTGCGTCTATATCAACCGGTGGGGCGCTGTTGTCGAGGGCACACGGGTGACAACCGAGATATTGCGAGTAACCACAACCTGCCGTGCCGTCCTGCGTTGGAACTGCCACTTTGTGGCATCTACCGAGGGACCAAACCCTATCGAAGCTCCAGAAACACTACCAACCCTCAAGGTCGAGTGGACTTCTCACGGCGCAGGCCTACCGCCTATGGTTGTTAGCCAGTCATTTATGGCGTATGACCCAGCACACGATGATGATAGGCATTCCCCTTCTGAGAAGTCTCTAGCTTTCAGTGCTAGGAGAATACCACCGAGAGTGTCTGACCAGTTGATGTTGCAGTGGAAGGACGACTGCCTGGCAAATCACCCAAAGTGTCGTGCCACGCTTATAGACCAGGAGCTCGCGATATTTCGTCTCATTGATGTAGAAGACCTATGTGTCCGCACCTTCCACTGCCAAAAGCTATCAGAAATCGAATATACTGCTCTAAGCTATGTTTGGGGAGCTGCGGTTCAAGACCGCCTACACTCCGGCAATGTCGAGCTCTTATCACAGCCAAACTCACTAGAGTTCTTTCCACTGCCACGGACTGTGAGGGACGCGATACAAACGGCAGCTCGGCTCCAGTGCCGCTATCTCTGGGTCGATGCGTTTTGTACTGTTGAGGACGCCGCTGGCTTGCAACCTAGCCAGTTGTCGGATATGAGTAGCATCTATCATAATGCTTGTATCACCATTGTGGCCGCCGCTGGCAAGGACGCCACGTCCCCCCTGCCCGGTATTAGTACAGATCGCACGTGCATGATGAGCCAGGTTCCATTTAAGGTTAAGGAGGGGTGCTTGAAAGATAGCATCGAGGACATCTTCATCCTCCCAAGCGCTTCATGTAATGATACGCCCCTGGTTGGATCATCATGGGCCTCTCGCTGCTGGACACAGCAGGAACTAAGTCTATCACGACGCTGCCTCATAATTACAGACCACGAGATGAGCTGGAAGTGCCTGCAAACGACCCGTACCGAGAGCATCTTCACCGAATCGGTGCCTGATCACGTTGAGATATATGGTCTGACATTGCCGCAATGGGGCCACTTTTCCATGGCATCTCGAGAGAACGCCGAAAGACATATCCTGGCAGCCCAAGAAAAGTTCTCAGCTGGAACTCTCTCGCATGCAGGAGACTCTCATATTGCATTCTATGGAAACACACAGTTCTTCAAGAGCATCACGGATATACACTGTATCTGGGGTATTCCTGTGACTAGGCTCCCGTCGTCTCTCACATGGTCACGATCGCTACAGTCTAATCACCACCATCGTCGAATAGTCCATACGACTCATAACCTACCTGGAACTGATAGCACTGTGCCATTTCCGTCCTGGTGTCCAATGGGATGGGACGGAGCGATCAGTTTTGGGCTAGATCGCGAATGGGAAGAGGAGATGAATGGCGACATGAGCCCCGTCTCACAAATTTCATCGTAAGTACAATCTCTCGTTAATGCAGTCAATAAGCCGTCGAAGGATATATCATTGACACAGTATCTTAGGTGGTCTCCCGAAGTATACATCATGCGTACAAATAGCAACAGCTGCCGTATTGTCCCCGTCTCTTCTCTTGTTGATCAACACACAGAGATGCATTCAAAGCGACTTGTTGGCCGCCCCGTTCACATCAAAGAAATCCCGCAGAATCTCACTTCGATCAGTCTAGAATCATGCGTGTCTATCCCCCACGACAGTGTCATCTTCTTCTGGTCTTATGTAGCCAACTTCGTTATCTCCGATTTCGAATCTGCGACTGACAACTCAGTCTATAGTCCGCTCAGTAGATACAACATCCGTAATCAGATGGGAGGTATCGTTGGCTTTACTGATGTCTTCAACCAGAATGATGAGCGTGATCCACTGTATGGCGTGGAGACGCATAATGATCAACTGGACTTTGTGTTGGTGGGAACTACGACGATGGATCGAGATATCGTGCCAACACGTTACAACATAGTCCTCATCACCAATACGGATGATGAAGGAATATCGTCTCGTCTTGGGTCTGCGTATATCAGTGAGGAGGCTTGGTGTCGAGAAGGTCCACGGCAAAAACTGGTGGCTTTGAGCTAGTAACTACAGCTTGAGAAGAGTCAACTTGTTCCTGATGGTGCTTTGCCTTGATGACTTTCGGTTGTAGGTGACGCCGGTTTTCATCAAGTTATGAATTTTTTAACATCGAGTTGTTATGAGATATGTATAAAAAGGCAAAAAGATTGTACATATATACTATGCTTTCTTAGAATCATTGTTAATTATTTTCTTTGAATTTCTGCATTGTTACAGATAAAAGGATAAAAGTCTAATCACCATGCTTGGTCCCGATTAGTATCATAAGTAAACAGTTAAATACCAGCCAGTCATATGAAATTATTTTAATATAGGCAACCCTTTTGTATATTCTTTATCGTTCGACTCGGCGATACTGTGGTTGGTCAACCCTTGGGAATTGTGACTCTTGTTCTAAAGAATGGGAGTTACCGAGACTGAGAAGACGGTAATCCACAGGTACATTACGGGATCATTGCTTCCAGAAACTCCGTGATACGAGATGCAAGTCGACGTGACCAACTACAGCAGGAGGTCGGGGCTATATCTAGGTATAATACGGCAGTTTCCATGTATCGTTATTCGTGGTATTTCAGATCATGCAGACAGCCATAAAACAGATGAGTGGCATAGCTATGCCGCTCTTTCTGCTGCCGCCTATGCCAAAGAGCTCCTAGGCTATTTATATACGACAATCTTGATTCCACAATCAATATTCATCTTGTTCCTACTACTGTGAACGATGCCTACAAAAGAAAGTCCCTGGACTGCATGACCAGTGATAAAAAGTCTCAGCAACGTCTGGGCAACTACACCCTTGGTAGAGATCTTGAAATCTCCACCATGGCGCTTTCCAGCCCGGTAGTTGAAGCCAATGGCCCCAGACACATCACATGATGAGCACTTGAGGCCCAAATCCAGATGGGAATCACTTACAGTGATTCCACTGTTGTGCTGGAAGTCAAAGAACATGTACTTTTACTTCCAAGGCGTGGTATTGTCTACCAGCGACGAGACCAATGCGATCATCAGAGGATCAGTGACATTTTGGAACTCATCTGCGGTGTCAGTCATGACATTCCAATCCTCGAGATCATTGATTGTGTTGGGTGTGGCATCCAACACTACCATGGTATTTCCTTGGGCAGTGATGCCCTAGACGCCGAACCATCCATGGTTCTGTGAGTCGACAGAACCAATTGGCGTCATCACCATGACGCTGCCCTGAGAGGCGGAAGCCAAGGCAGATGCCCACACATCCAGAGCGGTGGCGGCAGCATCGATGGTTGTGAACTCAATGGCGAGTTCATTAGCTCCATCGAAGCTGATGGCAAGCGAGTGCTCAGAAACCTGGTCAAGGCTAATGAGCGGCGTGCCGGAGTACGCGAAGAGAGACGCTACGGAGTCTTCGGATCCGTAAGCAAATACGTCCGCGGAGTGGACATTGAAAGCGTTGTTGCCAGTACGATCATGTAAAGACACGTGCGGCATAAACGTAAACAACTGCACAACCGTGGAGTCACTTGTCGCTGGAGAGGCCATATCGGGCATATTTATACAAATCACTCTAGCATATCTTGCCTAGAAACATTCACTGAGAAATATTAAAAGCACGGAGGGAAAACAGAGCTTATTTTTCTATTCGAACCGCCAGAATACGCTATCTTCGCCTAGTAACTGCCCCTCAAGAAGCCCTCGTCTTCTGGGCTTAGTTATATGTAGTACGAATAACATTTTTCTTGATTTTCACGACAAACGACTCAGCAGCAAGTAGTTACATTCTTTCTAGAAGACGTCGATGACTAAGCTGATATGGCTCGATTAGGAAATAGTGGGCCTCTATGATTGGTTGGCCTACTCACGACTAATAACTTGCCGACTATCATAAAAGCCCTAAATCATGATGGAAGTTCTATAAAAGTCGTATTTTGAAGATGTAGCTGACTATAAAAACCCTCTTCTTCACTTTGGATAGACTTTCATCTTTTCCATCTTCACTCACACATCATTTCTTATGATTTGTTTGCTATATATCACACACATTAATTATCATTCAAATCTGACAATATCTTATCTTGTTTCAACTTAAAATTTTTTTATCTTCCAGAATGACGTCTCAACCCACGGCTCACAGCTAGACGGAGGCGGATTCATCCGAACAAGTCAACATCCTGCCCAGTTCCAGCGTACCAAGCAACGCTATCCCGCCTGATCTACTAGATGCCGCGGATGCTATAATCATGCTCGTCCCGGATGCCTACGATCCGGAAGGGAGTTTAGATGCTTTGATAGAAATTGCCAAGCTCAGTCTTGACGCCAGCTACTCTGTTGGTCCATGTTCCTTACACAGACTTTAAGCGTCTAGAGAATCGTCCATATGACCGAATGCAACTATCATTGGACAATGAAGAGATCGTAGAGAGCATGAAAAATGCACCCTTTTACAAGGTTAGTGATGTGTCGTTGGAGCTGGCGCAGGCACTCAAAGACATCATGGCTTCCAAACCTGATATCCAAATCGGGCTTCCAAGCCACGGAACTGGTGCCACGGCTGCTTCCAACTTAGTCTGTGGCGCCGCCCCACTTCAAGTCAGTGCCTCATCAATAGCGCCCCCAAAGCCGATGATAGATGCGGCTACATTCCGTTCGCATGGTAAGTTGTTATCCTTTCTAGTTGCCATGCAATCATCTTCGTATCCTCTCTAACGTTTCTCTCTTCTCAGTGTTTGTTGATATTCGCTTCGGCGATTACACCATGACTCCGGAGCTCCGTGGTGCTACGGCACAACAGGCACGGCCCGATGGCTCGGCACTCTCTTGACCAGTGTGCCATGAATTTCGACCGGACGGTTGCGCTATGTCACCCGGACGATTTAACATGCACCCGGAAGACTCTGCAGCGGGCGGACGAAGATGCAGGCGTGGCCACTACCGACTTGTACTTCGGGCCAGAAGCCAACAAAGAGGATCTTGTCGATATGGCCAACTATCTACGGGGCCATCTCTTCGGTCCGTCTGCCAAGGCCGCCCGTGCAGAGGCCGAGGGCTATATTCGGGTGAACGGCAAGGATGGGGACCAGAAGACAAACCTTGAGTCGGACGGCAGCCGGGAACAGAATGCCGAGAAGCCACGCATGAAGAGAGTCAAGGAAGGTGATGAGGAGTATTTGACAATGTCACATGCATCCCACAAGTGGCAAGATGCGACCACCCCCGTTTACACTTCCACTCGGTGGGTGAATCCTATCCGTGCTAGTATTACATCTTCCTTGACGTCTTCCTCTGAAGAGCCTGCCAAGACTCCGCTCTCGACCCGGCCTGAGCCTCTAGTTCCGGAGGTTGAAAAAATCCTTAGTGCTAGCGTGTGGAACCGAATTTCGACTCCGGTAATTGTGGTCGGTGACTTTGCGGCAATGCCGTTCAGTGACTACGTTACTGGCATCGTTAATGCCTCCCGTGAGCTTTCCTTGGTGTCTTATGCCCCGTCATTAGTCAACATGACGGTTGTTGGATCCCAAATCACCGAAACTGCTGCCATGCCATCTATGGCACTAGATGGGTTTGCCGATCTAGTCTAGTCCTTAGCTAGATCAACTTTGGGTGGTGGGATATAGTAGGATATAGGGTATAGTTTCGACTTGGGTATCTGTCTGGGCTTGGGTACTTGTCTGGTTATACAAAGGGTTGTGGTTTTTTTATGGAGATACTGTATTTTGTTTGATATTTAGTGATATAATTAGAGCCAATACATTGCAATTTAGAATTGAGCCTGCCAACCTCACCCTGATTCTTCAGATTGCCATTGGTGCGTGACGTCCACTGAACTTAATGCTAAGAAGTTCTGCTTGTATTCAAGAAGCTACCAATACCTGTGATTTTATTGAGAAGAGACTATGAGGCTTATGTAGCCTCTTTGTTTTTATCAAGGACTCTACAGTTTATCTGATACACCAAACAGCTACGGAGTTCTTATTGAAAAGCTCCATTTTGCTACACAATCAGCATATCTCCTGTGTTCCAAAAACGACCAACGAAATATTGTCCAAGGTCTGTTACAAATACCTCTCTCTACCCGAAGTACAGAACCACGATCCCATCAAACTACTCATTGCACTTGGAGGCGTTCAAAAAGGTAACTCTTTGAATAGGCTGATTTACTAGGCTTCTTATATTCTTCTAATGGTAGTGCGGTACTTGACTTCATCTGAAAGAGAAGGTCCAGTTAGATATAATTATATTTGATTATTTGATAGGGAAATCTTAGTTGTAGTAGATCAGCAAAAAGAAGTCGATGTTCCACCATGGTACAGTTTGTTTAGAATACATCTTTTATTCAATAAATTACATTAGATATGAACAGTTTATGATTAGTAAGGGGTGCTTCTTAGGTATTTCTTTTGAATCTATGTAGTGTATGATGGATATTCCAAGTACTATTAATACAGTTCATGTAAGTAGTTGAACAGTTCTCCAGATTGTCCAACCCTATTACCTTCACCATATCCTGAACCGTGGGTATCAGATGTCTTGCCCATCGCATACTCATCGGCTAGGATAGCGTAGCGTGAGCCAATATAGCCATCAAACAACCGGGTCAACTCCGTCCGAAGCTGGGTACCATTCGACAGCGCCTCATTACTAATTAAAGGCGCTGTACCAATGCTATCACGTGAGTTTGACAACGGTGCTGACTTTAGCATTGACGATGATGTATAGCGGTTCAAGGGGGCAAGCACGGGGCCCGGTCTTGCCACACTCCCAAGGTGCGGGTCATCGTGGCCGCTGTATGAGCTGCCGGGTTGTATGAGTCCTAGTGTTGATGTGTTGGCAGAAGAACCAGATCCAACAGTAGTAGCTCCTTGCTGAGATAATGGGTTAGTTATAGACGCCAGAGATGTTATAGAGTCATGAAGCCGTACGCCTAAACGTGGAGCCATCTCTCGGGTCCGCATAACGGCGCGCCATAGACGTTTAGACACCCAACTCTTTTGATGAATATCACGTGACAGGTCAAGGGCAAGGTAAAAGTCCTCGCGGGAAGAAGCAAGGAAGTGCGAGGGTGCATGGGCACAGGCCAAGAACAGCACGGCGATGATTGAAGCGAGGAAGTTGTGATAGTAGACCTGCGCACGGCGGTATATAGGAGTGGTAGTGTTGAGGTGGGTGAGGTAGCGCACGCTATCCTTAGCCAAGTCAACTACAAGCTTGGCGTAATTCATATTACGCACGATACTGGGTGGACTCTTGAGCACGTGCATGTAGAGCCACATTCGTAACTGATTAAGACGCAGATAGGTCCATACACGCAGACGCTGCAGGTTGTAAGACGGAGTGGTAGACATGTGCTTCTCCTTGTCCCAGTTCCGTACTTTGACTTCGTCGGGTACCGTATCGTACCACTGCCGTATCTCCATGTCGTATTTGTGAGCGTCTTCCATGCGCAAGTCGTGGATCAACGTAGCGTTAATATTAGTGACAAAGCGGAAGACACGGCTAGCAAGGCGTGAGTAGCCGATCATGGCAATAGTTGACTTTTGTTCATCCTAGTTCGATGATAAGGTTGTTAGTATACAAGTGCCTAGGTGTTTGGGTACATGTGTGTTTGAGTACTTACGGGAACGGGGAGCCCGACCTCGACGATGTCGTCGGACAAAACATGTGGCATGCCGGCACAAAGCGACCATCTCCGATCGAGTATAAACACAGCCCAAAACGCCAAGACGGCAGTTTTGCGCTCTTCCTCGCTGGGTATAGAAACGATTCCCTGGCGGGTGTTGAGGCCAATTTCTATGCAGAGACGGCACACTTGGCCCATAATACGCCAGGCCAGCACATCGTCGTTGATCAGGTAACGGTAGCCAGCAAGTAGGGCCAATATGGTGATATCAGCAACAACGACATCGTCGGCCATCAGTTTTCGGTTGAGGCGGGCCTCCATGCTGTCGTACAATGCAGCGGCACGCTCGCTGTAACCATGATCCTCTACCGCCATACCACAGCACACGACGATCTTGAGTAACAGTGTCTTGTCGTCGTTTAGTGCTACAACGCCGCGATCCTTGGAGGTGTTCTCCATGAATGCTGCCAAGCTTCTTGCGTGGCTTATCACGGACTGTATTGATAGCATGGGTGAAAGGACACCGCACTCCTCGTCATAGAGGCGGCAGAAGCGAATCATTTCGTCAATTGTAAGGTCCCATAGCGGATCTTCGATCGTAGACGAAGATGGCTCGTGACGGTAGGGATCGACGCGACCGTGGCTTCCATATATGTCGGGTATTCCGGTGCTTCCATTGTCCATGATGGAGCGATATCCGCCATGGCCCGACTGTGAATGGGCATGATCGGTGCCGGAGTGGTGGCTAGGTGGCGGTGCTGGGTGGTAGTCTGTGAAGCTAGACGGTCCCCGGTGTCCCAGGGCTTTGACAGAGCTTGCCCCAGATATGATAGTCAAGGCCGGGTCTATTCTCTGTAGCGATGCGCTAGATGGTGCCGGCGACGATGCCATATTGGGTTGCATCGTAGATGGTGGCGGTGGCAACGCTATAGCCGATGTTGGGGGCGGCAGGGCGGGGGGTTGGTGGTGCTGATGCGAGATGGTAGGCACGGTATGCGCCGGAACTGCAGCCAGACGCGCAGTTTCGGACTTGAGAGTGGTGACGGTTTGGTTGAGGCTGTCGAATTGCTCCTGAAGTCGCGTGAGGTGCATCGTCATAAGCTTGAACTCTTCGGAGTCCTTGAAGCTGTTAGAACAGCAGTTCGGGGCGTAGAGACAGGCGAGGTTAAGATTTCCGCAGCGCTGGCACGGCGTCTCGCCATTGCACTTGATTTTGCGGCGCTTGCATTCGTTACTGTGGAGCCTCAGAGTTAGTATAGTCTAAAGACTAGAGTATAAATCGGAATCAGAGGTGGAGTCGTGATCATAATCAGGCTTACCAGGCTATGCTGATGTACTAGGGGAAGGCGATGGTTAGCAGACGTGTTCAGAATAAACGGCGCAGGACATAGATAAAACTCACTCGGTTGCGTTTGCTTCGCTGCTGCTTCTGTGGCGTGGCTTGGTCGTCGGCCGACTCGTCGAGCTTGCGCTTTGCGCTGCTAGAGCTATCGCCACTTTGGGCGACGATGGCCATAGTGGTGTTTGCGCCGGCCGACGTTGATGGGGACGATTGCGACCCAGATCCCGAGCCAAGAGCGCCAGTCAAGGCACCGGCACTGGCTGGATCGGGTCGTTGCAACTGGAGAGCTGATTGATATGATGATGAGGATGGAATGCCAGCATTGGGCGTAGTGGGTGAGGGGATATGAATCAGGCGCTGTTGCTGTTGTGGTTGTTGTTGTTGTTGCTGCTGTGAGAGCGGTTGGTGGAGATGTTGCTGATGTTGTTGCGCGTGCGATGCATGTTGGCTATGTGGGTTCTGCATCGAGAGTACATGAGGATGTGAAGAAGGGTGTTGTTGTTGTTGTAGTTGCTGCTGCTGTTGCTGTTGCTGGTCCCGCGGCGGCTCCGACGACGATGCCGACGAGGCGACTGCCATGGAGAGATTACCAATGGCTCCCAAGGCGCGGGTTGGAGCTTGGGCCAAATAGCGCAGGTCGCTCACCTGCGTCTTGAGGTGCTCCATTGTGCCATTGAGAATGTGTTGATATCGGTGATGATGTTGAGGGTTGGATGATGGCGGCGACGGCGATCGAGACTTGAAAGACGCTTCAGCGGCAAGCACAAGAGTCCAGAGCCGCAGACATGGAATGCAAAGGCCGGGAATTCGATTAGGCGGAGGCGGTGTTGGGGAAAAAAGGTATGGACGGCTTAAAAAAAGATTAAAATTCTTTTTTAAACAAAAGGATTTTGTGGCGGTCGTCGTTGTGGTACTTTCCTAATTTCAGTCGAGGTGGTGTGGGAGAGCGGAACCAAGAAGGGAAGATCAAGAAAGAGCGATGAAAAAAAAATAGAATAAAAGCAGCAACCTAAAGAAGATAAAAAAGAAACAAACAGCAAAGGTAATAGCCCAGTCAGGATTCCCCTCTCTTACCAAGAACAAAATAAACAAAAATAGGCATAAGCACTACACAGCTTTGCTAAGAGAAAAGTACGATTTGGTCGCGATTTCTTTGCCTTCTTTTTTTGGGGTTCTTTTTTTCAAAGTCCGAGCTACTATGTAAAAAGGACACCGTCTGTTCGCTGAACTGTGGTATAGTTGGGACGGGATAGACCATGTCAAAATGCCAAGAGCACAGGAAGGAAGGCACTAACCCATTACTACCTACTGCAACTACTCAGTCCAAATCCTCGCTGAATCGCAACTAGCCAACTGGAAAGACTTGTAGTAGTTGCAACACCAAACGGAACGAATACAGTCAGACACGCAACTGCTTTTCACACCCAGAGTCCTATCCTCGAGCTCCTTTCCGCTCAACCTGGTCCAAACCCATTGCAGTTACTGCCAATTATTATTTCAACGCCTCTTGCTGATAATCAATCTTACATATAAGCTTCTTCTTATATGGAGGCAACTTTGGAACACAAACAATCATGCAAACTTCATCACCAGCAATATGATGTGAGAAGATTGCAACCACGGCTATAACAATAATACATTGATTTTCCAAATCCCAGCCAATTCAAGTGACGTACATACATTGTCGAAATGTAAAGAAAGATCAAAAACTAAAATCAAAAGTAACAGAAAGATAAAAAAGGGTGATGTTCCCAATACAAGGACCGAGACCTAGGCCAAGGATCTCACACCCAACATCGACAGCACAACGGCAATTGCGCCGCCCATTTCTGGTTGGCCATCTGCCGGCACATTTCCGTCCATCTTATGTCTGTCCAGCGCTCCAATAAAAGCCAAGGCCAGGCTGCGAAGTCACAATCCAATCCCGATGTATAGTAAGCACTATAATATAATACAGAACCCTGGGTAGGCCAACCAATCCAGCGAGATGGAACATGACTTGGCAGCTGCTTGCCTCTTGAGGTTTTGATACGTACAGCTACATATTTGTATTGGTATATGTCACAGCAATAGCCTCTTCCTTTCGCGCGTTTCTGTTCCTAGACGCCACTCCTATATCTTCTTGGTTCCCTCAGTCTATGACAGCGTTGCTACATTCCCATTTCGCATTCTTGGTTCTGGCGGTGCTCGGTCGTGATCAAGGCGCTGTTTCGAACTTTGACTTGCAAAAGCTTGCATAAACGATAAAGCATGTGTGCAAGCAAAACAGAAACAAGTACATGAATGCCGAAAAAAAAATTGAAAAAAAATTAAAAAAGACACACTAAGACCTCCACTTACATATATGTACATACATCATCTGTACTCGGAGACTCTAATCAGCCATTGATGGGCGCAGTGCAACTCTAGACAAAACACCCCAGCCAAAGCGCGGGTGCCGAACGATCTGACGCCCGTCGGTACAATATGACAAGATACATGCATATATGTTTGTTCTGTGTATTTGCGATGTACAAATATGAGTTATGCTCCATGTCTTCAGTATTCCTCGTAATTATCTTCTTACATAGGGCCGATATGGCAGCACCAGTTGTCGAGCTTTCTATCAAGTCTTGCCAGGGTACTCTCTCTCTCTTCTCTTTCTTTCTACATAGTATTTCTCTATCATGATTCGTGTCTAGGCGAAACAGTGAATTTGGTATGGCTTGCGCCTCTTTTTTTTTCTTTTTTTTTTTTTTTTAACTTTCATCTGGGACTACCAAACCGCTCTTCTCCAAAAGAAAAAATACGCCCACTTGCTGGAATATTCTTTTCTAATCCCTCTCATCATTCCTTCGTCCAGTGGGAATTGTTTCTTCTAGCAAAGCGCGGTATTCAAGTTTCTTCATCGGCCATCTAGCAAAGTAACATCGGCCAGGAAAGACGGAAATAAAAGGCAAAGGAAGCTTAGAGTAAGAATAGATGTCTACAGATATATTACACAGTTATGTAGAAGGGGGCTAAGCATCAGAAATAAAAGGAACCAATAATTATAGTAATAGATTGAAGGGAAGGGGGGAAAAAATCAAATAGCGCCGCTCTCCACCAAAACCGCGGAACAACGAAACAAATCAAGTGCAAGTGCCGAAGTTGTCTCAGCAGACAGAGAATGGTCCCTTGTTGACAAATAGCGCCCAATCCCTTCACCCATCTTCCTTGTATTCCTGATGGCGGACTTGCTAAACTGTGTTTTTTTCTTTATTTCGTAATTTGGTCTATTACCTAACGCCTTCGCTCATCTCAAATCAGTTCTTTTTCGGTCTCCGTTTTTCTTTCTTTTCTCTCACATATCGATCGTTTCTGGTGCTTGAAAAATCCGATATCACTTGGTCTAGGCTGTCTATAGGTTGGTTGTCGGGATGGCCTGTGCAGAACACTGGCGTGAAGAAGTCTTGTCAGTCGATCATAAGTGAAAGACTCGGTTCCGTAGAATGTCAGTATGGCCACATGTTCGGGCATATATTACAACAGCGCTATAGCCATTCGATTTTCTCTTTGCCAGTCCGTCTTCTATTAGTGATAAGACATGCAGACTAATATCGCAAATGTCTTCGATCCTACCAAGATATGCTATTGCCGTTGAATCCATAATTTCTATTTGAGCTTTCTTGTCTACCGCTCAGCTTTTTCGTTCCAAAACCCGGCCAGTTGGATGGTAGCTTTTGCGACCCGGCTGCGCCACGTGATGTGACGTGCCATCTTCAGACCCAAGCAGTTATTTGGGGGTCTTGTCATTTGGTTGTCTGCATGTTTTTACCGCCGAGAAATAACCCTTTCAGCGTTATTCCCCTTTACCTAATTGCATCTATCAGCAGAATTGTATCTTTTACCGACACTTAGGGTTACCTGTATCACAATAATCCAGATGAATATAATTGGTATATCACCATAAAGATCAATAAGGTGTCCATATATTCTGTATATAAAACAAGTAGCACATTAGTGTCACTTTGAAATAATAACAGATGTGTAAGAAGGTACGAAGATGATACCGATTACCGATTGCAAGGGCCGTGATGTTCAAACATCTGTACATATAAATATATAATGTAACGCTCAGGCAAAGACGCCATAGTTAGCAGTATATCTTATACCAAACCCTTCAAATGTCATTTCTCAACAAGACGGCCATCTACAAACCGTCCGGCACCGAACCATTTATCTTTGGCCCCTCGATTTCCTCATTTGTCCACTTCCCCTTACCCTTCTATCTCCCTAGAGATTTTGCCTTTCATCATTGGTTCTAGGAAACGTCGGATTGAATTATGCTATTATTGCATTTCTATTAACTATCTCGCTATTTTCTTGCATGTTGTTGCTTTAGTTGAGTATCCTTTCACGAAGGGAATCTCGGAGACCTAAGACAAAAAAAACCATGACAACTTTTAGTTCATTGGCAAAAAAAACTAGCTTCATGAGAACTTTGAAAGCCCAGAGTTTGTGTTCTTGTCTTCTCTTCTTTTTATCTCTGGACATGGAAATAAGACCCGGTTTTGCACTTCCACAAGTAGTTAGTCCTTGTTACGTCGAAGAGTTACATACTACATGTATTCCGTAGTATCTGCTATTACTATGTTTGTTAGCATTGGCTCACTAGCTAAGCTGCTCGTTTTTCCGTAGTACGGAAATAAGTGAATACAATATGCTCTTATTTTAAGAAAACTGTACCAGTAATAACTAAAGCTGTTACAAAACAAACATGAAGTTCTCTCAAGTCAGAAAAAAAAGAAACCCGGGAGTGCTCGGAGAAAACGCTTAGCCTTAGCTTCGCTTCCTACCTCGCATCTTGTGCCCAAAACGAGCTCCCTGCTTGTTCTGTTTCCTCTGGCTGTCGCCATTTCTTGTTCTTTTTTTCTTTATCCGGTTCTTCTTTCTTCTTTTTTCAACCTTGGCCTAGAACAAAACCGCTAGCCACTAGTTGTAAGTCTACCATGGCAGTCTTCCGTTTTCCGAAATAAAATTTATCCATATAGGAATTGCTAGAAAAGGTATGTAAGTAGGAAAAATATATTCTTACTGTAAAAACATACAAAAAAGACACTATTCCGACTACCCACATCATCCTGACGAAAGCCTCGAGGCTTGGTAATTGTAAAATAATGCAAACCTCGGCTCGTGTACTAGCCGATTGTCTCTTGGTTCCGCGTTGTCTGTCTATATTTGAAGGGGCTAGGTGCGTTCTTTTTTTTTTTTTTTTTTTTTGTTTCTTTCTTGTTTCCATCTTCATGGCTAGCCCGGCCTCTTTCACCGATGTCCCCCAATCTTACTCCTAGAATTAGCGTCGTTAGTTTCAATATATATTTTTATGGGTGGGAACACGAACTGCATATCTCAGACCTGTTGTGGCATCAAACCGTTACAGTGATGCTAATTAGTTGGCAAATAGCCATCAAATTAAAATTCTTTTGTCTCAATCATATATTTGTTCAGGGCTCATGGTAATAGGCGATCTCATTCTATTAGCATAAAAAATAAACAGCTGCCAAGAGCATCCCAGTGATTTGTTCTCTACTTTGGGATACTAGGTATATCATATTATTCCCGAGTTGTATTCACATATACAGGTGAGTATATTTTTATCATGGTATTGTTTATGCTATGCATTTCGTGATAACGATGTTTTCTTGACCACTTCATATATTGTGCCTAAATAAATCTCTTGTAATCTCTCTAGGCGCTACTAACCAATATCTGCTTGTCATATGCTCACTAACGATATTGAACTTCGGATTTTTATTTACTGGCCAGGCGGTTCCGAGCCTAAACATGCCCTACTAGCCGCCTGCTTAGGCAAATATAACATGGGTTTACTATGAACTCCTCCCCTCCAGAAAGCAGCCTGTGGTCACAGAGCAAAAGATCCCCTACACTTTTGTTTCTCTCTCTTTGCTACTCACTATGATCTATACTTACCCGTATAACAAGGACAATCGACGATCATCACTCCACCCCTTGTTGTCGTTCCTCTGCCCCCAAAAACCGAAAAAGTGCCTATTTGGGAATTTAATCTGCACGCCAGACAAGCTGGTGCTGATACATTACATCCCTTGGGCTTTTTGTGGTCTCGGCTTATCTTTCTCATACCCTGTTCTGGATTCATGTCACCAGAAACCTCTAGATGGAAGTATCATAAGTTATCATCACATCTATATTGTAATTGTCCGTTATATAGCACATAGTGTCAATAGCCTCAACATCCAGATCTTATTTCCCTGCTCTCTTTTCTTTTTCTCGCTTAAGCTCAAGCCAGCGCTTCTTCCTTCGGCCATATAATATATTCATCGCTAGGTAGCAGCAACTAACTCAAGTCCAGCTAACAGGAATATAACCCCAGCAATAGTTTCCAAGATGGCACATCGGTTGTCGGTTCTGGAGTTTGCCAAAGAACCCCGATACGCTACAGTTGTTATCCTTTATTGTCCCCCTCGGGATTTCGCCTGCTTTGGTATTCTCCTTATTCCCCTCTCTGTCGTTCTCTCTATCTATCTTTGTTTTTCTCTCTCCCGCATTACTAGTGTCTCATACGAAATAAACCACCGGTCCGGAGTTTTCTTTACTGACCCTATAATCTGCAGGATTCTCTTTCGCTATGTTCACATGATAGTGTCAAACAAACTAACTGGATTATCGAAGTAAATTTTACTCTGGTTGATTTGGGTTTGATGTGCTGACTCGAAGAGTCTATCACATCATTCTAAATCAAATTCTTCCATGGGTGCGTATCACAGTAGAACTGGCTGGTGTTCTCACTGTAGCAGTCAGTAGTAACGTTGAATTGTATCGTAGCTATCGTCTCGCAGTTGGGGTCAAAAATCTCTAGCCAATAATCCGACCTGTGCAATCGCCAAAGCTAACCCTAATTCCATCCTGACTTACACAAACGCCCTTGAGTGTTACGACGTCGCCATCTTCTAGAAACCGACGCTTGGATCCATTAGTCAGTGTAATATCTTTCTTGCCAGCCTCAGACAGCTCTAGCAAACTACCACGCGAGCCTTCGGTCTCTCCGCTGATTGTGCCCGAGCCCAGCAAGTCGCCCGCACGTAGCGGGCAGCCACCTAGAGTGTGGTGCGCCAGCATCTGAGGGAACGACCACATGAGATTCTTGGAGCTGACCCGCGTGATTGGCGCGGTGGTACTACTGGCGACATTGATGGCGGCTGATGAATGGGGTGAATCACTTGTCGTAGATTCAGACGAAGATTTGGGTCTGTTGTTGACTATGGAGGCGTAATATAAAACGCGCCAAAGGGCGCATTGGCATGTTAGCAATATGTGCGTATCCCAAACTTTTATGGTGATTATATCACAGGGCATTGCAACTGCCGTTCTTATTGTGTATATGTGTGCATGGATGGCTGGATGACGGAGGGAAAACGCGGAAAATTCAATACGGTGAGTTGACCGAGGCATGGTGCTCGTTCCAGACAAACAGGAGCCCCAGAGTAAGTGTCGAGCCTCTTTCTCGGGTTGGCTGCAAAGGTTCCCAGACAAGGCAAACAAACAAGTACCCCCCAACTGACAGGGAATTAAAACCAATGCTGATAAGAACTGGCTGGCTTGGGTGGCTGACCATACACTTGAGATGGGGTTAGTAGCGGATAATCGAGCACGCTGTGCTATCATTACTAGCCGCCACTATTGGCTATCTTGTGGAGATCTTTCGGGAGCCCGTCTCCCACATTGTACAGACAGTACTGGACTGGACGGGTCCAATGAATGTAAGACATGTGCTTTCGATAGTGGCCTCTTTCTTGCAAGCCTTGACTCGCCTCGTTTCGGGATGATGAGAAACAGTATGGCAAGGGGACGAGATTACCAGAAAAAATGCAGAAAAAAATAAATAAAGAGGCGATGAAAGGGACAGTGGGCGGTCACTACTTAGTAACCGGTAAATGATATCCAAAGGTTGAAGAGGAAAGAGAAAACTTGCAAAGCAGAAAGCAACCCGATCGGAGGGAGTCAAATCTGTGACGGGGAGGAGACAGAATTACAATGTAGCACTGTAAACAGACAATAATAGGCGCTCAGGAGACAACTGCGCACTCGCTGTTTCTTTCCTTATATGGCAAAAACATAGCGAACAGCTTAAAAAATAGCAAACAGAACTAACAACGGCTAGTGAAAATCCCGAAATAAGGCAAGGCTCTCGAATCACTGGGCAGGGACGGAACAGAACAAACTCACCCTTCAACATCACTTCTAACGAGATATCAAACACCGACTTAGCATTAGCTTCCCGCAGGTATTCCTGCACGTTGCCCTCGCCCTTATTCTTGACGGCGAGCGGCTCAGTCCGGAATGGCTCCAGAGCATCGGCTAGAACCACCCATCCACTGATGGACGTCGCAAAGTTCTTGCCGTTGAACGGGCCAAGAGGGACATATTCCCAGGCCTGGACATCGCGTGCACTCCAGTCGTTGAGGAGAACGTAGCCGAAGATGTGCTGCTCGGCATCGTCTACCGCGATCGACTCGCCCTGTACATTGCCCGTGCCGACGATGCAGCCCATCTCCAGTTCAAAGTCCAGCCGGCGGCTGAACGAGGTCACAGGAACCGTCGACTGCGTGTGATTCTTGGACTGTGCTTGCATGGCAAAGTTATCTGATGCAGCTATGGCCGTAGGAACCGGCTCCAGGATTTGGCCCTTAGGCCGACGAATGGGCGTCCCAGAAACTACTACGCTGGATGCACGTCCGTGGTACGCGACGGGCAGATGCATATAGTTGCGCTGTAGTGCCTCGTCTTTACCACGGAACATGACGCCGCAGTGGTATGCGTGATGATAGCCCGCGAAGAAATCGGTGTAGTCGCCAATGACTACAGGTAGATGCAGGGTAACATCGCTTTGAGGTACCAGGGCCTTCTGCCGGAAGGCCGCATCGTCGCGCAGGAAGTTGCCGTACTTAGTATCGGCAGCTAGGATGTCCTGCAGTCGTGTGCGCACAGCCCGATGGGCAGCGCGGCCAAGAGCTGCAAAACGGTTCAGCGAGCCATCGCTGAAGACGGACTCGTGGCCCTGGATCTCCGCGGGAAAGACGCTACTGAACTGCGCATGAGCAGCTAGCTGTGCTAAATCAAGGACCTTCCCGCCCACGGCCACGCCAACACGGGGAGTTTGATTGCTGGCGGTGCTGAAGATCCCAAAGGGCAGGTTCTCAAGCGAGAATCCGCTCTCCGGGTCGATCTCAATCCAGCTACGAAGAGCCATTTTCTTTTTGTTCTAGTCTAGAACAAAGGGCACGCGGTTCTTGGTATAGTCAGATCTGACTTTGAGAATAGGGCATACAAACGGATTGTTTGTATTGATCAATGATAGACGGGTACGCGAGGCCGGTAGAGTCAACTGTCTCTGATCCCGAAAGATAATGGCGGCAAATCGAACAGTTGCTGAGGATAGGATTGGCCCTCCCGGTAGCTGTATAGCAGTTAGCCAAGGCAAATGATCTGATGGCTGGCTAGCTTTTGATTTTCGGAGTTTATTATAAATGGTTAGGTTGCTGGCTGATGAAAAAGAGGGCGACGTTGGTTAAGTTGGATCCATCGGGATGACGAGGCCGTCTGTCAGCCTTCTTTTATCCCGTCTTCGGTGTTTCCCCATCGCAGTTACCCCATACAGCTTGCGTCGGTTTGCACCTTCCATATGCACCAGTTCCAACCTATCTGCAGTGCAGGTGCCGCTTCTATAGTGGACCGCGCGTGACACAATAAAGCCTACCCGATATAACTCTAGCGTAGCTACGGTTATGGGTAAATACATCAGATAATCAAAGGAACAACGGCTGTAGCACTAATAGCCCAATGAAGCTATAAAACATAGTTACAATACATCCAAGTCTTAGAAATGCGGACCGAGTCCTCCAAAATACGTTCTACAGTGCCGATTGCCGATAAAAACCGATAGATAACAGGATAAAACCGTTGGAAGTACCACGATAGCCATAAAAGTAGAAGATAGATATGCAGTAGTCGAAGTATAGGTGACGGGAATACATAAGGGCAGTTCTAAATAGAGTAAAAAATAAGGCAGAATGATCATAATAATATTGCTGATTCAGGCTCAATTTCACATGATTATGTCTACTATACAAACACAAAAACATCAAAGCTTGCCTTATAATTCCAAAAGAAAATCTTAAAATAATCCATTAAGAAGGCGCCGTCGCTTCGCGATTATGACGATCATCCTACAAACATTTTCTTTATAGAATTACTGTAGTTATATATGTATATTAGGCTTAACAAGTTTGCCAGCTCATCTCAAAGAAAAGATAACGTTGAATTCATGAACCAACATAGAATATTTATCCTGAAAAAGAAAGCCAACTTTGATATATACACCAAATCAAACTGAAATGTGAGCTTGATCCATATACAGCCGCTTTGACTTCTGATATGATGTGGCATCAACACTACTAAATAGCCTCTTTCTTGATGGTGGCAGATCAATAATCTTAGCCATATCAAAATCAATAATCATGAGCTTCCCTGATGTAGGGTCTTGAAGAATGTTCCTTTCCTCAAGATCCCCATGCTCAATACCACACTCTGCCATTTGAAAACCCATATCTCTAAGATAGCTATAGATTTCTTGTGACAACTCTGTGATGGACTCACCAGCATAAGCAAGTAGAAGAACATGCTTATAATCATGAAGCCTCAGGGGAATCCCCATCTTCAACATAACACTCCCAAGGCAAACAGGAACTGCAGTTCCTTGGAGACTCCTAAGCCTTGAATAGGCAAGAAGCTCTTTTTGAAGTAGCCATAGATCTTCATTCTCGATGCCTTTTCCAACAAATGTATAGCCAAATGGGTATAATGTGAGTTTTACCAACGACCCAACAGCGCCATATTTGTTCAAATCTTCACAGCCATTATCAAGATTGGTGTCCATCTGAATCTTGACAGCATCCAAGAACTGAGAGAAACTCAAGGGATGGCCTTGAGAATCTGTAGTTACTTTCAGGTGGAGTGAATAATTTGGACAGTTTGGGTCAAACTCTAGGCCATGGACTAAACCATAGAGACACTGCTGTGTGCAGTAATTAGAAAGGGGAGGGCGAGAAGTTCGTGCTTGAGGCCGTAGCACAAAATTGCTGATGTGTCCTCCTCCAGTACCACTATCACTATCACCACTTTCTACAGGGACAGTTGGATGGGGTCCTAAGCTTGAGCTTGAACTAGAGCCTGCTTTGCCCGATGAGTCACCTTCGTAGGTAAATGGTAGAGAACAAACTTGAGATCTCAATTCCTGAATATCTTCCAAGCTGAGTTTCGGCTGTTCAAGCGATAGGATCATCAGTGTCAGAATATAAGCAATTGGTGTCTGCTTAATACTTTCGACCTGTCCCTCAATTGTCTCGGCATCCACAGGACCATTTACTCGATCTAGAAGTGGAATGGTAGAAAGATCGTCTTTGGGGATAGAAAGATAGTAATGGACAGTACTAGGTGTCTCCTTATCAATTCTCAAAAAGATAAAGGATTCGCCAGTTGTGATGTATCCATAAAGAAGGCCAGAGTTGAGCATATAATGATATACCTGAGTTATGGCACAGGCAACAAATTGACGTACTTGACAAGTTTCAGTCGGCCCACTACCATTCACCGTCGTACCCGGATCCCCTTTTATACTGTTGTAAAAGAGGGATGGATCTGAAGTTGAAAGCTGGTCTACAGCTTCTCGAAGCTGAGCAGCAGGGGGCTTATGGGGTGCCTTGTACTCCACAATGAATAGTAATTTTTCGATTTTATAAGAGTTAGGCGGGCCCTGGAGGTTCTGAGACTCTTGGGGGTTCTGAGAGATACCTGATATTATCAAAATAAAGTGACCGAGAAGGTAGATGTGCCTTTGGTGGAGGCTCATCGGAAGGCATATTTATATGCTCAGTGTAACTGGCACTAGAACTAGCAACATTCATGTGCTTTGGCTCCGTATACTCCAGTGGAGCCTCCCCTAGTAAAGCCTGGGCATAAGGTTCTAGTAAATCCTCAAGCTGAGAATCTAGTGAAGCTTGGTGTCGAAGCTGTTCCACAAAAGCCAGGCGATCCTCTTCCTCCAATGCTGTCTCCTCACGTCGAATCTCTGTGGCATATCGGGTATTAGGGTTGAATGCAACATTTTCAACCTTGCTATAGGCTTCTGTAGTCTCATTACGACCCTTATGTTGTAGATAAAGATTTGTAGCCGATCGTACATCATCCTCGACAACATATCTGGAAAAAACACTAGATTTTTCTCACGGGACTGCAAATCCTCAGAAGTTTTTGACTGTGTGGCAGCAGTTGTTTTAAAGGCATCAAATACAAGCTGCTGACCAAAAATGAATTGATACTCCTTGAAATTATTCTCATAGAGGCTTGAGAAGTCAGACCAAGGCCTAAAAAGATGTGGATATGATCTTTTAGCAACTGAGGTAGATCGACCTGTAGTATGTCGGCTTATTTGCTTAGTTAGCAACCATATGTTTATGACAATTTCGTGCATACGTACATACATTTCGCCATGTTATATAGTAAAGTAATTGTCTCTTGTCCATTAGAGCAAATCTCCACTAGACAAAGACAAAAAAGCAAGCAAGATTCTTATAAAGCTATTGAGACAGATGGCGTAACTTTTGGAACATTCACATGGCCCAAGAAATAGCGAAAAGAAAATAATAAGTCATTCATTTTATGTATAAACCAAAGGGCTCCTCATATCCCCAACAAATAATCATGTCGTCAGCGAGTCGCCCCGGCCAAGTAAAAGTTGTACCTGAAAAGAAGAAAAAAACTGAAAAGGAAAAAAAAGCAGAGAGCAACCAGTTGGTCAAAGACATGTAGTCTATTGTTGCATAGCCATGCAAGCTGGCTTAACTAAGAAAAAAGCAATAAACATCCACAAACCAAAACAAGAGAACATCCAAGGTGCAAGAAAGAAGAAAGATAGATCTTTGTATGACCCCCGCTATTAGATAGCACCTAAAAGCGAGAAAAAAAAGGATTATAAAAATAAAATAAAAAGACGCCGAATTTATAAACAGGAAGAAAAAATCGCCCATGTGTGTGGCTAGCATCAAGACCCATAGTAAAACCCGAGATAACGTCAAAGAAACGCGGAAGAAGAAGATTTGAAAGGAATTATAGAAATAAGAAGTGAAATAGTTCTCGATAAAGAGAGCCTCAAATATACAGAGCGAGAGAGGAAAAGGATTTATTGGTTAAGGGGGAAAGTAGGGACGTGGTGAAGATGCGTTAAAAAGAAGAAACCAAGAAAGAAGAAAAGAAGATTAGATTCCCAGTGCCAGCCATTAAGAAAAGAAAGATATATCGAAGAACCAAGACGATCATTGTATGTAAAAGCTCAGCGCGATTTCGAAAAGCACCAGATTTTGGGGGTATTGTCGTTGTCATTAGAGAGTCGTACGGTAGAAAATGGAAAACATATGAAAAAAAAGTTCATACGTGTGATGTCCGAGTGTTAGCCAAAATTCATGAAATCAAAGTACTTGATGGCTCTTAATTTGCGCGAGCACCATTCCCCTGCTCCTCAACATCTAATCTCTTGCGCCAATCAGCGAGGCTCTCACTGATTCCGAGGCCATTGGCATCGTCAACCTTCTTAATGGCACCCAGTTGGGTCTCGAACTCAAAAGCGTTGCTCAGACGGTAGTTCTTGTTAGTGGCTTCCCATTGCGAACGTAGAGTCTCGAGTTCGGATGCAAGATTATCTAATGCGGCACTGTTGCGGTTGCCGATGCCACCATCAGGCGCTCCGTAGAAGCTTTCACGGTCGACATCTGGAGTTGGCTCGGTGATGATGATGGACTCGGTGACGGTAGCTGTCATTTGTGGAATGACTGCTGATCCATGGACATCAGTGATAGGCGGGCCACTAAAGCTGGGTACTTGACGGCTGCGGCGACGGTAGTTATCGACTGAAGACTCGACCTGATCAAGCAACATAGATACCTTGTGCTCAGCATCCAGCGCACGGCGCTCCAGCAATTGGTTCTCCTCCTGTAGCGTTGCAATGTCCTTTTTGGTAGACATTATCTTATGGTTCATCTCTTCCGCAGTGCCAATGGCTTGGTCACGCTGAGAAGCGGCTTCAGAAAGCTGAGTTCTGATAATCTCTAGATGGTTTTCAAGATCGGTGATTTTGCTACGCATATCACTTTGAAGTTGCGCCATCTCGCTTTCGAAAGCGGCACGACCCTTATCCCAATCACCAGCCTTTGAAGTGGCCTGGGTGGCAGCAATAAGCTTTTCTTCAAATCCATCAAGGTCAGACTTCAGGCGCTTGTTTTCGCTCTTGTACGCGGTTTGCTCTTCCTTCAACTTATTCAGCATCTTCTCAGTGCCACGCACATAATGGACAGCGGAGTTGTAGTCTTGTTGAAGTTGAGTAAGCTTGTCGTGATAATGAGCAGCTGACTCCTGAAGCTGGGAATTGAAACTTTGCTTCGTTCTTTCGTGGGCATTGTTGGCTTCGGTAATCTGAGCTTCAAGTTCTTTGAGACGAGCTTGTTGTTCGGGTGAGACAGCACGCGATCCGTTCTTCGACTTTCCACCAGTAACAGGGCTAATACCACGCTCGCTAAGAATATCCTTGAGCGTGTTGTGCTGGATGGTGATGGCGTTGGCTTCAAGTTGTTGGGCGGCCAACTGGTTCTTCAAATCCGCAATGGTAGCCTGTAGTGACTGTGTCTCCTTGAGGGTAGACTGAAGTTGTCTACGGATACCAACGCCTTCACGGCTAGCTTGCTCTTGATAGACCTCAAGGCCGGCAATACGCTCTTCGGCAGCACGGAGCTTATCAGCAGCATTGTTGGCTTCCTCCTGGTACTTCTTGACAAGGCCGGTAGCAGTGGCCAACTGGGCCTGAAGTATAGCAAGTTTCTCAGAGTCGTGGTTAGAACCTTTGGCAGGATCATGAGCTTCCATCTTTTGCAGGCCAGACACAAGAGCTCTCTTGTGAGCATGAGCCTCTTCCGCGTGCTTTTCAGCCATGGCCTCCACATCATGAAGACGTTGAGCAAGTGTTGCGATTTCGGCAGCACGAATATCGTAGTCGGCCTGGACCTTGGATAATTTAAGCTCAGCAGTTTCACGCAATGTGCGCTCATCAGAGTAGAGCTTCTCCATGTGGGCCTTGGTCTCCATTGAGGCAGCGACAGCAGCTTTCAGTGACGCGATAGTTTCGATGGTATCCTCCGAGTTGGTAACGTTGTTGTTGTACTTGGCCATCATTTCATCCTTTTCAACCTGGAGTATCTGCATCGCAGCAAGAGTCTCGGTATACAAGACTGTGTGTTCACGGTCCTCGCGTTGAGTAGAATGTAGCTCAGCCTTCAGGCGCTCAACTTCCGGCGAAGTCATTTGCTTGTAGACTTCTAAATCGGCCATGCGCTTTTGGGTGGCAGCAGTGGTATCATCAGCAAGTTTTCTAAACTTCTTTTCGGCTTCCAAATCTGAACGAAGGCTCTCAATCTGAACAGTCATCTCCTTTTGCATGCCCAGAGCAGAAGCAAGGCGTCGACTAATATCACTGTGACGCTCCGCATCATCGTGCTCATCCAACTGAGGGGTATTGGCCATACTGCCTCCAAGGGCTGCTAGTTTAGCCTTGGCGTATACAGCTTCTTGGATAGCTGCATCTCGCTGTTTCTCTGCCGCTGCGATTTGTTTCGAGGCTAAGATGGCCTGGTTATCGACAGATGACTGCACATTAGCCAATTCGTTTTTCATCACAAGAAGAGCCTCAATCAAAGGCTTGTCCTCGTCATCAAAAGATTCAGCGCCACGACCCTCGAGTACAGGCCCGATGTTGGTGCTAGGTGAGTAACCAGCCTTGCGAGCGAGCTCAAGCTCTGAAGCATACCAAGCATTCCGATTTCTTGCGGAGTCGAGCTCTTTGAGTAGTGCAACAGTCTGCGAATTGCGTGTTGAAGACCGACGGTTCATAGAGTTACTAGGTTGACGAGTAGGAACTGCCGAAGGCAATCTGTTTGGATCGGTTCCTACAGGGCTGTTAACAGCTACAGGCGCCGAGGGGAGTGCATTTGTAGGCGGAGCTGAAGGTGCTGGAGTAGTAGCATTGACAGCCGCAGCCGTAGCCATAGCACCAGCTGCACTGATAGCTTTGACGCCTGGATCGTTGCCGTGAGTACTATCAATGGAACCTTGGCCACGAGCAACGCGACCCTGTGCAGATCTAGTACGAGGGGCCTCATTGGGATGCTGTTCAGTCTTTGAGCCAGATCGGGATTGGGGAGTACGACGACCGTTTGCACTTTCGCTCTCCCGGAGAGCCATTGTGACAGGAGACTGACCAATAGCACCGTCCCGGTCAGATGAAGCACCACGAGCACGCCCAACGTTACTCATGTTCTGTGGGTTGTTGGGGTTGGGTCTACCTGGACCACCAGGGTAAGGGCCATTTGGACCACCAACAGATCCATGTGGAGGTCTGTTTGGAGGTCTTCCGTTGGGACCACCATTTGGATTGTTTTGGTAGCCAGGCGGGGGGCCTCGTCTGCCATCTGGACCTGGACCAGAAGAGCCATCACGCATTGGACGTTGGCCACCTGGTTGCTGCGCTTGTCCCGCATCGGTACTTGTCTTACGAATGGCTTGTTGGCCACGCGCAGCCGGATTGTCGTTAGGATACCGTATCTTGGTTGTGTCTAGAACATAGGCAAGTCCTAGGTCATTGATAGGGTTGGTTGTCGAGCTCGGCTCACCACCAACAATATAGATCAACTTTCCAACATTTGTCATGCTATGGCCCGAACGAGGGGATGGCGATGGGCCCATATTCTGGAAAGTGTACCATCTTTTGGACGAAATTCGAAAAGCAGCAAGATCTCCAAGATCGTTCCCATCCTCGGTTCGGCCACCAAATATGTACATCACATCGTCCACAAGTGCAGCAGCGTGACCCTCACGCGGGACGGGAATGTAACCGATGCAGTCGAACTGCGACCACTTATTAGACGCGGGGTCGTAGCACCAAACATCGTTGAACCATTCATAACCGTTTGTTCCACCGAAACTTAAAAAGATTGTTAGTATGAAAAATGCTAGGTTGACATCAAATATAATGTTGATTGAGTTTGACATACAGATACAGCTTGTCATTGTAAGTTACAACCGTATGGTTTGTTCTCGGTGGGGGCATGATAGGAGGTGTTGTTCCCACTTCGGTGTTTGATAGTAACACCTCCCATTTGTTTGTCGGGTTTTGTAGCTGGTTGAGGTCAAAGGCACACAGATCGTTCATGAAGAAGCCTTCAACTTGGCCACCAAAGATAAATATTTTAGAGCCGAGAATGTTGAGAGTGTGTCCATAACGACCGGAGGGGCGGGGTCCGGGGGGTAGAGCGCGAGACCATTGGCGTGTTGCTAAAGATAGACGATGAGTTTCTGTTCCATTTTGTGCTTAGGTAGTTACATTCAGTAACTTACAGGTATTCAGTAGATACAGAGTCTCGTCCAGCACATCAGTCTCTTCGATCTTGGTATCACCACCATATACAATGAAGGCGTTTCCCACGAGAAGACTAGCGTGACCAACACGAGGTCCTGGGCCTTCGGCCGTAGTGGCCAAAGGATAACAAGATAGATTTCCACCAGCCTCTATCATCCACAGATCACCCTTAACCGTAGTGCTATTTATGAGACCGCCCATGATGTAAATGTCGCCCTCCTTAGAGCCGACAGAATTCACGGCAGCTCCATATCGAGGGAACGGTGGTGGATGTGAAGAGGTGTAAGTTAGTCTGCGCTGCGACCATGGATAGAGAGCCGCATTAGGGTTTGGTGGAGGTGGTTGGTTGGCATTGCGAAACTGCATTAGAGACGTATTAGTTGATGAAACAACCAAGATATACCGATACAAAGATTTATGGAAGGTTTGCTATCGGGATGTAGCTACCAAGTGGCATTGAGGGGGGAGATAGACGGCACAAATGACAAGCTAGGGGAGGGCAGAGAATAAAATTCGGTGCGAAGGGAAGAAGTAGCACTGATAGGTAGGTCTACGCTAAATATGCGACTGAATACTTGCTCTGCCCACTCACTCTTTGGGCCACGGAAGAGAGGGATACACGACTCATGGTGGGAGGATAGAGTATAGAGAACTTACAGGCAGATCACTGGCTTGTTGAGATGTCGGCGACTGAGCTTGCTGCGGCGCTTGCGGTACAGGAGACGTGCCCTGCTGCGTTGGCGGGCCTTGCTGCGGAGCAGACTGTACTGGTGATTGTTGTTGCGGTTGCGACTGTTGCTGTTGTTGTTGTTGCGCAGCCGGTGGAGCGGAAACAGCATGGTTCTCGGCGGCACTGGGGCCTCGACGAGGCATGTTGGCGTTTTGCTGGTCGGGACTGCCGGCAGTAGTATCGTCAACGATAGAGTTTAAGCTGCCGGTAGGTGTGGAGCGCGAGATTGAGCCTTTGGAGCCGGAAGAGCCAGGAATGCCTTCACGGCTCGCAAGATTGCGATCGTGTCCCTTCTTTGACTTGAAAAGAAAGGCCATGTTGGCTGTTGGTGATGGCAGCGCGTCGCAATACTGCGCGAGATATGTATAGAGTCTTGATCAAATAGGCGGCGACGAGAAGCAGCAGCGATGCCAGAATTGAGATTTAGTTGCGATCGGGGCAGTGGTCGCGATGCTTATTGGTAAGCTGGACACGATGATTGTTGCGGTAGTAGTTGAAGGTGTGGGTGTGATGGTTGTACTGGAAGGATGATAATATGCGCCGGCAAGAATCAGGGAGCGTCACAAGGCGGTCGGTAGGAAATGAGAACAGCTAGCTGCTATTAGATGGGAGATGGGCGGCCGGGCGATGGGAGTGTGACGGGGCAACGAGCGAAAGCCACCAATAAATGAGATCGTCAAGGAATGGAGAGCGACGAGCACCGCCGAGTGTGACAGACAATCAATCAATATGCAGGCTCGCAGAAGAATCAAAGAAAAACGAAGGGAGCGAGCATGAAGCGAATGAAGCCTTCAACGTGTGGTTTGAGGCAGCTGTAGAGCATGTACAATGTACAATGTACAAATAGACTGTACAGATAGAATGACGGATGGATGAGGCGCTTCCAGAGGGACTGGTTGCAAATGCACGAAGATGGAGCCTCGCTTGGCCCCAGAGGATCGATGAAATTCCAGGTGCTACCCGTTACAGCAGCTTGCAATAGTTTCCTGGCTACTAGGTTGTGAAATTATGTGTGGCCTCGTGAGAAGAGGGCTTCAGCACGCGCTGGTAGAGCAAAATAGATAGAGTCTTGTGCTGCCTCTAGAAAGAGAGAGAGAATTACAGCTGCACAGAGAATACCGAACTATAGCAGTAGTAGCAGTGAGGCTGGGCGCTGTAGTTGCGGTTCATTGATCAGATATTACCACTCTACGCAGATTTTAGGGCACAAAAAAGCAAAAATCAAAGCGCAGGCTGTAAGAATCCTAGTAGCGGGCCGGAGAAGAAGAAGAAAAAAAGAAGCGATTAAATAACGACGCCTCTTTTCGACTCAAAAGGAAAGAAGAGAAAACAAGAAAGAAAAAGAAAAAGAAATAGAGGGGCTGTGGCCGTGTAGCTCTCAAAACGCGCGATCAGGACAAAGTTGCAGCAATATTTAGTGGAGGAACGCTAATTATTCTACAGGAATTGGAGCAGCAAAAGGGACTGCGGCTGCTCACTATATTTCATGGTATGTGCTGTAACAATGTTGCTGGCGTTTTTATGTGGCGGCTGGGGAATTGAATTGGATTTTTCAGGGGTAATGGCGACCAGGGCACCGAAGCTAACTCAAGATCCGCTTCAACATCAACACCGTTCGTTTAGTAGTTCCAGGGGCAGGTTTATCTTTAATAAAAAATTCGTCTCGCTTTCCCACGCCATGGTAACTGTTCTAAGCTGAGGACGAATGCTACTATTCTCGTAACAAGTGATCAATTGTCGAGTGTCACTTTCCACCCTTAACTCGCAAAACGACGTCCCTGGGAAGATAAACCTACGACAAAACTGACAGCCGGAGACCAAGACTGCTAAGGCTGAAGATCTCTTTAAAACAGGATTTATAGGCTATAGCATGTCGACTACGATAATTACTCTACAAATGCCCAACTATTACTTGAAATATATGTAAGTATAGCTCACCAGCTGACAGTAGTCCAGTTAGTGTGGGAGAAAAAAGGGGGTTGTCATTATCCGGAATTTATCCATCCCACTAACTTCATCTAGTGCTACACAACAATAGCTTACAGCGGAAAAATAAAGACAAAAGAACAATAAACAATGACAGACCCTGAACATCATCAAAATCGATTCAAGGGACTTGATGCTATACGCAGAATCTAAAGTTGCTCATCTAAATGAGTGCATGCAGTGCACATACACACTGGCAGGGGATCATCAAAATGGCATCAATGGGGGTGAGGCAGGATTTGCAATGGGGGCAATGCAATCACTTGCCGTTGCTATGCAGTAGAAGCTGCAAAAGAAGCTGCAAAAGAACGAGAAAGATAAAGAAATAGATGCTGTGCCTTGTCGTACGCCAGTCTACCTTCTTCTTGCCAGTCGAGCATAGCCCGTACTCATCCTCATATTTCCCTGTTGCTGCTACTGTGATTCTTGCCACATACCCTATAAGCCAAGTGATTTCCTTGTGATAGCTGACCCAACTACGGTTTCTGGCCAAAGTCCCACACACACTCGTTTCATGTTTTAGATGTGCACCCGGGTTCCTAGTTGATCAGGACATATATGTACATCAATCGTTTCTCAACTTGGGACTCTTTGTATTAGTACACATATACTAGCTGTATATTATGCCATCAAATTACACAGCAAAGGGCTCGTGCCCAAAATTAATCAGAGAATCCAGCAGCTTGCATCGCTGGCACCGTCAGTTTGACGAGCTTCAACTTGCGACTAATTCATTCCGTGCATGTTCTTTGACAAGGTCAGATCTCTTTGCGAGCTAGACCTTTTGCATCTATCTGTTTGCTTGCTAGGCGGCCATTTATTCCGGCTTGTCGGCTATAACAGTGTTCTATATAGTATGTGATTTATCCCCTGTTACCAACTATCACTTTTAAAGACAAGTACATCAAACAATGGGCCACTATATACATATCTATACAATAATCTAAACAATATGTATCTGTATATATGTACTGTATGTAACTTCTCTTCAGCCCTCCTAATCACTTTTGTCTTGCCGCTCCACTTACGGTTGCCTCTATCAAAGTAGTTGACGGTTCTTTCTATTAATAAATACGCCTTGTCGTACTCGTACCACTAAACGACTACGTCTGTCTCAATATTGGCTATATATTCATTCCATAGTGATAGTCAAACCATTATAGAAACAAAAGCCACATAGTAGTCACTGAAACACAGAATAATACAATAACTTGCCGCGCTATAAAAACACGCTACGGACAAACAAATCTGACGGGCTGACCTTTACAGCTAGATATAATTTTGGCTTTATTACGACATCGGATACCTACACTTCCGCACTGCCCACAACGCTAACTATGTGTACCTTACATGCAACTTTCTATCCCGTTCATGCGCTTCTCAGGCCGCCTAGTAAACCAATCATAATTACAACTGTTAAGGGCAGTTTTGTTTCTCGTGCCAAAGCGCTACGTCCAACCTGCGACAATCTCAAGGTCCAGGGGGGCCGTAAGGGTACCCATCCACCCTATACCACATTTATACCGTAGTAGAAGAGAAAGAAATTATACAATAACCTAAAGCTTGAGGTTTGTACTAGAGCATTATTCATTAACTTCTTGTTTGGTAAGTTACCGAAAAACGGAGGCGAAAAGTAATACTGGTCTAAATAATACTAATCCTAGTGTTCAAAGCGTACTTGCATAACTTGCTACTGGCGAAATTGAATTTTCGTAAGTGTCCATGGATCTGATTCCGTTCCTGGAAAACCAACAGAATATCTTACCAAGGGACATCAACTTTTACCTAGCGAAGCAATTCTAGAACAGATATGTTCATGATTTTACACCACCACTAGGGTCTAGGGTTATACACTTATTATTACTAATACATATATCAGTGCACTACCGTATTCGGTACTTGCATTGCTGATATGAGTTAGTGTAACCAGTAGGTACCCAGTACCTACCATTTTCATGAATGGAGACACCATTAAGTGGGGATCAATTTTTTCTTCGCCATTAGAAGAGAAAAGCAATACCGATTTTAGGAAGTCGACTTTGTTAGTTGGATATATTGCTTAAACGGACTCATCATTAAATTATCATCTCCATATCGTATCATTCGCATATACGAGCTGTTAGTTCAAGAAACTACACTACTAGATATTGAATTCGTATAATCATCACAGAAATCACAATGGCTAAGAAGAGAAGTCACGATGCGTCTTCTAAGGATGAGCTTATTCATAACCAGGACACCAAGATGAAGGACGGCAACGAGAGCTCTGATGACGAGGTATGTGCCATATGAATAGATTGATTCCTATAGACACAGTACGTCGAAATAGAGTCCGACTAACTCTATGATAGGACTTTGATGTTGTCAATGTTGACTTTGAGTGGTTCAATTTTGACTCCGAGATCGACTACCATGGCACTAAGAGTCTACTTAGACAACTATTTGACGTTGATGCCACGCTGATGGAAATCTCCGGCCTTGCCGACTTGATTCTATCCCAGAACACCATCGGATCTACGGTCAAGGTAGATGGCAAGGCTACTGACGCATACGCCATGATGACGGCACTCAACGCCTCCGAACATCGCGCCAAGCCTTCCATGGCTACTTTAATAGACTACCTATCTAGAAAGGCATCTAGCAACCCCGCGCTTGCGTCTATCAGTGGTCTACTTAGCAGTGCCGATGCGCAGGTGGGAATCATCTTTTCGGAGCGACTCCTCAACATGCCGGCGGAGATTGCTCCACCAATGTACTCGATGCTGATCGACGAGATCGATGCAGCCGTAGAGGATGGCGAACCTTACAAATTTACGCATTACCTGGTGGTTAGCAAGGTGTATAGTGAGGTAGAGTCCACGCTGGTCGAGACGGAGCGCAAGAAGAAGAAGGTCAAGGAGGATAGCAGCGCATTTTTCTTCTTCCATCCCGAGGATGAAGTGCTACAAAGACACGCAGCCGTACATGGTAGCTTTGACTTCACGAAAGAGGACGACGCTGTCGCGGATAGCAAGCGTGCGTTTCAGGAGATGGGCATCAAGACGAGAGGTCACATGATCTTGATCGAGGCGGCAAAGTTTGCTGGCGCGGTGAAGGCGACTGATGACTACGTCAAGGCTGGCCAGCAGTAATTGAAGCAAAACAAGGGTTATACATAAAAGAATGATTAGAAGATGTTTGATTATCAGGGTAGACAAAAGATAATTGTTAATTGCTTTTGGCCACGAGTTCGTATTACTGCCTAGAATGTGTTGATGGCATAATGGGAGTAAAGGTCTATGATATAAGGTCGTAGGGCATAAGAAAGTATCTATTTTTCCAAGCGCTGCATGAGGTACTCGACTTCGACGTCTTTGGTGAGGGGAATAACAAAGTCCTTGTACATGGACACCACAGCCTCAGCGTTGATCTTGCCCTGCTCCTCAGGCTTTGACGGGTCAGTACCATATGTTAAAGCCTTTAGTCTTAGGCGCTCTAGAACCTGCTCCTCCACAGCGGCATTTGTAATGGCAGCACCAATACCTTCACGGTCACCGGCCTTGATCAAGGCCGTGAAACGCTGACGTTCGGAGACAAACTTACTCTCAGCCACAAACTTGCCAAAGTGGATGCGACGTGAGAGGGCCTGTAAACAGGATATATCGCAGGTGGCAGCTGAGCCGTAGTGTTCCTGGCTCTCACCGCGGTCCTCTACAGGTTGGACACACACAGACGGTAGGAAGACGATAGTGTAGTACTTCTTGATCTGATCATTGACACACACGTTGTTAGGATGCAGGATGACCGGGTAGTCCAACGGCTTGAGTATAGGCTGTGCGAGGGCGTCCGGGAAGAACGGATACTCGTCGGGAGACTCGTAGCGGCGAATCATCGACTGCAGACGCTCCTGTTCGCGCAGGTACCAATCCATAAAGCTTAGGTCGGTGTTAGGCAGCTTGATGGCGCCGGGCACGTAGATGTTAGCATTGAGGGCAAATTGCACACGCTCAATGAGATGGAAGGTGATGGTGTCCTCTAGGCGGCTGCAGAGTGAGTTAGCGATTCGAGCTTGGTGAGCAGGCGTGAGATGTGGTGAGACGCAGTGAGACGGACATGAGTTGGAAGCGTATCTGGCCAAGGTCCAATGCCTCGGAGGCGTTTGAGAGGTCCATGATAGTGTCCATAGTGGTTTGGGTGCTGGCCTTGGTTTATTGCGACTTTGGGGTGGTGGTGAGACGGCGATTGGACTGGCCTAAAACGGGTTACTAAGATATAGGATGTGATATATGGAGAGATAGATGACAGAAGCAAGTCGAAGCAAAATCTTGCCGGACGGTTTGTCGGTCCGTTTAATTGAGTCACTTCGACGTCCTGATCCCGGTAAAGCGCCTATATGTCTGTGGTCAAGGCCCTGAAAGCTAGGCTTAGAGCGGCTATTCTTCAGCGGCGTTTTCCAGTGGCTAACAGAGATAGAAGAATAAGGGCGGGGCACTTAGAAAGCTCACCCCAAAGTACCAGAGCTTCCAGGCCTGTGATTGGCCAGCCTTGTTTTCTCTTTGAGAACATCCCCGGCTTTTGTTAGTTGTAGGCTGTTGTTTTGCTTCTGTTCTATGTTCAGCTGGGCCAATATCAAGATCATATCACAATTCACTGTGCAGCCGCATTTTATCATTTTAATTTTTTTATTCTTTGTTTTTCCCTTTTTTATTTCACAACCCTTCACACCCTCTAATGTGCGCTCCAAATACAGCGTCTTCTTAGCTAAAAGCCAGCCGAAACCGACCGACCGATCACAACGCTACGCACGCCTTCTTTTGTGCGCAATCTGGATAGCCGAGAACACGGCTGATTGTCTGCATCTGAACTCGCACAGGCGTTCTAGCCGGGAAAGTCTAGTAACAAAATAAGGAAAAAAACCCCGGCTACCGACTTTGACGTCGACATCAACATCGACACCGATTGTCTTGTTTGTTTGCCTTTTTGCCTTTTGGCCGATTCCCACCCGTCGACCTAGACTGATAATCAAAGCAGCTGCTTTTGTTAGTTTGTTTTTTTGCACTGCTCTCCGCTAAAAAGGACGATCCTCTTGTGGCGTTGGTTGTTGTTGTTATTGTTGCTACTGCTACACATCCATTGCCACCCGAATTGTAGCAAGCAAGCAGGAACCTTGACAGCGCTTCTTTTCTGCTTTCGAGACTGAGAAGGGTGTGATCTACTCTCACCGTATAGGCCGCGGCCAACCCGATCCGAACCCGAGCCACGCCGCCTTCTATTGTGAGGTTGAGATCGCCCCGAGCTACGTCTGCTGCCCTCCATGTCGGAGTCGCCTTTCAATGGGCTCTCCGATGACGTTGCCGACGACGATGCTCCTCTTATCTCGGTATGTGTGCCCAATCGCTCGTTTTAGTTGCTCGTCCCAATTGCTTGTTTCAATCACTCTCTCGTCTGCGGCGCGCCGTCCCGGCTTCCGTCGGCAAACTGCAAAATGCTATTGTACCCCATCTATAGCCGTTATCGCTTGTGGCCATTGCGCCTGCGTGGCTTGCTTCTTCTAATAGCTCTTCCGATTCACCTCCGGTCAATGTCCTGCCTTTTCCTATCTTGTCTTGTCTGTCGGTCTACCATGGCTTGTATTGCTAGGGGTCCCAACATTACCGAACACCTGCTAGACATGGGACTTGGATCTGGAACCAGGCTTATCTCAGATTTCAGCCTCACAGCCTCGCGATGTGATAGAATAGCTAGCTCCAGATTCAGATCGAGAAATCGCCCGCTTCAAGCATCCAGTTGTTGGCATATGTCTTGACTTGGACACTATCCCGATGCTAACACTTACCCTGCTATATAGACGCGTGGCTTAGAAAGCTTTAGTCGAAAAGTCTCGTCCACCGCCAGTCATCTCATGAGCACCAACCTCGTCAACGGCGGGGATACGTCCCCGGCTATCAATTCGCATTACCGCATCGCCATGACCGAAGTCCACAAGCAGCTCGCCAAGCCCGCAATTCAGCGCGGTGTGTTTGCCCTGGCCCGCACAACACCTACCGATATGGTCCGCAGCAAGTTTTCCCGAAAAGAGATTCAGCACCGTGCCCTGACTACGCTTTCCGACGACATGCTGGAGAATATCCCCGCTGTCAATAATACATACTCTTTGTTCCAGGGCTTCCAAGCTAGTCACCCCGACATGGCTGAGAACGGTGAGGGCCACCAGATCCTCCGCCGGGGGCGCGCTGACCGCTCGCGCAAAATGCTTGAAGATGCTTCATCGAGCCAGCCAACGCCACAGGCCCTGCACGGCATGAAGCGGGATAAGGCGTCTATGATGAACGACCTCGAGATGATGAGCGTGCGCAAGAACATGGCCACGTGTGAAATCCGCGAAATCGACAACAAGATTGCCAATCTGGCCGGTATGCGCCGGATACTAATGGACCGTCTAGCTTCTCTGGAGCAGGACGAGCAGCTTCTCGAGCACGATAGTGAGTTTCCACTGTATCTTGAAGGCGTCCCAGTTCCCTCCCCTTTTCACATATGATACTCACATGCAGGGCACAGCCCCTCTTCACATGTCACAATTATTTTTTTTACCTATCTCTTTTACAATTAAGCTATCACTAACCCTTGCCTGTGCTATCAATTAGTTATGGATATCGAGACGAGAATAGATCTCACACAAGAGTTAGTTGATCAAGCTGCTCTCGAGCGTGCCAACTCTCCCACCCGATCTGAACGCGACCTTGTAGGGTCTGACGATGAATCGGTGTCTTCTGGCTTTATGTCTAAGTCGGTCTACGAAAAGCTACCGCACTCTTCTGGCGCCTCCACAACCTCTCGGTCTAAGAAGCCGCGGACAGTGCGCCGGAAATCGATGCCTGTCCTCCACGAATATTTCGAGACCGGCTCCAACATCAAAGAGATCCGTGCCCATCAGGATACTATCACTGCTATTGACTTTGATACTCCCTTCGGGCTCATGGTGACATCGGCTATGGACGACTCACTCAAGGTGTGGGATCTGAATGCCGGTAGATGTATTGGTGTCCTGGATGGCCACACTGCCTCCGTGCGTACGCTGCAGGTTGAAGACAACATTCTGGCTACTGGCTCTATGGATGCTACTATCCGTTTGTGGGATCTTAGCAAAGCGCACTACGATCCACAAGGCAGCCATTTTGGCCGCGATGATGACGATGACGGCATTGCTTTTGAGAATCCCGATGATGAGCCCGTAGATCCTCCAGAGGGTAGCATGGCTGACTGCCCACTGTACACCCTTGAATCACATGTTGATGAAATCACAGCCTTGCACTTCCGTGGAGATGTTCTTGTCTCTGGCTCTGCAGACAAAACTATCCGCCATTGGGATCTTGAAAAGGGTCGTTGTGTTCAGACACTTGATGTCATGTGGGCTGCCGCACAGGCTTCTGCCAGTCTAGGCTCCGAGGGCGGCTGGAGACAAACTGGCCGTACGACTAGCGAACGTGCCGATTTTGTAGGCGCTTTACAGGTATTTGAGTCTGCTCTGGCTTGTGGAACCGCTGATGGCATGGTTAGATTGTGGGATTTACGTAGTGGTCAAGTGCATCGTAGCTTGGTTGGCCATACGGGAGCGGTAACGTGTCTACAGTTCGACGACGTCCATTTGGTGACGGGTAGCATGGACCGCAGCATCCGGGTAAGTTTCTGATATACACCCAGACTTCATTTAACGCCGTATTTCTAGT
Source organism: Davidsoniella eucalypti (assembly GCA_004009845.1). Classification (NCBI taxonomy): domain Eukaryota; kingdom Fungi; phylum Ascomycota; class Sordariomycetes; order Microascales; family Ceratocystidaceae; genus Davidsoniella; species Davidsoniella eucalypti. The sequence goes on along the minus strand of RMBW01000022.1, from coordinate 296,162 downwards.
GTACACGTGCTAACATACAACACTTATCTTAGATATGGGACTTGCGTACCGGCGCCATCCACGACGCCTTTGCCTACGACAATCCCATTACCAGTATGATGTTCGACGCCCGCAGAATCGTTAGTGCTGCTGGCGAGGATGTTGTCAAGGTGTACGATAAGGTTGAGGGCCGCCAGTGGGACTGCGGTGCTGGAGTCACTGCCGCCGAGGATGGCAAGCAGCCAGCCGCTGTTGAGCGCGTGCGTGTCAAGGATGGCTATCTAGTAGAGGGTCGGAGAGATGGTATCGTCGGAGTATGGACTTGCTAGACGATGTTATGCACATCACAAGCAAGGCCGCCGCTTTCTCTTCTTTCTCCCCCTTTTACTTTGTGTACTCTAATATCTGTTTCTCTTCTCGTGATATCTTTTCTGGTTGGTTGGTAGGTGTTATTTTCCATCTTTCCTGGATGCGGCTTTCTCTCGAAACGGGGCGTTCAAGACGCTTCACTTCTCTGCTAGTTTTTGGATCTTGCCATATATTTGTTGCTATATTTATGCCCCCCCTCTATACTTCCCTTTTCTAGTTCATCCTTATATAGTAGACAGCGTTCTGTTCTGCTATATATATATATTTTGTCGCATTCATAATTTACTGATTATTGCTTAGCGATCTCTATAAAGTATACAATATTAACCGTAACCCTAAAAAGAGAATTCATTCGTTAATGACATGTATTTAGTGTAGCTTGTGCATTCCGAAGCACCGTCCTCATCAATTGATATAGTCCCTCTTTCTCTTCTCTCCTTGTCAAGAGTGTTTGAAAAAGTACCTTACATAACTCTAGCATATAGGACTCGAGAGGCTGACGATATTCAGTGAACTTGTCTTTCAATACTTTCTTGAACTGTATTCCATTGCAAACTGAGCCCAACTTAAACGTAGCTATGTAGATCTTTGAGGTCGTTCTCAAAATTCAATTTTTCATGGTTAGGAGCAACTGTTGATTGGCCCTACCTAATCAATATATATCTAGAACAGTACCCAGAGAAAAGATTCAAGGTTGTGAATGCCACCTTGTAAAAGAGGCAATATACATGTACGACTGAAACTATCATATGAGCCTCCACTTCAGAGTCGCGTACCCTCAAATGGTGGAAAAGTAGGAAGAAGACTAGACATAAGAGTAGTAGCGGTCGCTAGACTTCCGCAAACCGCGAAAATAGGATTAAATGATGCCGACCATGTTCCTTATTTCTTTTTTAATATTTGTTCTTGGGGTTTCAGGCGCCTTTACATAGATTTTGCTAAAATTTACCTTGTCTTGTTTAGAGCATATTGAAGCTATGGCTAAAGCTTTGTGAGCTACATACGATGAACGACGGGCCTATTATCACGAGCCAATAAAATATAGTTAAGAAGCGGATCTGGGATAGCCCCACTCAATAGTTAGCACAAGTAATATTCTAGACTGCACTTTAGCAACATCATCCAACTTGGGGATCACCTAATGCCAACAATAGAGCTTTGCTTGAGAACCAGACGCAGATTCTTAGCTCAGATCATTGTGTTCAAGCCCGTCTCTATAGCTTACACCTATTACTTGCCTTGTTTCTCCTGGTCTCTCTGAATCGGCTGTTATTTTCAGGCCCATCGCAATTGACTACATATCCAAATAAGTGTTTCTTGTTTACCATCTATCGACTTGATTCCTGCTGCCTTGTGCTGTGATTCGCTTCTAAGCTTGCTTAGTTTAGTTACTTAGATATAATCCCTCTTTCGACTTCACACAACGTCCTGAAATATCCCCTGGCAGCTTCTCGATCGAGCGCACCATCAAACGAGCTTGTCGCCTCCCAGAGCCGCTTCTCTCCTATCTCTGATCATCGTTTGCTATCATGGACTATACCGCCTCCATACACGATCCCGACAACCCGGCTGGCGCCTCGCCCTGGGCCAATGACGACGACTCGCCCCGCACGGCTGTTTTTGCTAGTTCCTCGGAAGATGTTTTCCGCTACGATGCCGCGCAGGCCACTGATGGTCGCGATTTTGGAAGTAGCGGTAACGGTGGCATTGACGATCTCGAGCACAATGCCTTCCAACGGCCCGGAACCGCGGGGTCACAGAGCCAAGCGACAACGACATCTTCTGGCATCACTTCTCCTGCCTTTGCCTCGAACACCGCTTCAGACCAGCCGCACCAGGTGACCTCGCCAGTCGCTGCCTCAGAGCCTTCGCCGCAACTGGGCGGTGGCTCGATCTATGATCAGCCGCCCGAAACGCCGATTAAGTCTCAGGCGCAACAACGCGCAGCTGCCGAAGGATCGGGTAGACAGGGCCAGCCGCAATCAGAAAATCAGAACCGCCGGTCGCAACAGGCACCACAGTCCCGATTGACGGCTAAGATTAGTGGCCTGGAGCGGCCCGGCAAAAAGGACCCTATCTTGAGATTCGATGTTCACGTACGTGCTCATTGACCCATCCCTGCGTGCATATAAGTTACATCAGTTGTCTCGGCTGATACTAACTCACTCTCTTGTTTCTATCTAGACTAACCTTCCACGCTACCGCACTACGCAATACCGAGATGTCCGCCGTCTGCACTCGGAATTCGTCAAGCTCGCCGAGCACCTGATCTCCGCTAACCCTGATGCCCTAGTTCCTGCTGTACCGCCGGCTTGCACCTCAGCCGGAGCCGGCACGGGCGAGGATGAGAGCCGTGTCAAGGCCCTTATGCAACGCTGGCTCAACGTGGTGTGCAGCAACGAGGTGCTGATGCGCGACGACGAGATGGTGCTTTTTGTAGAAAGCGATTTTGGATACAGCCCCATGGTGCGAATGAAGCAGCCGGCAACAGGCGTACGCCGTAAGATCCTAAAGCAATTTGCGCCGCCACCGGACGATACGCCCGAACTCTCATATGCTCGTCCTGTTGTTAAACTGTTTTATCTTGGTACGATGGATGCCGGCCATAAGGTCGACAAGCTCGTAAAAGCGAGGCGAGGTACGTCGGAGTCTTGTCTAGTCTATTCATAAATTATAGTCAATGGCTACTAACACAATACTACTTGCAGGTCTTGGTTTGGCCGAGTCCGACTTTGGTGTCAAGATTGGTGCCATGAACGTCCAGGAACCTCACGCAGGTCTTGCCAACGCCTACCGCAAGCTCGGCAAGATCATACAGGCTGTTGGAGATTGCCATGCAGCACAAGCCACCGCTGAGGCTACGACCCTGGGCGATCCATTCCAATACCACTCTCAAGACTCGTTCATTGTGAAGGAGACCCTAACCAATCGCCAGATCCTGATTCGGGAGTTCCTGCAAGCCCAAGAACAGACACGCGGCCGTCTAGCAGCAGCTGATCGCCTCAAGGCCAGCTCTAGCGTGCGCCGCGAAAAGGTTGATGAGGCCATAGTGTCGCTCGATGAAGCGCGCAACAACGAGAAGAATCTGTACCAAAAGACGACTCGTGTGACGCAAAACCTAGTCCACGAGCAGCGCAAGTGGTTTGCGCGCACCGCAGCCGACCTCCGCATGAGCATCCGCGAGTTCACACTTCGTGAAATCGAAGCCGAGCGTCGTATGCTCGCCATGCTCGAGAGTGTGCGACCAGACATACGTAGCATCGACTCCTCCGGTGGCCTAAGTCGTCTTGGCCGCGAAAGCCATCCATCTGTTCGCCGCACCGGGCCCGGCTCGTCTCAAGGCCCCAAGGGTGATGCGTGGAGTGGTATCCCGCGCCGCTCTGACGCCGGCATGCGTAGCATGAGTGGATCTTTAAGTAGCGGTGTCGCACCTGGAATCATCGCTGGTATCCCCGGAAGTGGTGGCATCGCAGAAAATGAGACGCCAGAATCCGGTGGCGATATCATCGGTGGTGGACCATTGGGTGGCGGTGATGATGATGATGATCGACTGGATGCACGAAATGCAGCGAGTAGGTTGGCAGCGAGTACTTTTTAAAACAACCCAAAAGGGAAAAAAACAAAGAAAGATATGTTTCTTTTTTCTGTTTATTAATTTTTGAAGATTATATGCGAGCTTCTTGTATTTTCTTATTACATTCATATATTTTCCTAGTTTCGGGCTTCTTGGGTCTCATTACTTGTACTCTTTTCTATTATTCTTTTCAACTCCTCCCTCTTCTACGACGCTCTTTATATTTATTCCCTTTATTTCAGGTATCTTCAATGATGACAATTCAACATGTTCTAAGCAATAAGGGAACGAATAGTGTGAAATAACTCATCTCTTTTTCTTCATCACACGAAGTTCAAAATATCAACTATATTATCTCAGAGAAAAAAAACAAAGGAGAACCCCTTTAAAACTTAAGGGAAAAAAGCACACCCAAACTCCTCCATATCAAAAAGTCATGTTCTTCGTAGTATATGCCAAGATCTTCATTATTCGTTGATTTTGGTCACTGTTGTTATGCTAGCAGCGATGCAGAAAGTGCAGACTGCTGTTGTTGTTTTTGCTGTCGCTTTTGCTGTCCTTGTTGGGAATCTTGTTGTGCTTGCTGTCGGCCTACAGCATTCTTCATGTTCCGATGCGAACGCAATGTCGCAGCTGGCGAGTTGAAATCTGAGGCAATGAACTTGCGGTTCGCCAGACGGCCTTCGTATGCGGCCTGGATAGCCTCGTTGATTAGTGTAATAGTCGCCACGGAATTTTCCTCGGCCTCCAACTCAGCATTGAATGCGTCGACATCGTACGGAACAACGAGCCCTAGACGGATCACAGCAGCCTGGATTTGACGTAGAATGCTATAATTAGGCTGGATTTCGGCGCCTTCCTGGTGTTGTATAGGTGCTGGTGGATCGGCTAGAACAAAGGATGGCGGCAGGGCTGAAAGATATGAGACAATCAGGTTGATGCGGGCGTGGAGCATGCGTACTGCATTTGCTTTCGTCTTGAGGCAGCGATCTGATCTTCCTCATCACGACTCAACTCGATGTTTGCATTTGTGCTTGTTTTGCCTGATGTAGCACCGCCTTTTCCCTTTACATCCAGCTCTTGTCTAGAGACGCTATCGTCGGTATTTGAGACAGCCTTGGCGTTGCCACCGCCGCTGGCGACGAAGTCCATGCTGATCATCTCGGCATCGTCAGTGGCTATGGAAAAGTGCGATATTTCTAGGAACTGGCGTTGCATCGCACCGGCGGCTGCAGAAGCTGCTGTTGCTGCAGCAGTATCCACAGCTTCGTCATCGGTCCCAGACATCGGCTTATCATCACCAGTGCCAGCTGTACTTGTCGAGTTAGTCACCAGGCGACTCTCATATATGGTGATTGGTAGTGAGGCACCAGCAGAAATGGTGCTGATAGTATCATCGGGGTGGAATGCAAGAAGCAAAAGATCGCGGTCTAAGAAGGTACGGCATAGCTTCTCGTGCAAGTCTAGGATGCGGCTGTCGGGCCCGGAGCGTGGAAGGATGGTGTAGTAACCGACGACCTGGGTATGGCTTTCTATGGGTAAGTTAGCAAGTCTGTAGTAGATCTAGAATATAGTGCTTATTAGAGATAGGCAGCCCTACGTATCTGGTCACCAAATGAAAGCACTTCGTGATCAACAATGCACTCGCCCGGTCGGTCGGGATTCTCGCGAACGCTGATATCGAACGTGCGGCTAATTGTCACTTTTCTACCATCTTGGAACCCAATCAGCAGGCCAACTAGTGGCAGTTTTGGCCCATCCCGCAAAGTGTGTCGCGCGATATGATCGGAGATGCTAAGTAAAACTACTGGGTGGATTGATGGCTGTAAGTCCGTGGACTTTTGGGTGGAAACAAGCGATGCGGCACTCATTATGCCGATGAAGGAAAAAGGCAAAAATGGACAACTGTTATTGATGAAAGAGACGGCAATTTTAGATGGTGTTTGTGGAAAGAAAATGAAGTGAAAGGAAAAGAAACAAAGGGAAATTTTCGGGCTACACAACGTATCTAAAAGTGTCGTTTGTTGGTTGTTGCCTAAGTAGATGCAGCTTTACACAAGTAGTTGCTCCTCCCGGAGTTTTTATCGTTGCTGCTGCAAGCTCAGCTTAGATAGAGGGGCTGCTATAAGTATATTTGCACCAATAGGTATACTCAGATCCACTTTTCAGGTACTAAATGTAAACCCTAATAACAGTATCTTGATGTAAGTTGCCTTATAGGCTTCCGTTAGATATAAGTTAAAAGAAAAGTAGGCAGCCTAAATAGGCTAAAGGTTGACAGTCTAAGTGAAATATAGTTCTTATTTCACAATGACAAGAAAATGGGCCACTCTTCAGGTTTATAAATAATAAAGCCCATGATACCCATTTCTCCCTCTCAACTATCAACCATACTACTCATTATGTCAATCACAACCATGGGCAACAATCCAGCATGTCCAGAAACTTCATCTTGTGATACCAACTCCGTTCCTCAGATTCTCGAACCTTCAACTTTCAACTTAGATCTACCGTCAGCTCAAGCCCCAGCTTCGTGTCGAGTTCCGCATCTTGTTTCATTGCCATCTATTGCTCAGCTTTCCTTCTACATGACCACCTCTCCTCGACAGAAGCAACACAGCAGCTTTGGGAACAGCTTCTCCTCGGGACATTCTACTGCCGCTGTTGAAACTACGAGTCATTCACTTCCTTCTTTGCCACAGATAGTGCCCTTTAGCCGCTCGATGCGTGATCTCGAACCCCCGCCAGCTAGGAACATCGTGATGCCTTCTTTTGATATGGCATCTAACAGCGAGAATGCTCAAGATCTCCAGCGGACAACCGCTTCTTTGCCGCGAGAATGTAACTCCTCCATCGTTTCTGACTAAGTGGCTGTTTGTTAGCGCCTCTTTCAGGTCACCCAGCCACGCGCCTGCAATATCCTACATACAGATATATATATTAGTGTCAAATCTGACATGTCCTCCATGTAAGGAGACCAGACATACATACAAGACATCTTGCGCATTTTCACCGCTCGTATGATCAGTATCTTTCTATCTCTCCAAAATACTACAAAGACATTGCTATATTTACATTTGTGGCAGTGATCCTGACTGGCCGCAATGTTCCATCTCTCTCGGTTCCCTCATCATCGTGAGGCCAATAGTTGTCCACGTCAATTGGCCGGGATGGTAGGTTGATATCCCTTGCAGTTGGCTAATACAGCCCTAGATATCAGTACTTGATACTCCAGGGTTATACCCTAATGTTACGGGTTTGCTGTTGCTTGGTTCTCTAACTTTTCAACACGAATAAAAACTTGTCAATAAGAGTGTTTGCTGGCTAGCCATGCGTGCTAAGTCATTTTGTCGGCCGAACACATATCACATCCCTGTCGCTTGCCCGGACTGCTCGGTTACTTTTTTGCTCTTATGAACCCTATATCAAGCCAGGGCAATCAATACCTTACAAGAGTGAAGGATGTAAATGTCTTTTTTTCTTCTTTTTCCATGGTGGTCTTTTCTAGCACGAAAAAGAGTTAAAGATGGAGAGGGTTTATGCGTTATTTCAGCTACAACCTGCTGTGCAGTTAGTGTTCATATATACAGCCTGATCGAGGTATAGAATAAGTCAGAAAGAACGAGGTTCCATGGTTGAGCTTAGGCTGCCCAGCCTCACTTTTTTCTTTTTTACTTTTCACAGCTTGTTGCTCTTCTGCATGAATGTTTCGAGTGCAATTGTGTTTTAGCCTGGCGGATTACCGTGGCCGAGCATATCTTGGACCATCTTCATGTTAGCCAGTCAGTTAGTTTATAGCCTTTGAATTAGTCACTTGCGCGATTAACATCAATGAAAATAAGCCTGAACTGGTTGAAGAATCCATATCTTCATTCTTTCTGAAAAAAAGTACCTTAATGCTTATAAACAAGCTAACTGGAACGTCAATTCCATACACGCAATGTTTCTATTCTACTTGAACTTTTGTTACTAGTGTCTGCCACTTGGCAGGAACATGACGCGGTCTATCTTGCTTTGCACATAAATATTACTGTAAAGTTATTATCTTCTGACTTGAACATAGTTACAATTCCAAACCCAAAAAAACCCCCCAAAAAAGGGATTCAGTTTCAGTGTATACTCTTATCTGCGAGGGTTTTGGGCTTCGGGTGAAGTTACAGTGCAGCTAGTCCCAATACACAAAATGTCCGTGATAAGCTGAAATACATAGCTACATACCAGAATAATAATAGCGCGTCGATATGGCCCCGGAGGTTTAGTGGCTACTCTTCCTCCGTTCCCCTCGCACGAAAATGCTATCTTCTCTCCCTTGGACGCTAAACGCCTCATGGATGCATAGAATACCACATGTAATTGTCGCTATCCCTAGATATTGCTAAAAAAAGCCTCTTCGTACATGTTACTGTACATAGATATGTCTCTCGTGCGAATACCTCTCGCTCTTTATTCGTTGATTTCTTGTTCTTTATAGACCCTGATTGTATCTCAAGATTCAGAGGGGCTAGCACTGAGCCGAGCTTGAACGTAATGTAGGTTACAACTGCAACTACATTGATGAGCAGAGGATTTCGGCGCAAGAGGATGAACCGGACAGTGGTTTCACTGTAGTATCTCGGTATGAGACATTACGTATTCTGAGGGGATCTGCTACATGTAAGGCTATTGGTTTTCGACCTCCGCTATTAGAAAAATATAGTGTACTAGTAGAATAACTCAGGAATTTCTCCCGTAGTCTGTGTGAATTTGAGATAAGTAGTAGTAAATTTGAAGATTATGTAGACCCTAACCCTATATTGATGAAAGTTACGATCTTTGTGCAACGATTCGCGGAACTGATTGCATCCATGACCGCTACGTTGTAAGACAACAGTTTTTGAGTTACATAAGCCTGAAACTAAGCAGTATATTATGTGGATGCTTTGAAGACAGCATGAAGGGGTTTTAGGTACTCTATCATCTTGATTCTGTGAACTCCACCATGCGGAGAAGTCTTCACCGACTTTCTATAGCCAGTTTTCTGTGGTCTACCTGTCTTACTGTACCTTGCATAAGAACAAGGAAATAAGTTTGAAGTATTAGTTTTGGTGAGACGTATACCGTACCTTTTTGTTTCTGTCTATCATTTTTTCGATTGTTCACTTAATTGAGCATCCCTTTAGAAAGGGACCGGCACGGAAACATATCAGAACTGGCAAATTCCATCACCGACATTATATAGAGACATTCGTGGCGTTTCTAGCGCCCCTTTGATTTCGGTATCTATCAGCTCGACTTGAGTCTTGTATGTAGTCATGGACTTGGCGGTGCCGACGCTGTGTTCGGCCGAGCATACTGGGGATGCTTCTTATCTGAGATGTGTGGTTGGGAAATACTTGTACCTGTATAAACTGTAGTACATAGTACCAAGTTGTTCTTTGCTTGCTTGTGCATATACATACGATATATCACCGAAGTCTAGTTTTGATTTTCACTTATTGTTTAACTCCGATAGTATCCTATAAACCACTAGTTATGGTATGATATCTTATCTTATGCCTTTTTTTCTGTTTCTTTTTTTCTTTGAGCTTCGTACGACTTCAAGTTATGTAGAATACGGTGACGTATGTGTAATGATTCGTTATTGGCTGTCTTAGTGATGGCGTCTGCAAATATGTATAGCTCTTTCATGACACGAGTAACAACGTGATTTACATAATGATGTTAGTGGAGACAAAGTCTCATCTCTGAACATGTGCCAAAAGGGAAGAGCCACAGACGTCATTGTAGCAGGGCGAATGGATATAATCCCTGAGATACTGAGAAGTGACAAGTACTTCTAGGTCCATTATATTTACTACAAATAGTACAATTGATTCTTGAGGCCGGGCCGGTTCACGCCATTCTTGTCTCGTTACATTTCTGATCACTTATCAATTAGAATGATACCCCGAGAGGCCTAAGGTATCTTTCGGTATTGTGTAGTAAGGCTACTCCGATGGAGGATAATTGAAACGCTCCTGATTTAACATAAGAATCTTGGCCCATTGGCTTAGTACCGTGTTACTCTGTAGATATTGGGTTGACATCAGTCCGCAGACATTGACCATGATGCTATCCATCACTAGAATACTCTGCAAATCCCGTGGCCATTTCCTACGTGGCATTATTAAATGATTACTAGTGACAGGATACCAAGTATTTGCTAAGTTGATTACATTACCGATAGTTTACAGTTATGTGCCAACAATGGCAAATTATGGGCCGTTCATCATGGCCTTGATATCACACGCAATGTGCTAAAGATAACGCGGGATGGTTATTTTGTGACTGGTTTATAATTAATACCTGGGTTGCCTTTTTAAGTCCTTGTAGTTGTCGTTGTAGATATTGTATGGCAGTATCAACTTCACATTACCAGCATTACCAAGGCCAAGGACAGGGAAATCCTGTTCTTTAATATAACGGCAACGCTGCCGATTTTCGCATTTACTTGAACAAAAGTACCCACCTAGGTTGAGAGATGAGGACATCTTATTAGTGTACCTTCTCCTTTCTTTGAACCAAGAAGACAACGTGGTAAGCCAATGTCACAAGCGAAGCAAGGAAACAGTTCCTATCACAAGAATATCATTTTCCTATAAAAGAAGAAACATTCTACAACAACCGACCAGGGAAAACATAGCCTAGAAGCAGTCATGGAAAATAAGAACATGAAAATTGCCGCCACTTTCATGTGATCAAGTTGGACATGACCTAGTCAACCTAGCTCATCACAGAATCACACATGTAAGAATGTCATTCTTGGGAATATATTGGGAGATGGAAATATGACTCTAGGTACCCATGTGTGTGATTGAACTGCCATGTACTTAGGCCTGAAGTTGGCGGGCAAACACCCAGGTTCTCACGTCACTATGTAACCCTATTTTTTGTTGGTCTTTTACTGTTGAGCCGTTCTTGTTTCTCTGTGCTATAACATACAATATCATAGAAACTCAACATATGATAGCAAAGTTGGTTGCTTTGTAATCGGTTCTAAGTCTAGCAATTCTTGTATTGTTACCTTTTTCTTTGTAGAACAAGGCGAATTACTAGCAGAAGCTAAATCGGGGTTTCTAGTAGTCGTCCTTAGTATTCCAGGCTACTATGTACATATTACAAGCGAGAAATAGACTAAAAGTGCCCAAGATTTGCAACGAAAAGGGACCGGAAAAACCAGAAAGAAAAACAGGAAATGTCAAAGCACCAACTTAGGGACAAACGACAAAGTGCGACCTATCCTTCTTTCTCTGCTCCACATAGCGCAAGATGTCGCTCTTTTGTGACCTTTGCTTGAGAGAAATATTCTTTAAGTAGGATTAGTAAATAAAAGGCTGTATAATGCATACATCTATGGAAAACTTGGATTTAGTCTAACTAGCCCTATAATGTAGTTATTATAAGTTCCGATTTGACAGGTGACATGTGAAATCTTAATGCCACTTCGATCTTAGCATGATAACATCGGCGGCTTGTTGAACAAAGATGGACTCTCTTGTTTATGAAGTAAAGCACACTCAACTAACACGAACTGAACCGCCCTATAAAGCATAATTCTTTCCCGTGTGTCATATTGACTTCTTTCATCAGAATAAACAACATGATAACTCTATGCAATCATGATCATAGAGAATGCTTAATATACTCTTATACTGAGACTAGACTTGACCTTTCCATATCATTAAATGTTGACGTTGAATTAGAACAAAAAAACAAAGACAAACCAAATCAATCAGGTGTTCTCATCGGCACAGACCACCTAGACTGGTCGTCACCTCAACATGAGATGAAGTGAATGATAAAAGCAATGCATATATGTAGATGATGATAGGAGGAAAGTACTACTGTTGCTATTATGGCAAGCAATAGTTCTGGTTTAGTATGAAGTGTCATTGCTTGAAGAAGACTGACTTCATCTCATCACCTTCAGGGTTGGATATATAGAGAGATCTGCTACTCTAACTATAGAGATGACCTATAAAAAACATTACAGCCTTGGGCCATGGATTATGTATACTGTAGACAGGGTTAAGTTTTGTCGTGGGATCAGCGTGCAGATCGGTCTCTTGCAAGTAACTGTTTATTCTCGACATGTACACGGTATTATAACTGTACTATACACTGTATTAACCGATGTCAACATTATCATTAACAATCCCTTGTTTATTTCTATAATCAGGAAAATGATCATCATCTAGAGGCCTTAGTTGACTAACAAGAAGGACAGTGATGAAATTTGTTGCGATTAGTAGTTGTATGGTGGTCAAGTAGTATAATAGTCAAATTGTATAGTAGTGTATAATGGTCTGGTGATATATTTGTATTGTTTTATAATTGTGTTGTGTTATAAGGAGAAAAAAGGTGTAAAAGGATAACTTTTGTTCAGAAAAGCGGGGAATTTTAAAAGTGGGGAAACTTGAGTAGGTACATGTCGAGGACAGCGAGTTACTTGCAAGAGACCGATCTGCACGCTGATCCCACGACAAAACTTAACCCTGTCTACAGTATGTCTAGGTGCTGGTTCTTCGGAGCTTGTATTCTTTTTTAATTTATTTTTAATTCATTTTTATCAAGGTGGAAATGGAGATATGTAGCACCTCGGTATCCTAAGATACACAGCCCTAAACTAATACTAGTATACAATGTAAGGTGAAGGACAACCTACTTCTCAACAGTGACTGGCCACTGAGATACAGAACATTTGTTATGGTTTCGTTATATGCTATTCCTGCAAACTTACTTTTAATCCTTTCCGGGAAAAACTACCTCGTTGATGGTCACTACCTGGAATCTACCTTTTGCAGAACTTCGTGAGTGGAGAGGCTGCCCAAACCCTCAGACGCACCATAAGCATAGGGTGGACTTCAGTAGTAGTTTTGCCAGCTGGATTTGAACCAACTTACCTCATGCGGGGTCGGCCAGGCGTATAACCACTACGCCATGGGGACAGCTTGTATTCCTATTATAGTGCAAGATCGGCCGGCTTGATACATTAGATACAACCTCCGCACAAGGTGATATAACATTCCCTCCTACGACCCTCCCGACTTGAGTACGACTTTAAATACCTGTCCGGTAGCCAATCCGGCGTCGTATGATCTTAGTGATTTAGGTACGTTACCATAATCAAATCAAATCAAATCGCACAAGGTGACATTAGAGACAACATCACGAGCGTTTTCGAACATAAATGGTGGCCTATAGATTGCTTGTATTAACCTCTACCATGGTTGAGATCTAGTTTTGCATGAATGACGGTGTTGTATTGCCTGTTACGTAGTATTGAAAGACGATGGATGATAGACTTGGTGAAAAAAGACGTTGCAATGAACTTATACAAAGTATCTATGCTATTCTTGTTGAGTATGTATGAGATCGCCCAAATTCATCTCATCTTCACTGGGCAATTCCAAAGATGAAGATATTCACTTTATAGCTTCGCAGTTGTCTCTTCCATTTTCGCCATATCCTTGATGATACGTCTCAAGATCTTTCCGGCTCCCGATTTGGGAATTTCATCAACCCAACGAATACCACCACGCAGTTTTTTGTAAGGAGCAACTTTTGAAGCCAACCATTCCTGAACTTCAGCAGCCAAAGCATCGTTTGCTTGAACTCCGGGCCGTACGACAATGTATGCTCGCGGGACTTCGGTGGCTTGGGAATGGTCCATGATGCCGATGACACAGGCATCGATGATGTCGGGCCGTCCGAGAAGAAGGCCCTCGAGCTCGGCGGGGGCGACTTGGAAGCCCTCTGAATATAACTAGTCAGTATCGAGTTACTAAAGGATGTGTATACGGCAAAGGTTGATGGGAACTCACTATACTTGATCAGCTCTTTGGCACGATCGGTGACATAAATCATGTCATGCTTGTTCTTGTAGACGATATCGCCAGTCTTGAAGAATCCATCCTCAGTGAAGATTTCCGATGTCAACTGTGGCATGTTCAGATAGCCAGAAAAGACATTTGGTCCCTTGACCAAGAACTCTCCTGGCTCTCCATCGGCCACCTCCTTTCCATTTTCGTCGACAATCTTGGCCTCGACGCCGGGCACTAGTCGACCTATCGAACCAACAAACTTGCCCCATTCTTCTGGCAACTGCAGGGTGAGAACTGGGCTGGTCTCGGACAGACCATAGCCTTGCTTGGTCGGGATTTTCAACCGATCCCAGAGCCCCTCGGCTAGCTCCCGGGTCAGCGGGGCCGCTCCGGAGTTGAGGAAGCGTAGCGATGAGAGATCGTACTTGTCGACGATGGGATGCTTGGTGAGAGCGAGAATTATAGGCGGCGGTACGAATATCAGAGTCACCTTGTGGTCCTGGATGATCTGACATGTTCGTTCGAGATCGAAGCGGCCGTTCACAATAACTTCAATACCCATGGTGACGGACCCGAGCAAAACAACCGTTAATCCCTATGTGATTGTTAATAACATTTCTCTAGTGATAGTACAATGCTAGGTTTCTCTATTGCTTACGTAGATGTGGTAGAATGGTAGGATGCCCAACGTCTTGTCTACGTCAGCACTACATGACCTCCATTCTAGCTGAAGCATCTGCGTGATATTTGCCATGATATTGCGGTGCGTTAGTGCCACACCTTTTGGCAGACCGGTTGTGCCCTAGTTATTGTTAGTATGTTTCTATGAGACCGTACATGCCAATTTATAACCTACAGAGCTGTACACGACAAATGCAAAGTCTTTTGACGGTATAACTACGCCCTGCTCAGAGTTGTGGTAGTCTCCAGTAGCCTCGAGAGTTGTCCAGTGCTCAAATTTGGTATCACGTTCGTCACCCATAAGTATAATGTTGGCCTCTGGAATGCCAACTTTTGTCGCTGCTGCAACCACTGTTGGCAGCAATTCCTTGATGGTAAAAATAACTTCTACTTGCGCATCTTTAAGTTGGTGTGTAAGTTCGGAGACGGTGTATAGCGGATTAGCCGGGCATGATGTGGCTCCGGTCCAAAGTACGGCCCATGTTAAGATGCTAGTGTCAATGTGGTTCGGGGCAAAGAAACCACAGCGAGAGCCTTTATGGAGGCCATATCGACATCTTAGAGCTTTTCCCAACTTGATACTCAATCTCTTTGCATCAGCCCAAGTGTAGACGTTATTATTATCAGGGTTACGGAGTATAACTATATATAGGGTTAGCAACGAAAGCGGAATATAAAAATTGGCGTTTGTATTCTTAGACGTAACAATGCAACTATAGCGGGATTAAACATATAGCCAACGGATCTAAAAAGGTAGGCAATTTTTTTTTCTAGAAAACAAAAAGCGAGAATACGTACTATGATCATCAGAATAGGGTTTCTGCCTATATTTGAAGAAATACGACCATAAGTCGACATCCGGTATATTTGGTTCGGCGAAGACGGATTTGAAAGGCATGGGAACAGCCGTAGAGATTTGAGTATGTTGTATTGTGAAATAGAGGATGGAAAACACTGGTGTGTGGAATATGAAGGCTTGTTGGAGTGAAGAGATAGAACATTTGTAGAAAGAGATAATCGAAAGCTCAAAATATGGGAGCAGGCGATATTTGAGCATGTATGGAGTAATTTCACTCCAAAAGCTAGAGAAGCTAGGAGAAGACCAAGTAAGTTAATGACCTGAATTTAACGATAGCAATGAGTGCATCGGGACCGAAACAAGACTAGCAAGCAATGAAGGATCCAGGGTCAGTTGGAGAATGGAAGCGGGCTATGATAATGGTAGAACCATCTTCTTATCATTTCTGTCACGGTGATTCGTGGCAAGCTTCAGTGGCTAGTGTAGCTTTCTCTCGGGGCAATTCTTGATGTACGTTTATAGTGAGGTAAAGCCGAGGCTGTATGTACATCTGTATAGTTTCTAATTTGTAAGAATAAGCCACGAAAATGTAAAAGGGTCTTGTCTGGCATCGTTTATCTAGTGAGTGGAGAATGAAGTAGGGTGAAGAATCCAAAAACGACTATATATGTATATCTACAAGAGTAAAAAATACCTTCTTGTCAGGTGAGAATTATGGTATGCTGACCACTACGCAGCCCAGTTGGACATGTAGACATTTAGTTGCCGAGAAATACCAATTTAAGCATTAATCATGAAATCTACCGCGTTAGCGAGATCTTCGGCAGGAAATGCGCATGTTATATAGATATGTATGCATGCTTAAGACAATGGCAAAAATGATAATAGACTGGCGAATCATGCTACGTTGAAGGTGGGTAAGCCACGATAGCAACATATTACTGTGCGGATGTGGTAGATATATGAGCAGAGAGATTATAACGACCGGATACCAGAGGCTCGCGAGATGCCCGAGATGTGCGTGGATATGGATGGACTTTGATGGACTTGAAAACGCACTAATCCCGAGTAGATCGGCGAACCCTAGAAACTGCATTGCCTCGCGAGTTCGGATGGATATGCCGAAGGAACAGCGAGCCGAGGCTTAGGCTATTTGATAGCTGGAAGAGAGCCTGGTCTGGAGCCAAGTTAACCGGCCACGTTATGTGACTATGGGCTTCTGGAAGGCCTGTATTCAAAAATAGTAGTAACTGGCATCGGTTCTACGGCAAGGCAAGCTTCAAAATGTGATATTCGTTGTCTACCTGGTACTCATGGATAGACCACTCATGGATAGACCATGGCGCAGAGTTGGATTCTCCAAAGCGGTCTGCAGCCAAGTAGAAACACGGGCCAATAGAGAATAGAGCAAGATAGATGATGCGGGGCTTTATATTATTCACATGCATCAAAAACGTGCCACAGGCCAGTGCACGGATCGAGATGCGATGAGATAATTCAGAAGGCTATCGTCAGTCTAAGCCAATCATTGGAGGACATGTATGATAATATAAGAGCCAAAGCAAGGCACATAAAATTTGTCTTTATTTGTCTCTGGCTTGTCTCTTCAGTAAAAAGCAGAAACAACGCAAGGTTGAGTGACCAACTCGGTAGGTGAACAACGAGGAAGGTGCTGACTGCTTCCTCATCATCGGTACATATTCTCTTGAAAACCCACTGAAACCTGGGGTAGCTTCAAATTCCAATTTGGAAAGGCACTAGTCTGATGAGGGTTGGCAGAGGACAGCTCCTATAACTCCGCTTGCGGGTTTGTGTTTGATGACTAAGCAGCACAATTCCAGATGATGAGTCAGGCTAATTTCACAGTTAAGATTTTAATTTCACAGTTACGCTAGCCGTATTAGGAACTTCTAGTCACGTGGGACACCACGTGACATCGTCGATTACAAGAAATCAAAAATATTTCTTACATCCCCCCCCTATTATAGTCTCACGATGATGAAAACCTTCACCACCCTACTCTTTTATTTTCTACACACACCACAATGGCATCATCATCATCATCTATGGATAAAGGGCTATCTAATGGTATAGATACCACAGACGCCCCTGTTATACAGCTTGCCCCTCCTCCAACAATACACTACCACTCTCGAGAGGCACTTTTCCAAGGCATTAATGCATGGGCTTCTGTACGTGGGTACGTCTTTTCAACTGTGTCTTCTTACACCAATGGTGGTATGAAATCAGTGGTCTATGGCTGTGATCGGCATGGCAAGCTTAACACACGTACAAAACCGTCTATACGTAAAAGCTCGTCTCGGGCAACTAGCTGTCTTTTTTCTATTCTGGCATGCGAGCTTGGTGAGAATACATGGGCTGTTCGGTACCGTCGTGACGCGCGCTGTTTACAGCACAACCATGAACCTAGCGAGCACATAGTTTCTCACCCGATCCTCCGCAAGTTTAATGCAGAAGAAAAAACAAAAATCAGGGACCTTGTGCGTGCAGGTGTACGCCCTCTCCAGATATCTACATATCTAAAGCAGACCACAGACGCCAACTTCATACGCAAAGGCATCTATAATGAGATCGGGAGGGCGAGAGCAGAGGTCTATGGTACCGCAGCAGGAGGTAATAACGGTGAGGGATCGTCTTCATAGATTTTTACTGCTTTATAGTATTCAATTACATATGTTTAATCTTATAGTAGTGGTGAAGTGGTGATGCGATGTAAGAAATATTTTTGATTTCTTGTAATCGACGATGTCACGTGGGACACCACGTGACTAGAATTTCCTAATACGGCTAGCGTAACTGTGAAATTAAAATCTCAACTGTGAAATTAGCCTGACTCCAGATGATGCCCGAAGATGTTGACAAAGACAATTTTCTCCAAGAAAAATTGGAGAATAGCTGCTTTGGCTAAGGATGGATTTGGGGTCTTTAGGTCACAAGATGACGAGTTAGTCTTGCTGAACATATTAGCTTTTTTTTTTTTGATTCATTTTTATTAAGGTGGAAATGGAGCTATTGATAGCTATGTAGCACCTCGGTATCCTAAGATACACAGCCCTGAACTAATACTAGTATACAATGTAAGGTGAATGACAGCCTACTTCTCAACATATTAGCTTGAATAGCGGTAAAATGATAGCATGTTATGTATTATACAAGGTGGTTATGGTGGTGATGATATTGTACAATGACAGGTGAAGCAATCCGTCGTATGAATGCGATCTCTCTATATCTCAAGACCCAGGCCCTTCTTAGACCAATCTCTCCGTCTCTTCCATTAGGCGCTCTAGGCTGAAGCGCGAATCTCCAGCTGCAAAATATTCAAGCAACTTGCGTCTCTCTTCGCCTACTTTTCCGGCCTCTATGCCCTCCCAAGCGCCATAGAACTTTTGCATACACATAACTAAGAACTGGGCGTCCTGGACCTTGGCACCACGGCCC
The DNA here is from genome assembly GCA_004009845.1 of Davidsoniella eucalypti. Lineage (NCBI taxonomy): Eukaryota > Fungi > Ascomycota > Sordariomycetes > Microascales > Ceratocystidaceae > Davidsoniella > Davidsoniella eucalypti. Next base: position 277,459 of record RMBW01000022.1, on the reverse strand, counting down.
TCAACCACCTGGCCCTGCATTAGAACTAGGCCACGTTCATCCGCTAGGTCAAGATGGTGAGTGACTGAGGTGTGCGGTTGAGCAAACTCTCCACGCATCTTATATTCTGCCAACTGGGTAAACAGGACCGTGCTGGTCTTAGAGACCTCGTCGAAAACCCATTGGAGGAAATGGATCTCCGCGCCCCGGTCTGGGTGAGGCACTGGCAGCACAAACTGCGGCGCCCGCCGGGCCGCCAACTCCATGGCGCGGAACGTCGAGGCGGCGATTACGGCGCATAGCGAGTCTTTCTTTTGTGCGTGACGTAAACGCCAGATGGCTGTGAGTTCCCGCTCTGGCAGCTCACGCACCTTTTCAAGATCGAGAATGTCATCGAGAGACTTGACGCTAGATCTAGGTTTACCGGCCGCATTCTTTGTGATGGCCCCGGCAGCCGCACGATTAGCCGAAGCGTTCGAGATAGCCCTCTGAGATGCTGGAGTAGAATCTTTTGTTGTTGTAGGCGCCGGCTTTGCCGCAGAGTGGGCCTGGATAACGGCCTGGTCTTCTTCGATCAAGGCGCCCTCGGGTAGCTTAGCGTCAGCCTTGCGCACTTCAGTGATCTTTTCGGCATACGCTGCCTTGAGCTGGTCAATGTTTTCCAGGCCCTCGTTCTTGGCGCGCTGGATTAGCTTGTCGCGATACTTTTCGAGCACGGTGCGGCTTTCCTGTGTGGTCGCAAGCCATCGGACATCGTGCACGGCGGCCCAGCGACGTTGTACGGCGAAAGGCGCCAGACGCGGATGGGCGGTTAGGAATCGACGGAAGACGATGCTTCGGCTGGCCATTAGCTCGGGTTAGTCGGATCGGTCTGGTGGTTGGTTGCCGGAGGGGTCGTTGGAGGGGCTGCCGATTCGAAGTGCCAAAATTGATGAGTGATTGATTTCAGGTGTCATCGACTGCCACCAGCTGTGACTTAAATATGTTTGGGTACTATAAAGCTCTTAGGTCACCTAGGCCTGTTTGGCTAATACAGGGGCCTCTAGCGCTATCGGAGAAAGAACGACGCGTCAAAAACGCGACTTTAATGGTTTTTTTTCTAGTAATTTTTTTGTACCATAGCAAGAAATGCAACCCTGGCTATCAAAATCAACGTGCATCAATCAAGCTTGCACTTAAGCGTGCATTTTCTCGTCTGGGTTCAGTGCGGTATTGCTGCAGCTTCCCTGCTCTTGCTTTTCTTTAATGTGTTGTGAAGCCAATCTTTCAGTTGGTGCCTGCACTGTTGTGCCTGAACGACCTGAATCTACTTTGAACATTTTAGCTAGCCTCCGTGCTTGTTTTGATATCTGTGCTTCTTTTGCTTTTTGGAGTTTCGAAGCTACTCACTCCTATCTTGCCACCACCATTCTATTCTCCTTCTCTCGGACTATCGTTGAACCTCTCCATGGCCTAATTCTTTGCAGCCTCGTCACGTCCTGCCACTGCGACATTCACCCCCCTCTCGCTATCCAAGTTCGCGATGGACTCTCCTCGGCGAGCTCGATCACCTTCACTACCGCCACTTTTCTTAGATAATGCACGAGATGCTAAGAGTAGAAGAGCCAGTAGCGCCGTAGCGACGCCTATACAGGCCCAGTTCGACCTTAACGAGAGCAAGGAGAACGAGGAAGCCGATGCGCTACTTGACGGCAAGAGTCGCAAGCGCAAACGAGTGTCCGACGCCGATGACGCAGTTGCGCTGCTGGGGAGGTCATTTGTGCTAAAGGTGGGAGGACATGATATCTATGACTAGTTTAGTAAAATTGCTAACCTAACCATCACATGTAGCCACAAAGCTCCTCGTCAAATCCAGTCCCTCACAATCTATATCCAGTCCTAGTCCTGCCGCGCGAGCACATTGCGTTGTCTATGCTAGATTTCCACTCACCATTCGCTGAAATATACGCTGCGCGCCGATTCACTGCGCCGTCTGTCCGTATCGTCGACCTCGAAACCCGTCGTAGCGGGACTCCTCATGTCCTTGTCGCTGTATCACAGACAAGGAAGCTCTTTGTCTTGGATGCCTGTGACAAAGGAGTCTTCGCCATGTGTCAGATCGGCTACTGGGTTAAACTGCCTGAACTCACTGCGAAGGCTTCTATATGTAACTGGAAGCTAGCCGAGAAGATTCGCATACGGCAAGAAGAGAAGGAAAAGGAGCGTGAGAAGGCTAAGGCGGCCTACAAAGTCAAACTAGAGGGCAAGCGGCCGCCACTATCACGTGCCGTTAGTGAGATCATCCCCTCTATTTCTGGTAGCTTCAAAGACCGGCCAGCTTCTGGTGGCTCTATTACACCTCCAGACTCAGACGGAACACAGCCGAAATCACAAAGTGGGTTGTCCGTTGTTGGCCTACCTCCTGTACCATTGTCTACCTCTATTCCACCTACCGATCCAGCCTCAGCTACCGTCCCTCCTATTTTCGATAGCCTACCATTTGCAGATGCCCCTCCTACGTCAGAAAGCATATTTGATGGCATTAGAACCCAATATTGGGAATCCCTTTACAAGTCACTGGTAAGTCACATCAGAAGCTCTATTGTCCTTCGCAATGCTATTGACATGCCGTGTCGCTAACAATCCCCATAGGGACCTCTTACGTACTTTGCCAAGGGTCCGCTCTCTAGAGCCCGTGCAGCCTTCAAGGCCGGTACGCAGGATGACAGCAAGATGAATGATCTTGTTGACTTTCTGCGTAGTCTTATCATGACCACTACTCAAATAGACAGCAAGTATCGTGACCGGATACCAGAGATTATCCGTGATATGAAGGGATTTTATAACGAAAGTGACGATGGGGCCGTAGCTAAACGGGCGAAAAAGCGTCGCAACCGCAAAATGAAACTTGGAAAAGATGGCATGTATCCATACGAAGATTCTAGAATTCGCGAATGGTGGCGTCACAATATGCCTGAGCTGAAAGAAGGCATGGTCATCACAGAGTCAGATATCAAGTCGTACGCTTCACTGCTACGAACCAGGGAGACTCAGCTCCAACTTATTGCCATCTTAGAAGCCTTGGCCCTCGAGCAAATGATCGAGTCTGAGGAGCCAACGCCCATGCCCCTGTTGCCTGGCCAAGTTGTCGAAGCCAGCGAGTCTGTAAAGTCGTCCAAAAAGTCCAAGAAACAAGATCTTGCTATGCTTGCTGAGCTGCTGGCTGACCGTCTTGGAATCTGGCAATCAACCATCTCTGACGAGATTCGCTTTATCGAAAGTGCCCAACTGACAAAACATTCGGCCAACCCATCCAAGCAGGTCGAGTTGTCAACTGAACCGCTCAAGGACTTTTGCGTTGACGTCATCATTCCGTTCTTCGCCAAGCGTCTCCCTGTAGTCTGTGATAGCATCAGCAAAAAGCTCGGAGGGCCTTCTATTCTGCCGAAGACAAGGCCGTCTCGCAACAGGCAAGAGGACAAGGAGCCTGATATGCCAGCAGAACCAGCTTCGGCTAAGAAAGAGAAGCAAACACCGGGCGCGGCCACTAAACGCACTACTCAGCCACGCAGCTCTAAATCGAAAGCCTTGTCGTTTGGCCAGGCCCTTGAGCGTACTATAGCCCGTGAGGAGCGCCAATCATTACGCCGGAGTATGTCTCGCGGCCCCAGCCAAATGATCGAAGCCATGATGGCAACACAACCTCGTGAAGTGCCTGGTCTCAAGCGAGAGGCTAGTGAATCCCAGCTTCTAGCCCGCATGAAATTCGATGGTAGTGGCCTCATGAAGGCTCCAGGCCTAGCAAGAAGCCAGAGTCTAGCCAATATTCTTGACGACCCCAAGACTGGCAAGAAAGCCCAGATCGAGGCAGAACTCCAAAACGCCATTTCGGCAATTAGAAAACCTAACCGCGAGAGTGCCGGTAGATCTATCCGCGATGAGAGCGAGCGTAGAACCGGGAGCGGTCTTTCACAGATTAAAAAGACCCGGAAGCCACAGCGCATGATCCCAAGCAGCAGCCCACAGGTGGTCAAAGCAACTCCGATGCGGCCACGATACAGAGATGCCTCTGGATTTCATCAGGCCCAACGACACTACCAAACTCAGGGCAAACCACAACAGCGCCACAGCCAGCCACAGTTCGATACACACTACTCTCAACACCAGCAACATCACAGTGTTCAATCACACTCCTTTACTCAAGGCTACTCGCGCGGTGGATATGATATGAACGATGATTATGACGTCATTCCGCCGTCTAGCGCCATCCGGCCTGGCCCGCATAGCTTCCCGGCACCAGGATACCGTGGTGGCAACCACGACGACGATGATGACAACGACGTTATTGGAGATACTCCAGCCAAGCCTCGCTTCAAGAGCTTTGCGGCGGCACCAAGCTTCCAGGCCAGCGTCATTGCCGAGGAAGATGAAGAGTCAGGCGATATCGTCGGTGAAACACCTGCTCATCCTGGGCGATCCATGACTTTCGAGGCTACACCAAATCAGGCCCAACGCGCCATGGACCTACGCACTCCCCATGCTCCAGATGTTGGTGGTCTGGATCTCTCACCTTCCGTTCAGCGGCAGACGTCAGCCCGCCGCTCAGGTGGCATTAAAGGCCTCTTGTTCCCGCGGTCCGGCGGCGTGCGCAAAACCGGACAGCCTGTTGAGTTCAAGAGTCCGTCGCGGGCCCCTCGAAACGTGACTCCTAGCGTCGACTCTTCTCGCGGCAACACCCCCTCTTTCCCTGCCATAGCCACGCCCAGTATCCTAGCTTCTGCTTCTGGAGCTGCTGCTGCGCCCATAGTAGCATCATCGCCGTTTGCTTCGGCCATTGCGCGTAGTCTGGCAGCTAAGTTGAATCCAGGCGCTCAACAGGCCCAACAAGCGCGTGCGCGTGCTTTCGCTATCGAAATGGACTTCTCCCCTCTAAAGAAACAGAAGACTATGGCTATGGCAGTCTCTTCCTCTCCGCCGCCGCCTTCTTTCGCCGATCCGCTGCCGGATTTTGAACAGCCTGAATTAGCACCGGCACAAGATGATAGCATCTACTCCAAGCTTGGCTGGGACGATGACTTTGACGATTTATGAAGACATGCGTGAAAGTAAGCGTATCTTTTTTTCCTTTTTTAATTTTTTATATTGTTGGTAGGGGACTTTGTTTGTATTCGATTGGAAAGGCTACTTGTTTTCTTTTTTTTTCTTTTCTTCCCAGCTATATCATGTGTATCAAATAATCATATTACGAGCATTGTTTTTCTCTTCTCATAGATATCAACCCATCATTCATTATCACAAACCCCATGTTTTACTTCTTATTTTGCCGTCATCAACCTTCACGAAACGATGCTTCGATATAACGGCCGTTATCAGGAAATGTGATTCTATGTGCATACCTTTTTTTTCTTTTAGAAATACAATCCCGTAGAGATAGGATGGCAATATAAAGTTTCGATATTATAGCACTATTTATGCTCCTTTTGATTTTCATTGTTCCTTGGTATTGAAATATCATATGATGAAGCAATAGCACCTTCACCAAACAAACTCAAGTGAAAAAGTGAATTTTCATATTAATATGTACTAAGAATATCGAGCTAGAGCTAAAGCTTGATATCCTGCATCTCGTCGTCATTCTCCTGGAAGCGTTTCTGCTGCTGTTCGATACTCTCTGGCTTAGATTCTATATCCGGCTGTATATCTTCTTCACCTTCCTTCCTTTCACCTTGAACCACGATTAACGGCAACTCGCGGATCTCCACATGTTCTTTAGACGCCAAGTCGACTACATGTACCGCATCGATGCTCAAGATACCTTCCTTGAGCGCCAAGAACCGCAGTTCCGTTACGTGGCATGCGCCTGGTGCCAACGGACCAACACGCGTATCGGCACTAAGACATATGACATCTTGAGCATCGACCAGAGATTTGCGCTGCATAGCATGCACCATGGCATCGTCGACGACGGCATCGGCAATTTGGCTAAGATCAGCGCGCTGCGATCCGCTTAGTGGTCGAGCCACACGCATCTCGTTGCGTCGCCGCCGCTGCATAGCGTAGATGGCAAGCTTTCGTGGCACGGCATTAGTCTTCTCTGTAGATCGATTAAGCACATAGACGGACCAGGCAAACTCTTCGCCTTTGCGGACGGGCCCTCGTGGAGCTACAAAGGTCACGGTGATTCCGAGGTCTGGCACGACTAATGTGGGCTTGAGATCGTGGGCGGGCAGCGAGTCGGGCCGCGTAATAGACGGCGAGATTAACGAAGTGCCATCGCCGCCGCCTGAGATAGACAACTGTGACGGTTTGTGGGAACGTTGGATGGGCGGCTGGGTGGCCGAAGGCCCGAAACCGGGATTAACGGGAATCGTGAAGTCGATGGGTGTAGACCATTGCAAGACAAGCTCAGGACGTGTGACAGGGCCCACGTCGACCGTTGCACGAACGGAGATATCGAGATCGCGAGCTGGCTTGCGTACCACGTCGCTAGCAGAGTTCGGTGCTGGCGTCAGACGGTATAATAGCGTCACGTGGTCACGAGGGCTACAGCGCAACGGCAGACTAAGCTCACCGACTTTATCCGAGAGACACACGACATCACCGTCATAAACAGACAAGTCAACTTGCGTGATCTCGATAGGCGACGTGAACAGGCCGGTGAAGTCAACCTCCAACGAGGCAATCAGGTCCGGTGTCGACGGAAGCGTGCTCGGACGCGCAAAACGCACACGCGTGTGAACGGCGGGCACAATGGCAAAGGAAAGTGCCGGCTGTGTGCGTATGGGTCGCATAAGATCACGCGGGTTAGTCAGCGGCGCTACACGCGAGACTCGTAGGGCCGAGAGGCGCGGTACGACATCGCCGAGGCCATCGTCTGCGGCAAATGCAGAAAGCAGGTTCATGCCAGACGCCACGCCACTCTGGAGATATCCCGTGCGGGTCTTTTGGGTCGAGCCTAGCATGGAGTTGGAGTTGGTGCCGGGCTCGAGAGGCTTTAGACTGGCAGAGGCGGAGAATAATGCAGTTGGTTGTTGTAGCCGCATGCGTGGCCGGGATAGGAACACTGACATTTTCCATACAGCGTATATGTGCTTGACATACTCTTCCTTAGCAACGCCATTTGATTTCTTCTCCTCCTTTTCATAATCGTCTCCAGGTGATGACTTCTCCTCTTCAGATAACTCTACGTCTTGGTCCACGATGATAAACGGGTCGTCGTTGTCTTCTAACGTCCCCGAGAATATCAAATCGTGTGGCACCGGTCCGTCATCCCGATCGGGCTTGTTAGCAATCTGTGTCTCCAGTGTTATCACGAGTCTCTTCAGATGTGATCTCAGCATCTCCTCATCGGCCCATGGCGTGCGCAGTACAAGCAGGACCTCTAGTGTCTCGTCTATGGTTCACTACGTTAGTATCTCTATGTCCCCTTTAAGGCAGTCTGGATAGTGCTTACCAAAGAACAGCGATTTTCGTTGTGTTATGGAGTGGAGAATTCCCTTGGGGTCGCTGATATCTGCCTCACTGAAAATCTCCTCCAGGCTGGCGTCCGTCGCTGCTGGCACAATAAACGACAACAAGGACGTATCGACGAAATTTGTTGCGGCTTCATCGTGGCCTAGCAACAGGTCTTCAGATGGAATTGCCATAAAATCGAGTGGCTAGACAGGCCTTGAACAATTGTGAGACAAAGAAAGATACGATGAAATAGAGAGAAAGAGGAACTGATAGGATGGTTGAATCTTGTAGTCACAAATTGAATCTTCAGTCAATAAACATTAAGGCGGGATATGATATTGGTCAAATGACGTCGAGCAACAACTTATTTGATTAAGCCCCGATTGCACTCAACTTCTCTCCATATCAATGTTCCAGAAGGAAGGAGCTCCTCAAGCTGTAGTGCCACATATTACAGTATATGCCCCACATACCAGTTGTCTCTTAACATATACAAGGTTTAAGTCGCATATACACAAACTACATATATAGTTGTACATGGCAGATATAGCATCACAGTCAACAATCATGATAAACAATATGGGTAGTTGGTACGTCAACATTTTGATTATCTATACTATTAATTATGCTACAAATTTTAGCATAGCATCGCTAGCCCTCCTAGAAGTCCATATGTACAATCTTCACGACAGCTGTATTGATGTTGAATGTTAGTCCTTTAAATCTTAGTCTGGCCACGCGGCGTAAGTCCCCAGTAGCCGCCACATGCGCATATTCTCATCTGGGACAGAACATATGTCAGTCCTGGCTTGTGGCCGTATATATCCTCCATTGCAGCTGCACATCGAGCACAGCGTCGTAGCTTTCCAGTCGATACTGGCGCTTTGATGTGAGGAGCCTGTAGTTCCCGTCCTTGGTAGTTCTCGCCCTGGACGGACTTCTTTTGTGCTAATATCTCAGCGACAGGTAGAAGCACATGCTTGAAGCTATCCACTAGAACACCACGTTTCTGGCACTCAATGAGTGCTTCGGGGTTGTCCTGCACTTCTAGAATGGTGTAGTCTCGGAAGAACAGAGCTTGCTGGTCAATTTTGCTTCGCAGCATCGGGATATCCTGCGATACAAGCTTCTTAATCGAGGCAGCGAAGATTATCGGGATGGAAGGAAGCACCAATATGTGCAGTTCAGACTTCGCCTGAATAGTCTTCATGTGGTTATCAATTTGCTTTTTCATCTGATCGGTGAGTTGTTGCTGGCTATTCAATCCCATTTGATGTTTGGTCATTGCTGCATTCATACGCTGGTGGTTGGTGCGAATATCCGCAGCAATCCCGTTGAAGAACTTTTCAAGCTCTTCAAACTTAAAAGGGGATCCCTCCATGACTTTGTGCATTCTTGAGTAAGAATGGTATAGGGCAAGGTTAGTTCGCTCGTCGCCTGGGGTGTAGTTGCGTTCGTAAAAGCTAATTGCCTTCTTGCTGAGGCCGTCCATGTGTTGTAATCTTCGAAGAATTGCAACCATGAAGCCACGCACAGAAGAGCTAAGTACGAAATTCAACGCAATGTTGTTGCGCTTAGCAAGAAACTTCCCTAGGTCTGCTTTTGGTTGCTGAAGAAGTTCGAGGAACTCCTTGTCCTGTACTAGTTGGAAGAGAGAGTTCATCAACCAACAGATCAGATCGATGGACCATTTGTGACAGCCTGTCAAGGCATCGACAACCTCTATAAAGCCATATATTAGAATTATTTCGTCATTGTAGCCACTAGCATTTGAGTCTTACCTGGTTCATCCAGAGGACTGAGTTTCTCGCGTAACTGAGGTGGCGTATTACTTGAAATACTCACTATCACAACTACACTCCGAGCATGAAGAGCAAGCTTTGCGATTTTGCTACTGAATGACCGTTTTCTATACTGGCCGTTAAACCCAAGATGGCACAGTATTGACATGACAAGCTGAAGTTGATGATTTCTAACCAGTGCGTCGTGGTGGGATTCTTCAGAGTAGTCTACTGTGAGCTTCAGCATACGAGTAAGTTCTCCCATGAAATCGATGACAAAGGTCGGCTTATCCTTCAAGGTACGTGCAATTGCTAACACATCTTCGAAGCTACTTTGCTGGGAGCCACTTGAACCAGCAGCAAGCGTCAAGCCAGCGACGATAGCAGCATATTGAGCTTAAGGTATGTCAGTTCTCGAATTCTTAGTATAGTTGAGGATGAGTCTTTTTTTCCCCTTATTTTGCTCTCTTCTGACTTACCGTCTGCCTTCATGTTATCACCAATTTCATTTTCTGCACAAAGTTTACGCCATTTGACAGTTTTGTCATCGCAAATTTGTACAAGTGAGCAACCTGTAGGCGAAAATGCAACGTTAAGGCCTATGATAACAACGTAATTAGTTACTGCATATGAGTCAAGGCCATGCTGAAACTTACAATCACTCTGATTTTCGAACTTCATTCCCGTTTGATGAAGACTGTGAATCTTGGTAAAATCATTCTCCTGATACACAAGATTCATGCTAAATCTGTCACGGTATTCGACAGATCCATCTGCAAATGTGATGAACAGAACCCGTCCAAGTTGCATCTGATTTATGTTGATAACGACACGATCGAAGACAACAGGTTCCAACCTTTTTAGTCTAAATGCAGGTTGCTATAAAAGGGACAATTAGCATACTAGCACAAATTTCCAACTTATTATGCTATCACTTACTTGATCATTTGCTTTACGGGTTCCTAGGCTCTCAAACGCCTTCTGCAGAGGTGATTGTTGCTCTTGGACAATTTCCCATCGGTCTAGAACACTTTGGGGTTCATGGAATGGCGATGGATCTGAAGGTGCATATGATCGGACTGACAACACAACACCGTTGGCCCATTTTTTAGCACCGGGATCCATGATAGATGCCAGAATCTCCAGGTGTGTAATCTTAGCCATCGCATGATCCACTGGAGAGTAGCTTTTGTTGGTTCCCTGATACCACGTTGTGGCAGCGACATGCTGTTCAGTGAGAACGGGATTTATTACGTGTTTGTTTGGGCCGTTCTCCGAAGTTCCCCAATCAATCCCTATTTGGATGACCCGAAGTTGTTTTGAAGCAGTAGCAATCACAGCCATGAGTCCAGTTTTATCACTACAAACTGAGGCATGCGTGATCTGGTCCTCGGACACAATAATGCTTTCCAACTCATGGGTAACTTCGTCTATTCTTTCAGCCTTGGCGCTAGGGTAGAATAGCTTCAGAATACCATTGTCTGTGATGCAAAGTAAGGCACTTTTGCCGAATTGTGGATGGTGGGGGGCAAAAGCATGAACAAAGCCACTATCGTAGTGGAAGCCTCCGTTGTTATCTTTGACGGCTGGTCCTTGTAGAACATGATACTAACATATATAGTCAGTATAAGTCGGATATACTGATTTCAAAGCGTCGTTCCGTATATATCTTGATACTTACTTGCCGGGCTGGAGGTATTGGTGTAAGCCAATGGCATCCCACGACCGAGTTGAGATCATCGAGCGAATCGGACACCCATTTACGGCTATACTCCGCATTGTTGAGAGTAATGAAACTCAAGATAGTTACACGTCCAAGGACATCGAATACAGCCAATTCGGGGTGTTTGGTGGCGGCCCATGCGAGATGGATTAATGGATAATTATCAGTGCCTTGTACAAGTTCTGAGGTCGAGGGTTCACTTAGGCCCCATTCACCGTTATCCGAGTCTACACGCAAAAATCGAAGCTCGACAGACTTGCCATCTTGTGATATAGATGCTACAGTGCCACATCGGGACCACGCAATCATTCTGGACAAGACAGACTAGGTTAGTTCAACATTCCACGGCATATACAAGATCGGATGGGTGTAAGCATACTGGCAACAGCCACGGATCTTGAGTTGATCTAAACGCATGCGTAGGTCGCTGGGTAGCGGTGGCCGATTGGCCATTTCTATGTCGACAACTTCTTCCATGGTGATGTCACCCTGCTCGACGATGCTGGGACCATCACCAAAAAGATCGTCTACGTCGGGTATTTCCATATTTGGGGCTACATTGCCCATCATGAGATTCGGCGCCGCCCCTTGGCCGTCCATAATGGCTTAAATGGTCAGGTCGAGATCAAGTATGCTGGGACGTAAAAACTAAGATATAAAGTAAAGAGTATACGGGCTTGATTTCAAATCAGCTTGTTAAGCTTCAGGATTGTCGTATCAGGAGAAATCAATTGCAAGATATTTTTCTGCGCGCTCCTCGTATGTATGCCTATATATATTATAATATTCGGGATTTAATATGGCTTCCACAGTCAGTAGATTGTAATGATATCGTGTAGCGATGACAAGGCTCTTATAATGCATACGAGGCTGAAGAGAATAAGGCAATTAAATCAACACAAAATCCAGATTCCAGATTTGCGACTGCGATGCGCTAAAGGCAACTGCGACAGCTCAAAGTTCAGCAACTCTTAAGGCCAATAACCCCTGCTTCTTGACATAGTTGCCATTTGATCCTACAGCACTTTAACGCCACATGTTATTTGTCTGTTGCGCCACATGTTTGTTTGCGGCAGTCGGCTCAGCCACACTTTGCCAATATAACCTGTGCGTCCCTAAGTGGGTCCGTCCCAAATTCTAAATGACGTTCTAGAGTAAGTTTCAACGTCAAGGAACAAGATCTCAAACTGCATGCTATTGGGAAATTGGCCGAACCATCCATGAGAAGGTTTGCTGTGGTGACTTCCTAAGGGTTCTTATCCAGGGTGTTCCTGCGTCTGCAAGACAATTCCTATCTACGAAGAGTGGTGGTAATCTTGGAATATCAGAAAGGGAGACAACGGGTTTACATATCATACATATAGCATGCACTTGGGGACAAGAAATTAGTGATGAACTCGTGGCAAGACAAGCACATTTAGTCTGATCATGCATGTGTATCGTTTTTCCGAGATTGTAAAGACTTTAATATAGAACGCGAGCTATCGCTGGTCAAAATAAAGATAGGTAACGCGCGACAAAGACACGACCGAAAATAGAACAAAACCTACTATCAGAGGGTTAGCCGTCCGTTTTCATACCCTTCCACATCTCAGTGGCCAACTACAACCTTGTTCAATAAGTCGACTTCTCAAGTTTTTGTTCTTTTTTCTGGCTATTCACACACAGACTTTTTGGAATTGAGAGGGTTCAAGTTGCTGTGCCTCCTTGTTACTAGTCAAAAGTAGCAGTGCAAGTTGTAACAAACTGTTTATAGACTAATGTCGGATTCCAGATTGCCCCATCATATATTGTTGATTCTCCCACATCAAATCTGCTCCCATAATTCTTCCATCGTTCATTCTTTCCCCTCAACCTACGACGATACCGAAACTGTTCCATTTGCTACTAAAGATTCTGCCAGCTATCTTCCCACTAAAATCGCCAGATACATGCCTGCTGTGATTTCTGCCAGTATTTCAGCCAAATTATCTATATCGGCTTGAAAACAAAAAGCACAACTGGCGTATGAACATTACTTTGTTCGCAACCATCTATCAATTACATATCTGCGATCGCGCAGCCTTACATTAGCGTATCTCACTCACCTTGCAGTTTTTTCAGTACCAAAAAACTTCATACGGCAGCATCTGATTTGCCAGTTCCGATCTTTCTATCTTCTCTGCTCCAACCGAAAACCTTCTATACAACCCCAAACAACAGATTTCAACCGACTGCTGCAGACATGGAGATACCGTAGAGAGTGTCCATTTTCGTGATATCCCATCTCATTTTCTTGACTGGCCCATCGTGATCCTTGCTCAGCAGTCACAACCCAATTATCGACTTTTATATTCTGCTTGCTACTCACTGACTGGGAATTAGCTTTTGCTGTCTTTAGTGTACCTAATACCAAGCACGCTTCGTCAGTTGTGCCTTTTGCAGGTTTCCAAATTCCTGTTTTTCGATAAGGCCAATCGCAGTAGAGGCTGATTCTCGCTTCTGGCTGCTAAGCGCAGACGGGACAAGTCCTAGTTGTTGATCTTAACCCTCAACTACCCTTTCTTTCGTTCTATACCCACTCAATACCCTCGTCAGTTGCCCTGCGAACATTGCATCCATTATATGCCATGGCTACCGTGATGGAACTTGATTCTCCTGGCATGCCACCGGAAGCCATAACCGCGACTCCGGCTAAATCTTCAGGAAACTCTCCCTATACAACCACAGACTGCGACAGTTTCATGCTTTCGTCACCACTTTCCGAGCTTGAGAAATCTCCTTCACCGCCAACCTCGTCAATTAACTTCAAAGAGACACCCTCTCCAACGCCGAAGCCATCAACTCGCAAACCCCTACCTACCGGCGTACCGCCAAAACAACCTAAAGCTAGATTGCAATCAAAACTCGTGTCTTCTACAAATAGAATCACAAGCAAACACGACAAGAACGCGCCCTCGATTGTAAAGGTCGAAAACTCGTTGAACAACGTTCTCAAGTATCCACCGAAAACTACTACAATCTCTTTGAAGCGGCCACGAACTGCATTACCAGACAGTGCACCTTTGCTAAAGTCATCGCTATCGTCATCACCGACCAAGAAACGAAAAATTATACCAACGGTGGATGATACAATGGCCCGAAACGCGTCGTCAACCAAGAAGGACGCGTCTGTAACAGCGAAAAAATCCAAAATTACGACAGCTGCCACAGAAAAGACGACAACTGGCAAGTCGGCCGCCACTTCAAAAGCGACAGCATCTAATTCCAAAGCTACGGTTGCTGCCACCAAGGGATCAGCAGCTTCAAAGGTTGCCGCAAAGGGCCCAAAGGAGCGGACGACTCAGTATCTAGATCTCGATGAGGTGAATAAGGCCTCGCTAGATGCCAAAGACGACCCGGAGGCTCAAAAGTTGGATACCCTGCTCAATGCGCTACGAAAGAAAAAGAAGATTGTGGTTATAGCAGGTGCCGGAATCTCTGTCTCAGCGGGAATCCCAGACTTCAGATCTGGACATGGATTGTTCAAGACATTGAAGACCGAACATAAGCTTAAAGCATCAGGAAAACAGTTATTTGATGCTAGTGTCTACAAGGACAACGACATGACCGAATCTTTCCATGCCATGGTACGAAAGCTATCAGATATGGCTAAGGGAGCTGAATCTACAACCTTCCACCACATGCTAGCCTCGCTAGCTGAGGAGGGTCGACTGCTGCGACTTTACACGCAAAATATTGACTGCATTGACACCAGCATGGAGCCTTTGGCTACGAAGGTGCCTCTAAACCACAAAGGGCCTTGGCCAACGACGATTCAGCTTCATGGGAGTGTTCAGCACATGATATGCTCCAAGTGCGGCGACATCGACGATCTGAAGGGCGAGCTGTTCGAGGGCCCTATCCCTCCAGATTGCCCGCGATGTCACGAACAGGAAATGGTGCGCTTGAACTTTGCGAACAAACGCAGTCAGGGTATCGGCAGATTACGTCCCAGAATTGTTCTCTACAACGAAGCGAACCCCGATGAAGAAGCGATCGGTGCCGTATCCATGGCAGACTTGAGAGCTCGTCCGGACGCAGTCTTGGTTGTTGGAACAACCATGAAGATTCCCGGGCTGAAGCGGCTGGTTCGAGAGCTATGTGCAGTCACGCGCGACCGACGGGACGGTTTCACGGCATGGATCAATCTAGAGCCAGAGCCACAGGCGGCAGAGTTCCGTGACTGCTGGGACATGGTGGTCAAAGCCAAGTGCGATGATATTGCGTCTCTGCTTTCGCTACCACGCTGGACCGAGCATCGGGAGCGGGCGGCCATTGCCAACGCTGAGGCAGAGCTTAACACATGCGACGAAAAGGCAATGCTTGATAGCAGAGCCGAGGTTTCTCTGCCAGCCAAACAGACCAAGGCCAAGGGCAAGAAGGTGGAACGTACAAAAGAAGCAGTCGAACGCGATAGCCAGGCCGGTCTTACATCTACGCTCACACCTACGCCTACAACGACACCTGCGGCTGCATCTATTGCAAATTCCGAACAGGAGCTGGCTGTCAAAGCAGATGGCGCTGCTGCAGCCACGGCAGATGCAGATGCGGATGCAGGCCTAATTGCACACCGTTTAGGTGATGTGGTCTTGGGCCCTGGTGGTGCAGGCGCTGGCGGCGCTAAAGCTGAAGCCGGTCAAGCAGCTGAAGGTAGCCCTGGTACCATCGCTGCAACTAGCACCGATACTAGTGGTGGTGGAAGTGTTGGTGGTCCTGAGGTCCTTGTCTCAAGTCACGTGTGTGAAAGAGGCGCCAACCATGTCTGTAGAACTAGCGACACCCCCATGGGGTCCTCGGACGACAAAAGCAATTGCGCTAAATCAAGCCTGCACACTGCAGCTACCACAAGTCCACTCTTAGGCTTCTGTGGTGTGGACAATAATGGAAATAATACTCAGCCGCACCTGCTTGAAGGCAGAAGGAAGAAAACGGCCATTACAGTTTCTGGTGCCGGCGCTGCTGCTCTTGCTGATACCACAGGCAATTGCCAGGAAAAGCAAAATGCCTTTAAAAGCAACGGGCCCGCCTCCTCCCTTGACTTCGGTTCCGTTGTTTCTACCACATCCGCTGCCTCTAGGACCCCTTCTTCCACTGACATTACATTACCTGCATCTTCCTCGCTGTCATTACCTTCTACTTCCTCTCCTGAACCCTCCCTAGAATCATTTCCAGAACCTGCTGCCGCTGCTCCTGCTACTGCTGCCATCCCCAAATCCCAGACGCAGAAACAAGCACAACTCTCCTTTGCGACCACCAAGCGCTCTGCTGTTAGTGCTTCTGCTTCCACAGGCAAAAAACATCAGTCTCCTCGTCCTAACGCCGATCGCGACTTGTTGTCCTCTCCGCCAATTGCTACGTCTTCATCGAAACCGACTGCTGCTCCTTCCCGTCGACGCAGCATCAAGCCTAGAGCAGCCAAGTCAAAGGCCGCTGCTATTCCCACGCCCTCTGCCGCAGTCACTCTGACATCTCGGTCCAAAAGCCAGATTACTACCTTTGTTACGACTACAAAGAAGTCTTCTTGTCTCTCCTCGTCAGCTTCCAGACCACCGCGACCCATCACAATCACACCGCCGTCATCCTCTTCTCTTCACGAGCAAGTCGTCTCCAGCCCGCTGCTCTCTGCCCTCGGTTCCAGACTAGTCGACATCGATTATACCCCGGACTCGCCCACTAGCATTTGCGACACCGTTTCATCGCCCGTCTCCGAGTGTGCACCCACAAGAGCCCTTCTAGCCACCACTACTACCTCGTCTGATCAAGGCGACGACGACGACGCCATAGAAGCCGTATCTGACTTTGATATATCTGATTCCGACGACAACATGGGTAGCAAGGAAATCAAAGATGATTCCAAGAAACGCACCAAGAAGTACGGTCCAACTTTCAAAGTTTCGCCCCTACCACCGCCTGAGGTGCCTGTGATTCCCGATCCCCCATTCAAGATGAGCGAAAACGGCTCGAACAAGCCGTATAAGTGTCAACCGCACACACTCTCATCTAGCTCTGGGGAATCATCGTCCGCCGCGTTACAAGCAGGCAAGCGGAATTCTCGTGATGCCATAGTTCAGCCCAACGGCGTTCCCCGCGGAATGGAGTCTCTATTAAATTAAGACTTATTGCTTCTTCAATTTTTTTTTTCATCTATATCCAAAGTCAGAAAGATCCGCTTTCTTTTGATTTGGAATTTGGAGAAGAAGGGCCGAAGAATGACACAGGCTTTATAAAGCAGTCCACTCTATAGACCTTGGTGGGTAAACAAATATCTGGTTGGACGCTACCAAAACTTGTTTTTTTTCCCTCTGCTCAGTTGTAAGGGAAGAGCTGAAAACCTACGTCCCTCCCCAAACTTACTATACCTTGCTTGTGCTCAGGGAAGGCCCCTCATTATCTTGTTTCTTTTTTTTGCCCATTCCTGGGAGCATCCTTTGGTTTAACTTGCATCTTCTTTTGGAGTTCAAAACCCTGTCTTTTTTTTAAAGTCTCTCTTTCTACCTTTTTTTCTCTTCACAAATTTCCTTGATTTTCACCTAGGGGAAGCTCTTGCTATTCCTTCCTAGAGATTTTACCTGTTCTCTTTCCTCCTCGGTTTCTTTTGCCTGGCGTTCTGTATCATTTAATTTATTGTGCAGATTTGGCTGTACGGTGGGCGTCATCACCTGGGAGTCATATTCCTCGGTTTTATAGCATCTTTATCTTTTGTTTTCTGATTCCTGGTTTTGAATTTTGTTTTCTTCTTATCGATACATCCTAGGCCGTGATGTATTTGCCTAGGTTAAACATTATCTTTTTATTTTTCTTTCATGTTATGAACAAATCCTACTTTTTCTTTCTCTTGAATTTTTACTATCTTAGATGGGTTGCACGGGTGGCGCAGTATCTTTATCATTATGAAGCTGGGAACGGCAATTATGAAAGCTAACCCTGTCTTCTTGTTTTATATACCGTTTCTTCTTTACTCATCATCGGGACTTTACCTCATATCTTCATGTGTATTTCCTATATTATTTGTTGTTCCGTTTTGCTCTTTAACTAAAAAGGTCTTTGGTGTACATGGAATTTACTATTTTCTTGATATGTCATATAATGCGTCAATACCAATATCAACATCAACCCTAGCTTAATTGTATGAATTACACTATAGTGAAACGTTGTAATGGTGTTTAAGAAAAAGGAATTATACGGTATGAATTCGACATGGTGTTCCGTTTAGTTAGTTTTTCAATATCAAATAGTTGAAAAAAAGTTACATAGTATGTTTTTATCTCTTTGATATATGAAATCCCTTTTCGGATTTGAGATGATTAGTTGCCAATTATTTTCTTCCATTGTTGACTGTTTGATATACAGCATTCCTGTCAGAATGGCCCTGCCAATCTTCTCTCTTTTCTCCCTATTTGTTCCTTTGTCGGTGCCGATAGAACGAATTTATTTTCTTTATTTTTCTTTCTAATACCAAGCAGTAAGTACTAGGCTTTTATTTAGCGCATCTTGCGATATCAATTGTGTCTCCTTGCTGTATGGAGAACGCCACTTGTCATTATATTATTTCTTTTTTTTTCATCTTTGGTACGACGCCTCGGGCCATTTCGATCTAATTCAAGCTCTAGCTAAGTGAAGAGAAAAAATATCACACAGGGAAACGACTAGCAAATACATAATTGTAACCCCCTCCTTTGAGGCATCCTTCTTGTCAATGTCTACACTGTTATATAACAGAAGGGGGAGGGTATTTGATATCTCTGTATAGCGAACCATGTATGGTGTGTCAAAGCTGCTGCAGGCCGGGGAATGTGATAGTTTATGTTTTGTTGAGTTGACTTGTCCACTATATCTCTCTTTATTATGTCTGAGTATTGCTCGGGTCCCGCTAATGACAATTATTTCTCCTTTCGGCTTCTTTGCCTGGTTTGTCAGATCTACATCTATCGAGAAGGAGAATGAAGAGAATAGAGAGGAAGCATGGATAACACTAGTATTCGGCTTTCTGATCTGCGTGTTTCTTTTCTTTAGGGGGGAAGAAAGTCGGCTGTCTCTGCACATGCTCTAATCCGCTCCCTTGTCTTTCTCTTTTATCATTCTTCTGCCTGGGTTGGGTACTACCTCTTCGTTGATTTCCTTTATATTCTGATATCTCCAGCATTCTAGGCGTGTGATGGAAATATGGAAGCCTGGCTTTTCTATCCCCCGAGAAACCAACTGTGTAATCGTAGGGAGGGGAGGGGTGTAGAGAGGTGTGCATGTATATACATAAAACCTGAGGCTTTGTATATAAGTAGATGGGTATATTATACTTGTTGAAATGTAGACTTCAAGCCACTTAATGGGATCTTCTTCCGAATAGGGCGGAAATGGCGTTTGACCCCCAAAAGACTGAAAAGTCTAGTTTTCTTTTATTTCTTGTAATTTTCCTTTTAAAAAAGGACATCATAAGATCGCAAGAATAACGCCATACCAAGAAAAGTAAGAAAAATCCACAGAGCTGAAAGCTGAAACGCAACCAAGCTACTTGATTAGCTTCAAGTTAATAGTCGAGGACGAAAGAAGCGGGCGCAACGTCTCTCTTTTTTTTGTTTTTTTCTCTTTCCATTGTCTCCTCCCTCTTCCCTAAGTGACACCTCTTTTTGCCATTCTCATCATTCTCGGTTGTAGTCGTAGGAAGATCTTCAACTTTAACTAGACAAAATACCGCTTCTGGTGAGGATTGCTGCTCGTCTGTGCTAGGATGAACTCTTTGTCTGTACTATAGCACTATTCACTCATGGCACAGTACCATGGTGAGAAGTAGGCGTTTGCTGCTATTCCAGAGGCTCTATCACGGGGTAAAAAGAAGAGGAATATACACATGTCCATAGACTAGCACTGCCTTGATATGTCTGCCGTTGCTATCATAAAACAAAAAGGCATGTTCTCTATTCGAAGTCTTGGAGCTAGTTGCAAGCATAGACGTGGGTGGTTCATCATTCCAAATACTACAAAACTGTAAGCAAGCAAGCACATAACTGTACGCGTGCGTCCTTTTGTACGATAGTTTATATCAAGCAGTTGTGCCGCAAAGTCAGATGTACGTCTGCAGATGTATGATGACATGGGGCCTGCTCAAAGGCAATCAAGCGGTGCAAACACAAAGGATCACAAACATATCACGTAGCGTCCTCTAGTTCACTACATATTGTATGAGCGGTGGGTAGAATAGGACAGACGCTCTGTTGGAAGAAAGAAAAGCAAAAAAAGGCGGGTGTCATTCAACCGCCAATGTCTGAACCTGATTCTTCACCATCCCTCGATCACCCCCCATGACGGTAGCATTGGAAAGACTTGGGCTGCTCTTTGTTTCCTTTGTTCTTGATCCAGTACTGACAGGTATAGTAGAGTCACATTAGTCAAACGACCGACTAGCCGACAAACACGAAAGCCTGTCTGTCCTATTTGTGTCTGTGTTTCTGTATTCAAGGGTCTGTTTCTTGCCCTTGTTGTCTCTATGTAAGTTGACAAATGGATGGAGAGGAGAAGGGTTTCCAGTACTTTGAAAAGCTAGTTTCTAGCACCAGATACAGTAGATACTGTGGCCGGATCAGCAATGACGACGTCTGCTTCGGTTCTTTTCCTTTTCCTTTTCTTTCCTTCTGCTGCTCCCTTACCTCGGCTGCTAGAATGCGTTTCTTTTTTTTGTCGAGTGATACACCTATAGTTTGGCCGGTTAATAGTATCATTGAAAGAACGGTCTATGAAGGGGGGTTCCTTCACTCTTCTATTAAATCCCTGAGGCATGCATTCATATTTATTCCGAGCAAAAAGCTGTCTGACTGGCCAGACCAGACTTTCAGAATCAGATACATCATAAATGGTAGCATAGAAGCGCGGAGATACGGGACTTGTTGTTAGTGACTTTTCTACCTAGGTAGGTCATGGTTCCTTTTTTTATCAACTTTTTTTTTCTTGCATCGTGTTTTCTAGGGGAACCATGATAAAAACAAAATTATAGTATGGGAAAAGGCGCGGATTTTCGTTTCAGAGCCTGATTGATGATAGCCGATAGTCCTAGTATGACGGATAAATATAAACTTTCCGTGATATAACGAAAGGGGGGGGGGGGGGGACAAAAAAAGAAACTTGTAGCCGAGTTTTCAAGTAACGAGTCACTCAAGCAAGCTAAGTATGAAGTCTGTTGATATATGTAGGAGACACTACGCAAGGCAGCTTCGCCTAGACACTGCTGACATATAAGGCACATATCCCAATATTGTATCATTGACGAGTTCTCCTTCTTCCATCTTACTCCATCCGCTGTTCGTATTTATGTTTCTGTCATAGTCAGAACGTGAGAGGATTAGATATACCAATATGCCTCCCCGACAACCCGCCTGTCAATAACCTAGACTGCGATTTTGTCTGACATAAAACGACCCGACGGACGGCATTGGAGCCCAGATCCCCCGGTTCCGATATCGAAATTGCTGGACTTGGCTGGGAGTGCCTTGCAGAAGGACAGGAAGAACGAGAAGCAACTGAGGGAGATGCACTGTCGGTAGCATAGCAGGCTGGATTTATGCTGCAAGTGTATGTATTTCACTGCATGATGCAGGACTCGCGTAGCATATGCCTGGACATGCCCGTCCCATGTTGAACGGCTATACCATACCAGTCCATGCGCTATTATTGCCAAGACAGCCGGACGAGCGTCTGTCGTTGGCCATTGTCGTTTGTCGTCGTGAAGGCCAACTCTACGATCGCTTAATAGACCTACACCTGAGCCAGTCTTCATGTGAGCACCGGCCACTCCCTCAATCGTGGATTTCGAGGTCGGCGACGATGCGGGTGGATTCTCATAATACCTTTTTTCTTTTTTGCTTTTCTTCTTCTTTTCTTTTGTTCTCCCTCTCTATTCACTATGCAAAGGAGCACATACATGTATTAAACCTGATCCCATCTCCTTGTCAAAGTTTCTGCTCCCCTCTTATCCTTTTCTTTAGTCAACATGCCCCAGAGCTGGACTGTGTCTTTATAGCTAGCTTTATTCCTGCGCGGTATTCTAGTGTAGACTGTTGACTGGCTTAAGAAGCTAACAGGGAATAGAGGCTGTCTTGATTGCAAATAAGATACAAAGGACGACAAAGCTGTGGGAGATGATCGGCACTAGATATATATAATGCTAGTAGACATAAGAAGGATGAGGAAGGGAAGGCTGCTCAAAGCTTGTCTACTAGTATTTGTAGGCTAGATAAGTATCCTGCTGTGGTTGATAGTGTATTCAGTAGCAGTTTGTGGATTTCGACCCTGTCTGTGCACTGACTGCGTACTGATACGATGCATGTATTTGTGTATATGCGGAAGGGCACAAGGGGGCAACTTCAAAGAAATTCGCTATACCTGCTTCTCAACATGGTGAAGCACATAATTTGTAAGCTGCGAAGAAAGACAAAACTAGGACTACCAATACCAAGAAAGGCAGTGTGATCACCGGCTGACTAGCCGCGACTGCTTCAGCCAGCCTCTTAGTTCGTAAGCCTAACTGGTTGGACCAGTCTGGTTTAGACAAGTATGTAATCATATGCCCAAGAATATGCAACTAACGCTGTCCCTACCGGTCGGTGCGTTGCATAATGAACAAGGGACGGTACAGACAGCTGAGCCTAGGGTGTACGACAGAATTAGAGAACGGTGCATGCAGTTGCTGGATACATGATAGTGCTCGTTGGTTGGTTATGAACTAGCGAACCTTACTAGTCGTTACTGCTTACTGTCATTGCTAGTCTACACTTATGCATATGTAGACAAAAGTCCTTTGCTGCCGTAGCCTTTTGTATGTATGATGCATAGATCCGAAGTAGCGAGGCTACATAAAAAGGCATGAACAAGGACTGCTTACTAACTAGTACATAAGTCGTAGGGCGAGGATTAGCAGTGGCTTGTTCACAATCATAGGCTAACCAAGACCTCAGAGACAAAAGCAGTGACCGATAACTCGGCCTTGAATTACCTACATGCATAGGTCGCCTTAAGAGAGTTGATGCACCTATGAGACATACCTACTCAGTATCATATAGTAGTATTGCATGGTTTATCATGGGAGCTCTTACTAACTTATGAGCCTATACTGATATGCTATGTTGACATGGGATTTTAATCACTTGAGACTTCTGCATAGTTAGACTATTCACATCTCGGGCCACCGCAAAGGAGCCCTGTTTAGTAGAAGCAGTCTTTCACATATAGATATAGTATAGTTGTAGATATCAACAATGATGACTATCTTGGAGCATTATGAAGCTATCGGCTATGCGTAGAGGGGGCCCCTAGTAGCGGGGGTTTGAGCAGGCATAAGTTGCATACAGATATATGGCTATCTATACAAGTATTTGTAGTTGTACTATGCATGTGCGTATAGCGTACATACATATGTAGGGTGCCTTGGTCTGTTAATGCATTGAACGGTCTGATAACTGGCTTGTGCCATCAAGTTGAGCAAGTGTTTAAAAAGATATATAAAAAATACTACGATAGAACAACGTTACTGTTACTACACTGCGGCGGCATGTCGATTCTAGGAAACATAAGGGATGATAATGGGCCGTCGATATAAGCCGGGCGGAAAACCAGCGTCTCAATGTCCTCCTCAGAGGTGCCTGTCAAGGTCATGTCAGCTGCTCCTAGCTTCTAGTCTTCCTTCAGAGATTTTATACTCTGTTGAGCGCGAAGAAAACGAACATGGCAGTTCTATGTAGACAAGATGAAACAAGACGAAACTACATCCTATTCACAAAGTATGTACTGAGATAGGAAAGAACGATAGGGATATATAAAACGTCAATGTTGTTGAGAGCTTACGGCCGCAAAATAAACAAAAAACCAACTATCTTGTTATTACAAATAAAAAGTCCGTTCTGTGGAAAAAGGAAGAGTTATAAACTCCATATTTTGGTTGGCACCACTTATAAATATGCAAGAGAAAAGGATTCTTTTTTGGCTCGCAATGACTTCCCAATATGGAAAACTCAGACAATCCAAAAAGACCAGCATAATTATACTTAAAAAGTTCAATTGGAATAAGGAAGGAAACAATAAAATAGCATGCATAAAAGCGGGTCTATCAGGTCATTTGACAGAACTGTGCCAGAAAAAAAGAAAACAAAGGCATGCCATTCGTTTGTCTTTTTATTCTTCAACGATTGGCAGAAAAATAAACGACATGACTTGTTGCCAAAACTGCCAAGAGTCGCAGCTGGAAGGTGTGCCGTGATGATTACAGAAATAATGCCCGATATGGCCACACATCGAGACATCCACCAGACCAACTGAAGATAAACAAAGAGCCTTGTCCCAGAGCCTTTTCCCAGAGCCTTGTCCCAGAGCATCTCCTCTAACGCCTTCTCTCTTCCTCTCACCGGCTGTCACACCGATCACACAGATGTTTTGTTTTTTTGTCTTCGTTTTTAGTCAACTCTTAGCATATCCATCGCCGCAAATTGAATTCCGTAAAGAGAATGTGATCGCCAGCGCATCATCATCGAGGTCGATACCACGGATCGATTTGTCTATCGCCGCCAGTCGATAATCGAATCGACTGACCGTGGTCTTTGCCAATACAATAAATAGTTCGTCGCCAGATGCCTTTGTCTCGATACATCTCTCACTTTCCCTAATATCCAAGTGAGCAAACAAAGTCTTTGCCCGGAAAAAGGGGGGATAGCGAATAAATCCTTACTAGTGTGCAGAAACCAAGGTTCGACTTTGACGGCGACATCATACCACATCATACATATCAAATCATTCGCTACTGTTAAATCTACAACTACATACTATGTAATACAACCTACCTTCCATTGAAGTTGTCAACATACAGCCAAGGGATGCTATATCAGCGGGTATTATAGCTGAAACGAAAAATAATAAAAAACGAACTGGGCACAGACTGGCTTACAAGGTTAGCAATCAAGAAGTCAAATCACCCCGGAAAATAAGATAGACTAGGCAGGGCAGGGCCGCTTCGTTTTTGCTATATCCCTTCAACCCTCCACAAAAACTCGTATTGCAGCCAATATGTTGTCAGCATCTTCGACATTGGCTTTATTTATGTCTTGTCGTTTTGTCCCATACGTACTTTCTTCAAAATATTTTCTAATATGCATTCAGCTTTAGAGCATTTTTTTCTTGCTCGCTGCTCTGTATTAGTTGCCGGCAAGTCCTCCAAATCTCGGCGTCGTTTTAGTACGACTGGGTTATCAACGGAAACGGAAACGGAAACGAAAACAAGGAACCTTACCTGCGAACACAACAGCATAGATACATTGGCTTACCAGAACCAGGTTCAGACGACATGAAACTTCAATCTTCTTACCACCGATCATGCGCTATACTATGTCTACAATAATGGATGCGGCGCAGTAGGAGAATGCGAACCTGGTGATGCGGTACAACCTCTGTGACCGCCACTTGGCCAGTTTCCTTTGCGGGTAATGTTTTATTGTTTCCCTTTTTTTTTTTTTTTTTTTTTTTTTTTTTTTTGGAATAGTTCCTTGTCGCTGATCCTAGAAGGGTGTAGCAAGTTAACTTGTTTGGTTCGAGGACTCAAGTTGATTGGAACTAGCTAGTATGGCCCTGTGAATCATCATCATCATGTGCGAATGGGATTCACACATATTGCACACTATATTCACTGCGCTAGTAGACCATCCCGTGGTTCTCTACCCAAAATGGCACCACAAATCATCCATATTGTATCTCTGTATGTCGTCCCTATGGCGTAGTAGTTATACGCCTGGCCGACCTCGCATGAGGTAGTTTGTTCAAATGCAGCTGGGGCAAAACTACTACTGAAGTCCACCCTATGCTTATGGTAGTGCGTCTGAGGGTTTGGGCAGCCCCTCCACTCACGAAGTTCTGCAGAAGGTAGGTGCCAGGTAGTAACCATACTGCTCTAAGAGGGTTTATAATACAAGGAGCGAATAGCATATAACGAAACCATAGCAAATGCTCTGTATCTCAGTGGCCTGTCACTGTTGAGAAGTAGGTTGTCCTTCACCCTACATTGTACAGATATACTAACTCCATTTCCACCTTGATAAAAGTGAATTTATAAAATAAAAAAAACATATCTGTATGCACATGCAGATACCACATGCCATAGGCCAACATTACGTACTGGCTGGACGAAGCGAGCAAACTTTGAATCACGCATGCGCTTAAGAGGGAATACCGAATCGCATAATCTCGCACATATGGGTTTAATGTCGGGCACAGCGCTCGTTCTTCTGGGCTTGAGTCTCCGAGTCAACTTTGCCGACCCCCGCTACATCTCTATCTAACCGCAGCCTATGTCACTCTGCATACTGATCACACGGCACTAGAAGTCCCCTGCCATGTTGTGAATTGGGCGGTCACCTTGCTATAGCAGTGAGTCAATACGCCAATCTTTCGGTGCTGTCATTGTCTGTATCTTCTTTATCTTTTGGTACAGGCTCCAGACTTGACCGACAAAATACATGCCATGTAACATGGATCTCTCTACGTCTTTTTTTCAGCCTCAGACGCTTAAGCACGTCGTGCATATACATAGTTGCAGTAGTATGTACGGTGATATGCGGATCCATGCAATGCAAACAAGCTCCTAAAATGTACAAATATACTCACATATATCTTGCAAACCTCTTTTTTTTTCCCCCGTGATACGGCAAAAGAGGGAGAGGATAGAAAGAGACAAAAAGTTCACCAATGAGAACTACATGGCATATTGTTCCTATCGTTTCTTCTCCTTGGCTGATATCTTGACTCGTGGCCGTGTTGCCGCAGCACAAAAGTCTTCCAAATCGTAGCGCGTATCATTTTCCATATTTGGACTTATAAAGCGGCACCGGCAATATATGCCGTCATAGGGCCTTGACAATCCCCCTCCTCCTTTCTGCTTTCTGGGGCCTTTTTTTTCTTTTCTTTTTCTTTTTCTTCTTCTTCCTCTTTTTTGTAGGCTTGCCCAATATTCCCTCCACCGTTCTTGTTGAGTGTATCACAAATATCGTCCATCAACCCTGCTAAACTCAAAGCAAATTCTTTGGTATATTCTTTTTTTTTTTCTTTTTACGTTGAAGAACGTTGAGGAATTCCTCGTTAAGTTTAATGCTAGTTAAAAATTTTATTATATATTGGTTGGTTGAGAAAGCCGATATAGAGATCTAGGAAAAAGAAAGAAACCCAGTGACCTTCCTTAGATTAAAAGACGAGAGGAGGCCTTAGTTTGCCGGGCTACGAATATGTTAGCGTACTAGATTTCTAGTTGATTTGCTAGAAGCACAAAAGAAGGCATCGTGGTCAACACTAAAGGCACTAAACTACCTAGAAGGGGCCATTCCGAATGCAGTATACGAAACGAACGGGGCTCCAGAAACAACTTTAGTTTCTTTTCTCACCACTACAGACAGCCTGTTATGTATGTTATGTAGGCATACAAGCTCTTCGAAAGAGCTAAGCACATAGGTAGATAGCGATAGTGCTACTACTGCGGCTATCCTCGAGTCCTGTTGACTCAGGATCTAACTGGGCCATTTCTTTTGGTGGGGGGTACTTACTTACTATTCATGGGAACAAGTTCAGATTGTTATCCACCTCACCCCACGTCAACGAAGGAGAGAGGAGAGGGGAAGGGGGGAAAGGCGGACGAAAAGACGACGGCCGCTTCGCTTTTAACTTTGAAATGAGAGGATATCAGCGCGTAATCAAGTAGCAGGGCAGAGTTACAATTTCTATTCCAACCCGTTCAAGTCACAGGAGGCACGGTCAACGAAGCATCGATCCTAAAGAGCTTGTGAAAAAAGCACGAAGACGCAAGAACAAGGAAAGCCTCTCTGTATGTAAGTAGAGGTAAAACTAAGCGGTGGAAGTTTTCTTTCTTTTTTTTGCGCCCTTGTTGATGTATTTGACTCAGGTGTCAAGTCTCCCTGTTCTCGGAGGAAAGCAACTAATATAAAGTCCAGTTAGGCCCGAGGGAGATTATCAATTGCTAGCTTTAGCTGTCATTAGTGCATGGAAGCGTAAAAGCCAGTTCTTCCCTGCGTTATCTCTACATACACAATTGTATACTATATATATGCACTTTTCCCTCTCTGTATTGCTGGTCTCCCAAGTCCAAGGAGGGCAGTTAAGCGGCGCTAATATCAAGAAGAAGTAGCAGCAATAGAAGTTAGTAGTATTAGCTTATCCACGAAATACTAATCATGGCAGTAGCTGCCCTTGATGCACAAGGTTGATAGAAAGAGGGAATATTACCGCCTTGGGTGATTTGAACAGCAATGCCTTTCTTTTCCTTCTCCCAGTTATTTTTTGCCTCTATAAATTCACCAGTATAGTTGGTTATAGCTGTAGCATACATAGCAATGGTAGGAAGAACGGCCCAAGGGTCGTCCTTGTTGATAGATGAGTAAGCAAGCAAATAAAACGAAGAAAAAAAAAGAAAAGAAAAAAAAAAGGTAGTTTGCTACTTATTTGAGCTGTGTCATATATCTGATACAGCTTAAGCTAGTTAGTTGCTCGGGGCTAATCGAGGCAATTAATTGACACATCAAGTCCATCACAACGCCCAGTTTCTCCGGCTTGCTGAATGCGGCCATCAGAGTCACGATGGAACCCGAGCAAGAGTTAGTTAAGCTCGCTAGGTAGCCGATGCTGGTGCTCAGGCCATATATTGTCCGTGCCGAGTTTTCATTCACATGCTTGTGTCTTGTTTTGTCTTGTCAAAGTTGGCCTCGCTTGGCTTTCTCATCATCACGTTCCGCTTGTATCATTGGTGATGTTGCGGAGCCGAAGACTTGGTATTAGAAATGTTTACAAATCGACATTCGACGTTTCCTTTTCTTCTTCTTTTTTTTTCGGTTCCGACCGGTCACTTGCTTGAGGTAGTAACTCGGGGAAGAAGAACCAGGGAACAAGAAGAGTTGAAATGCGTTTGTGTAATAACCATACCATATCTCTCTATATTACAACAGTCTGTAGTATATTTGTTTCCTCTCTATCTCATTTCTACATCACAGCGTCCAAATTATGCCTTGTTTAAAATTCCAAGCAAGACTTGAGAATAAACACTTTATTCAGCTAATCTATTTTTTGTGTTTTTCTTCTTCCTGATGCTCCTTTGGCCACACCCCCCCTTGGATACAGATATATTCTTGTTCAAAGGCTCGGAAAACCAGCAGTGCTGGTTTCTCAGTAGATATTCCAAAAATCCTGCGCGGGCTTAGTTCACAGATATTCGGTCATGGTCTAGACCGTTTCTTTCTTTTTTCTTCTGATTTCACCAGTAAAGCCAGTAGGTGCTGTAGAATGGGAAAATAAGGTCTCAAAGGGGAAAAGAGGAAAGAGATGGGGAAAATCATACTATAGCCAAGGTGATGAAAGGGAGGGGTGTGTATGATGTCAATAATCTGGAAACCTTCCACATATATATAGTTGATGGCATGATACAGAGCAAATATGTAGATGTGCTGGCTTATATGACTTCATTTGAATCTATATCTTATCATGTACTCGACTTAAGTCCGTGTAATTCCAGTATCCCCTTCCCCTCTATATAACAGCATCTATAAGACGTTCACTAATTCCTCATGCACGCTAGGCGACAGCGGAAAATATATATAAACCAGCCGTTAAATGTGCAAAAAATGGCAACAGTAAAAACAAAGCAAATAAATAAATAAAAAGCCGGTTTTTGTTGGCTATGGGGTAGCATCGATCGATAAGAGGGAAACACGGTTGATCTCTCCGGTTATCTCAAATTATATATATTCTCGCTATTCAACTTGATGATATCAGATATGAATCACGGCCATAGAGCCAAGTATACAAGTACAGTTCAGATGTAGAGCCGGAGGATATTCCGAGACATTGGGTTCATTGATGTCATGTGCTGTAACTTGACTTTGGCCTCTTCCATACGCTTTCGCTTACCATGATACTGTGTGTTGTCATTCTCGGCCCTGGAACAACGAACGATCAAACAGCACCTGTTTAGTCCTCACTCTCTCCCGCAGTCTCTCGCAGTGGAGGAGACACAACATGATATATGTACATGATTTTGTAAGTGTGCACAGATAGTGCAACGCTGTTTGTACTACAATGGCCGGATGAAGAAGAAGAGATATCTCAAGTGACGCCCACCAAGGCTGGGTTATCTCGAGCCAGCTCCGAGGACACACAGAGTTACTTGTGAAGGTGTAGATGATGCCAATGTTGCACCAAAAGAACGCCGAGCTGGACCCCAAAAAAGACCGCTTGCAAACGCCACGGAGACAAAAGAAGACAAATAACAAGCCACGTCTTGTCCGTTCATGGCGAAGCTGACCGGTATGTGCCAGCGATGAGCGAAGGAAAACTACGTATGAGTGTACCGATTGAGTTGGAAGTTTGTAGAGGTGAAGAAGAGGAGCGGAATCGTTCATTACGGACTATTGCTGAGCTAGCTAGTGTATCCTACGTATTGGGAGACTCTTAGTTGATAGAATAAGCCCTGTATAGATCAACAGGATAGCGCACCACAGAAGAAAACGCCACCAAAGAACAACTCATTTAAGCGCAAGACAGAGATGGAAACACCGGAGAAACAAGAACCACGCGAAGCCAACACCGTGCAATCGTGTACAGCGGCATGCCATATGACGGCACGCCACATAATAGAGAGAAAGACAGCGCTACGTAGAAGCGTAGTGTATATGCATGTCCCGTATGCGCCAACATTCCGCCTAACAACCATCCAACGGGTTACATAGCCCGAGGAGAGAACTAAAGGCGAGACCAGGAATAAAGAGCCAAGTCAAGAGGCGGCAAGGTAATTGTCATGCTCGCCGGTTACATATCAGCACACCAACATCAAGATGGAATCATCGTGATATCTGTAAAAGTACCCATTCCACATTGCTTCCCCTCCTCCCTCCAGCATACCGCAGCTAGTCTCCCGATTTCCGCCTACAGCTTCTTAGAGGAGACTAGTTCTACCGAGCTGAGCTCGCTATCACTCTACAGCGTATAGATATCTTCTGTGTTGTTGGGCATGTGTGTACACATTCCTTTCTCTTTTGCCTCCTCTCCCCTCACTCGATGAATCGTGGCTCTTCTTGAACGGGCAGAGTGTTCTAGACCAATGACAGTAGACAGTCAGCCAGCAGCCGGTCAGCCTCGCTAGATGGCAGATCAATGTGATTTGTTCGAGTGCTGGAATAGAACGAGAACCAGAGAGATAGTGGAGAGAAGGCTTGTTGTCTATGTCTCAGTTGTGTACTAGTGACTAGTGACACACCACCTCCACAGCTCCTAGTAAGCCAATTCTGCACATCCAGCTATTAGTGCAGTTTTTCGACGCAGCTCTGTTCTCTTTGCGCGACAAGGCTCTTCTTGGTGCTGCTGCTTTCCTTTTTTTTCCTAGTCGGATTTTAGTAGTCAAGTAACATCACTATTATTCATCCTTCAAATAGAAAACTATACGAGAATATCGACTCGGTTTAGATGTCTACTCATCTCTTCTGCCGCCTCTGATTTGCACTCTCTACTACCTTGTGTTAGATGCAGACAATCAAGGTTACTGCCGAGCTGACAATCTGAAGACTCATATATTCTGCCATCAATCATCAGCGCGGGGATGAACACGGCCAGTCGGGTTACGGAACTTACATCGCCGCTTACCTTGTCTGGAATTCCAATCTTCTTGATGGCTACTTACTATTCCGACTTCGTCCGTGAGAGCGTACGACCTCATATCATCCAATAGATAGAAAGCATGGCTTCGATCATCACTTGGGATTAATGACCCAACCAACTGCTACGAGTAAGATGATGTATTTACGTATAGTTATATAGCCTGATACTAATCTTCCTCACTATTAGATGTCCTGCCCAATCACCCGAACAACCCTACAATGTGCATAATGGTCCATTACTAACGTGCTGTTTTACATTCCGGATCTACAGAAACTCGCAGTTGATGTCTGGGATGAATACGAAAACTAAGCAGCTACTAGACAACCCAGAAAATAAGACCCTACGCTTAAAGCTATCGTCCTCTCCACCTATACAGTGCGTGTTATGTTTGATGCACGAACCCTCGGCTAGCCAGGTTCTGCCTTGTCCAACTGCACTGTCTAAGTTATCTACAACTCCAATCTCACGGTCTTGCGAAACACAATATCGGCTTCACTCCTATAGTAGCCTACAAATGCGTTAAGCGGCACCTAGCACATTAGGCAATATCCACAAGCCACAAAGATGGGATGTCCGTGTGTTTCTGTCCTTGCGGTGAGCTTTGCCCGAGAACACAATACTTCTCGGAGAGTAACTGACTGTTCTGACGACGATCCCATGACTGGCACCTTTGGAGAAGCTACCTATAAATGGTGGCCGGGCCTTTGCTTGCTTGCATTGCTCCTGTGTAGTCGTGAACCAACCGCATAAACAGAATAGAACGCCGTGTTAGTTGCTGGCACTATGTACCTCTTATTTTATTTCATCTCGATTTTCCTTGCGTCAACGCTCAGTCATGCTTACTGCCTTGATCTTCTTCCTTCCAGGTTTTCTTTGGAAATCGCTCTAGCACTCCTTCCTTTCCTTCTTTTACACATGTAGATCTAGTGCTGATGATGCCCAATCAGCTACCTGTGTTCTGCTTCTCTTCGGATAAATCGAGGCAAACGCCACCAAGCAACCGGTCAGTGTGTCTGCCTCCCTTGCTAGTTCATGCAGTTGTCTTGGTTCTTTATTCTCTGTTCTTCCGTGACGCTATTCGTTTCTTGGTTTCAGCTATGAAATGACCAGTAGTAGGTTCGAGCAATGACGAACCCCCCTTGTGCTTTGTTGTCCTTTTTTTTCAGCTTCTGGTCGGCTTATCTTTCCAGCCTATAGGCTTCTGCCGGCTGTCACTACCTTCGGTCGAGGCTGCGGAAAGAGCAAAATCCAAGGTACCCCAAGTCTAGCAAGTGGTAGCCAACCTATCGCTTTCCAATATATCAGGTCAGATGGTCGGTTGGCTCGGGTGTTTGTGGCTAGCTGAAGTCATCCTCGGCTCCATAGGGTGTGCCTATTTGACTACGCTGTTCCTCAATGCTAAGTCTTTTTCTGGCTGTATGCAGTCATGTATACTTGTAGTCTGTCGGGAGTTTGGAAAGCTAGAGGGCTGGCTGTATAGCTCACTGGATCTTTTGTGGTGACAGACGGTCGTTGCTTCGCTATTAGTAGACTACTGGAAGTGTGCATAAGTAGATGGGCCGATGGAAAATGTAGGCTTTGTCTCTCGGCCATACGGTCCCCTACCTTGAATGGAGCTTTGCGTCCTGTCACAGATACACATCTTTTGCTAGCAGTAGCTCGTATATCTGTAAGTACCTTGTGCACTGTAGATACGGCCATTGTTAGTCTCCAGTCTAGATAAGACTAAGAATGTAATATTTCGATCAGCTCTGCGCACTAATCCAAGCCGAGCCTAGCGAGTGGCTATCTATGTAATGTACATGATTTGATTTGATGGCATGAAAGTAGAGAGGCGGACTAGCAAGAGCAACACCCCGAATTGGCGTCTCTAATGACATGTCCATGACTTGTCATCTTTTATCTGAGTCTCGCTTGAGCAACGAGAGCAACAATATGCAATCACAACACGGCTTTTCTACTAATACTAATGCCCTGTATGGACCCTTTGTTCCTCGCATCTGAATAGGAGACGAGGCTGACAAGCTTCGGTTAGTCGGTCATTCGGTTCTTTTTAGCTGTTTCTTTGTATCGGATTCAAGCCTAGAAAACTCCGGGCTTAATATCCAAGTACCCCCCAAGAACAAGCAACGAAAAAAAGACTGTTTTGTCCTGATTTCTGAGTCCCGTCTTTCGCCTCCCTTCATTTATTTCATGCTAGCAGATCGTTCTTTTTCCCCTCATGTAAGCGAGCAAAAAGAACAAGATAGAACAAGTCTTGACAAAAACAAATTAAAAAAAGTAGAGAGACATGAACCACTCGGTAATACATACTCGATGCACTATAGCGTCCGTCGTATGAAGAAAATAAAATAAAAATATGATAATCAGCATCACACCTATACGAACCCTGAAATTATCTAAATAAATAAAAAGAAAACAAAAAGAAGCTAGGAAAGCCACTCATGAACTACTCCAGCCGATCGGTTCCGTGACAAGGTCAGATCAAATCTATCATCACCACCAGTCAGGCCTTGAATATCAAGCCTCCCGGGATCTATTTGCTCTTATTGTCTTCTTCAGGAAAACTAGAATAAACAAGCTAATGGACAAGACACATGTATTATCAGTCATTACATACAATTACATTATACAACAGGGGAATAGCCACAAAATATGTAGAAATCACGTTCGTTTACAGAAAACACACCTCTAGCCAACGGCCTTGGCATAGAAGCAAGTATATTGATTCAATAGAAATTAACAGATAACCCGGTATTGCCCAACCCAAACCCAAGATTCAAAGCCGGAATTAGATTACAGTATAAGTAGCAGCTGGCCAAAGTAAGACAGACAGACAGTCCGTCGTTCCTATCCGTGTCTAGATACAGAAGATGTGGCTCGTGACGTAGACAGGAAAAGAAAATCTCGCTTTTTTGTTGTGTTCCAAAAGCGAGCAAAACGATAACTCCGGGCAAGAAAACTCCAAACAAAGAGGACAATGATTTATAGAAAGAATTAAGAACAAGCGCAAGATGGAGAAGAATAAGTAAAGAAGAAAAAAAAAAAGGTACACAGGGGGTTCATTTATACTTTTTGTATTGCAACACCCATGATGATAAACGATGAGAAAGAATCCAGATGACCCGATATAAACGCCGTTTGGAAACGTATCGAAAGTAGGCCAATGAGATAGCCCGTGAAAATGAAATGAAAAATAATAGAAAACCCGATAAAAGAAGATAGATGACCAAGAAAAAAAACACGCCTTTTGGCTGTGTATATACCAACATGATAAAAAAATAAAAAAATAAAAGAAGCCAGGGAATGCTGAATCCCAAGCATAGTAGTGCTAACAAATTCGAACCAGTAGAGAAAAGAAAAGAAGGGAGATGGAAGAAATAGAGAACGAATATGATATCATCAGAAGAACAAAGCAAGCCAGCAGAAGAATAATTTTTACAACAAAATAAAAGAAACGTGTCGGCAAAGTAAAAAGACAAGATCGGTCGCTTTCCAGTTAACCAGAAGCTTCCTCCTTGGCCTTATCGCGTCGTGAAGCAAGCATGGTATACATCCGACGCAGCTTGTCGCCTGATAGCTGCGCCGATTCTACTGGCCATAGGTCCGCAAGGAAGCGCCAGAAATCGTTTCTAGCCGCTGACTCAACCTGCGTCGCCTTGTTCTCGAGGAAGTCTCCAACAATGAGGAGCTCGTCACCGTAGATCTTTGCACGCTGCTTGTTGCTACGCACGCGTTCTTTGGTCGTATCCAAGATGCGCTCAAAGTTTTCTCGCACTGGCTTGAGCAGAACCCAAAGTCGGACGTCGTTGTCGGGGTTAGACGGGTTGTCACCATGGCGCCGGAGATCGCTAAGCCGGCGAAGAGCACGGGATCGGGCATCGTCGCTTACAGACTCAGACCGTGAGTAGCTATCTTCGCGCGTATCACTTCTACGTGAATCACGGTCACGGTCACGGTCACGATCACGGTCGCGGCCCCATTCACGCTCACGTTCACGCTCTCGCTCTCTTTCCCGGTCACTACGATCTCGGTCTCTGTCGCGTTCACGGTCACGATCACGGGTATGGTCACGGTCACGCTCCCGATCGCGGTAGTCACGATAGTCACGGTCACGGTCACGGTCACGGTCATGCTCACGTTCCCGTTCTCGCTCTCTTTCACGCTCGCGCTCGCGTTCACGATCCCTCACGTCGTCACGGCGGCCTTCACGGCGAGGATCCTCCATCCGACGACGATCATCGCGGTATCGGTCGTCTCGGCGCTCTTCGCGGCGGCGATCTTCATCAACCCGGCGATGCTTAGATAGGCGATGTTCGTCCTCATCACGGCGTTTCCGTTTGGGGGACTCGGGGTCACGCTCACGGCTATTAGAGCGATGCTTAGAGCCACGCTCTTCGCCGAGAGCGCTTCTGCGCTTGCTGCTTTCGAGACCAGGTCGGGCAACATCACGGTGGCGGCTACCGCTTCCATTTCGAGACATTGATGGTGCTGGTGAACCATTTTCGATCTTCCGAACGCCGTTAGATCCCGGTACCTTCTTATTTGTGCGGTGATGGTTTTCGACAATCTTCTTAGCTGTGATGTCGTCGGAATACTTCGCGTACACTACCGAGAGAAGATATTCGGCCCGACGGGTCAGGTGGACAGCACCGGGGGCTTTGATCTTGTCTCCACCCTTAGTACGCTCTTCCTTCTTCTCGATACGATGCTCCTCGAGGAAGAATTTATGCGACATTTCGAGTTCAGCATCATCACGAATCTGTGTCCACGCGCCGAAGCCATAGCGGTCAATACCAACAAGTAGCATACCGTCTTCGCGAGCTCCCCATGGGCAGGAGTAATGAGCGGATTTGGTAGCTTCGGGAATTCGGAACGACTTCCAATCGCCGATGAGGTTGAGCGCATCACGCAAAGTCCGTAGTTGTGGTGGGCGCTCGACTGGAGTTTCGGCATTGACCTTCTTCAGGACTCCAAAGTCAAACAGAATTGCCTTCTTATCCTTCTTGGCAACGACCTTTCCATTCTTCTTTTCGTCATCGGCAAGGCGACTGGTATGCTCATCGACCACACGGCGACATTCTTGAATGAAGGAGGAAACAAAATTAGTGATCACTTCACGATCACGATCAGCAAGCTTGGCGTCTTGTACGATCTCATCACCACGATCCTCCATTGAACCAAATCTTTGTAGGGCACGGATGAGATTTCGTTGCTCGCGCTCGTTCAAAGGCCGTTTGGGGTCGGCCTTCATGGCACGGCGGACCTCTTGATCACGCTCCTTTTGGTACTCGCGCTCACGCTTCTTGGCCAGGCGGTCTGCTCTGTCAGAGTCGATAGCATTACGACCCTTCAAAGAAGCTTTCCGAGGAGCATTTGCATCGACCATCTCTTGAAGATATTCCTCATTCTTGCGTTTTTCATCCTCCTCTTTCAACTTGATCAGCTGGTCCTCAGGGATGATATCATCCCAATCTTTAGCAAGCTCATCAACCTTGACATCAGTGTACTGCATGAAGTTGTCCCAGTCAATGCCACCGCCACTCAGGTTCATCTTGTCGGTGACAGCTGTCTTTGTTACTTCGGCAGTCTCAAGGATCTTATCTATATCCAGTTGCTCTAGCCTCTCTTGGTTTCCGGATTGTTCAAACATCTTTTGGGAACGCATACGTAGAACCATCTGAATATCTTCTGAAGTAGAAGGGCCGTCTAACTTGAGGCCTCTACGATCAAGCTCCTGCTTGACCGACTTATCATCATCGGTTAAACCAGCTTGAATCGTGAGGTATTCAAGTAGAAGCTTGTTACGGGCACGTTCTAGAACTTCTTCTTCGACTGTCTCTTTTGAAACCAATCTGTAAATGTTGACTGGCTTCTTTTGACCGATACGATGAGCACGGGCCATGGCTTGAAGATCGGCCTGTGGGTTCCAATCGGAATCGAAGATGATGACAGTGTCTGCAGTCATCAGATTGATACCAAGACCACCAGCACGTGTAGATAGAAGGAAGCAAAAGTCATCACTGTCCTCGGCGTTGAAGTGGTTGATCGAAAGACGTCTAGCAGAAGCATTGATGGTACCATCCAGGCGCTGGTACTTATAGCTGCGGAAGTTGAGGTATTCTCCGAGAAGATCGAGCATAGCAACCATCTGACTGAAGATAAGGACGCGGTGGCCATCATGCTTCAACTTGGTGAGCAACTGATCTAAGAGCATCATCTTTCCACTACTAGTCACAAGACCCTTCATAGTGTTTTCCCGGGAGTCGTTTCCATTGAGAAGAGTCGCCTCAACACCGTTGATCATGTAAGGGTGATTGGAAACCTTTTTCAGTTCCATCATGATGTTAAGTAGGGAATTCTTCTGGCCACCTGTGGCGTTGTTCAAGGCAGAGTAGTTTTTTGTGAGGACGGCCTTGTAGCACTCCAGTTGGAGATCGGAAAGCTCGACACGGATAATCTTTTCAGTCTTTGGTGGGAGGTCAGACTCGACGGTTTCCTTAGTACGGCGCAAGATGTAAGGCTGGATTTGCTTATGGAGCTCTTCTAGTTGTTTTTGAGCGTCGACGGCAGACAATGACTCAAGATCCGAATTGATGGTGACTTTTCCTGGGTTCAGGAAATCCATAAGAGCCGAAAGCTCCTCAAGGTTGTTCTGGATAGGAGTGCCAGTGATCAGGACCTTGCTTGGAACGTTCAAGTTAAGAAGTTTGGCGTACAGTTGAGATTCGCGGTTTTTCAACCGATGAGCCTCATCGACAGCCAGAACTTGCCATTTGAACTGTTGTAGGAATGATACATCAGCCATGATGTAGTCGTATGAGGTAACGAGTACGTTGAACTTGGGACGTTTGGGATTTCCATTGATCATCATCTCATTATTGCGGATGATAGTTCTGGCACTTTCGGGGCCCAAGTAGGTAACGTAGTTCAACTCAGGGGCCCATAGGTCAAAGGTATCACACCATGCGGGGACGACACTAAGAGGGGCAACGACCATGAAGGGTCCTTCTTGGCCTCGAGAATTCCGTAGCCAACTGAGGTACGATACAGATTGGACGGTTTTTCCGAGGCCCATTTCGTCGGCAAGAATGACGTTGTTTCCTCGGCACCAGTTGAGAGCAAGGAACTGAAGACCTCGAAGTTGGAAAGATCTGAGCTGGCCACCGGTAATGTACTCCGGTTGGGAATCAAGCTTCACTCGTTGGCGTGAATCGATATTTAGTTCGCGACGATCAGATACCCATGACCGAGATTGGCGATCCAAGAATAGATCGATTTTGTCCTGAAACTTGCTGCTGATGTCAGTAGCAGCCTCCCATGTGCAATCCTGGTAGAACAATCCCTTCCATTTGATGAAATATTGTGTTCTGCCTTCTTCGTCTGTACGACGAGAAACGACTCGTTCGACCATTTTATAGTCCTCGAGAGCTTCTTCATGGCGCTCCTTGTCCATGAAAAATTGTTCACGTTGCTCGGGTGTGACATCGATGTCGAGAATGACGCGCTTTTCGGTTTCAACAGTCTTGCGGAAGTAGTTTTCAACTTTTCTGTAGCCTCTGGTCTCTCTGAGAGTTTCCCAATCTTGCCAGGTAGCATGCATGTGGGACGACCCTTGCCACTTGACGTTGTACTCGAAGTCGGCTTTTCCAGAGTATAAGTGCAGAGTCATACCAGGAAGTAGTCGGTGACCAATGACTTCACCAACATATGGAGACTCATCGATCTCAGCCTCGGCTTCCCTCCAGCCCGGTTCTTCGTCATCTTCGGAATCGAAATCACTCTCTTCGTATGCTCCTTGTTGGACGCGAGCAGCTGCTCTACTTGAGAACCGTTTTTCGGTGGCTTCTGGTTGTGTTTGGCGGGCACGGCGCGCCTTTTTGTGTGATGCTTTAGCTTTTGAGCCGCCATAAACATCGTCTGAGTCTGAGTCTGACTCAGATATACGACGGGATACGGTGATTGGGGTAGAGCGTTTGGAAGCTGGGACGAAAGGGTTAGTGGGATGTCAAACAGTAGACAGATATGGCGTAACTTACTCGTTCTAGAATTTGTAGCACGTCTCTTTACTACTTGTCGACTAGATGGAGCTTCATCTGATTCTGACTCTGAGTTGACCTATTATTTGTTAGCATGTGGTCATGTTGTATGGGTAAGTACCATCACTCTGGGTGGGAGGTTGTCGCATACAAATTTGCGAGTCTGAACAGCTCGGGACTATCGACATATTGTTAGCTTTATATTCACCAGGCTTACGCGATCCATGCTTACACTTCTGCGCAATCCATAGAGCTCTGGATTGTTCTTGATGTACTGGTCTTCATCGACAGTCATCTTCCGCTTGGTGCCTCGCCTGGTGGAGGCGGAGGTGGCATCGTCATCTTCCTCCTCTTCTTCTTCTTCGGCACTCTGTGCACTTTGGCTGACAACGGAGTGATTGCTCTGGTCGTCCATATCATAATCGCCGTCG
The DNA here is from genome assembly GCA_004009845.1 of Davidsoniella eucalypti. Taxonomy (NCBI): domain Eukaryota; kingdom Fungi; phylum Ascomycota; class Sordariomycetes; order Microascales; family Ceratocystidaceae; genus Davidsoniella; species Davidsoniella eucalypti. The sequence continues at coordinate 237,378 of RMBW01000022.1, read as the reverse complement.
TCACTTGCGACTTCCGAGGCATGGTCACTGGCCTCGGATTCGTCATTGGAGTATGTGGCGCCGTATGATGTTCCGTTTTGCGATGCGCGAGTGCCGGAGCGAGCATCCGAAAGTTCACTACCGGATCCGACACCGGCAGTGTCTATTTCATCTCGGTCACTGTCGGACATTTTCGGTTTTGGTATTCAGGGTCAGAAAACCCGATGATCGAGATCACAGTATGCTTCTGAGGTACCTATGGATGAGGAATGGCGACATGGTTAGCTAGAGTACTAGTGGTGGTGTTGGTGTGAGATAAACAGTCGATGGAAGGCAGCGTGTTTGCGACCAAAACCATCCGGATCAATTACGGATATCATCGCTGATCAGGTTCCTGAGAGCTTCAGATGTTTCTTCGATGATGTCGCGATGATATCCGATGCGAACAGCGGTGGAAGTCATTAGGGAGGCATTGGTGGGCTACAGCAAGAACTAAAGCGGTGTGCGGCATCAGTAGAATCATGCGACCTCAGAATCATCGTCTGCGGGCATGTAAACAGTGTAATTGACCAAGTATGGTTTGATGGACGGTGTCGTTGCCATGATGAAGCTTGGAAACAGCGAGATAGACGATGGAAAAAGAAACGCGATGACGGTTTTCTATGTAGATTTTCAGAAAACTTACCGTGGTCAACAAGCTGGATCATACACGACGATATTTAAATAAATAAAATAAAAAAGAATTCGATACAAGTACTAGATAGAACTAATACAAAAAGTCACCGATGGAGAAGGGATGACAAAAATGGTGGTGATGGGTAGATATCGATGGCCCAAAATCCAGCGTGGTTTGAGAGGTCGAAGTGATGAGGATGGAAGGCGGAAAGAATTGTAGAGCGTCGCTAAGTACGTGGGCTAGGGAAAAAAAAGTTTGGGGGCAACGGGGTACTTTGGTACTAACAGTTAGTTGCTTGCTACTTTTTTTCTGCTGCAATAGCCATAGCTTTTTGGCTGCAGTAACTGGAGCCATCCGACGCGCCTATTGGACCAGAAGCCTCCTAGCACACTCGCAAGCCACACTTACTTCACGCCACAGTTGGGGCGGCCACTCCACTAACTATAGCAAATACCTGAGAAAAAGAAATATGAATGAAGTAGTGTAATTTTGGCATACTGTATATTGACATACTAGCAAAGGAACAAAAACAGCCTACATGACAAAATGCATTGCAGACTCCAGCAATGACGTTTTTTTCTAGGCTCGATTCATTGTGATGTATACATACAACCATCGATACCATAGGGTTAACACATAAACTAGGGTTGTCGACCTGATTGATTACATGCTACACAGGGCCCACTTGTACGGGACTGTAGTAGAAGCAAGTGCTTTATGCAGCCACTGTACTTGTACTTTTACACTGGTGCAACTGCGGGTTACGCACATGTACCTGTACTTCATGCAGGCTTTGTAAAAAAACTGACGATTCAGAGGCTTTGTAAAAATGCTTACCATAGCCCACAAAAAGATACAAATCGGCCAAAGTAACCCATTAGTAGAGCCATCGAAGGAAAAAGGAAATGCCCTCTAAATTTGAGCCCGTTAGACTTTTTTTCTTGACCAAGAATTCTTTCAAAGAAGCCGACGATATCCTCAACGTCAACAGCCCATCACAAAATCGACGACCGATTTCCAAGCCGTCTCTTTGAACATTGGACCAACACATTCAAGTCGGGGCGTCAGCAGCAATTTTTCCCCTAGCTGATTGTTCGTCGCCATCACCAGAATTTCTTTTTAGTTCGATATTCGACAGTTGCTAGAACGACGCCGAGCTCATATTTATCACGATGTCTGACAAGCTTACGAGGTACGAATTGCCGTGTCTATAGCATGGAATCTATTGAAACTGCATTGGATCCCTTGGCTATATAGAAGCATTACAATTGTCGTGATAGTATTTGTTCTAACTCGAGTTTTTGCCTACAGAATTGCCATTGTCAGCACTGACAAGGTTAGTTGCAACCCATGCCATGTCTACAAAAAAGGCACCGAAATATCTGCACGAAAAATCTCGACGCTCCATATCCACCCCGCTACCCCGCCATATCAAATATCCACGAAAAGCATCGCGACGGATGCTCAAACCCATTGCCATAACGCGCCGTGAAACTTACGATAGCTAACCATGTCTTTTGCCCCGAATTTAGTGCAAACCGAAGGTATGTGCCCACCCCTAGTCCAAAGGAGCCCCCGTATAGCTGTTGCATCACATTCTAACGATGCCTCAAAGAAATGCCGTCATGAATGCAAAAAGTCATGCCCCGTCGTCCGTTCCGGAAAGCTCTGTATCGAGGTTGCCTCTGATTCGCGCGTTGCCTTCATTTCCGAGGGTCTATGCATTGGTTGTGGTATATGCCCTAAGAAGTGCCCCTTCGGAGCCATCACAATTATCAACCTGCCCACCAACCTCGAGTCCCAGGTCACCCACAGATACTCTGCCAACTCGTTCAAGCTGCATCGTTTGCCTATGCCCCGCCCTGGCAATGTCCTCGGTCTAGTTGGTACCAACGGTATCGGAAAGAGTACCGCTTTGAAGATTCTCAGTGGAAAGCTCAAGCCCAATCTGGGCCGCTTCGACAACCCCCCCGACTGGGAGGATGTCATCAAGTACTTCCGTGGTTCTGAGCTTCAAAGTAAGTACTGGAACGTATAAGAGATTCGAAACAAAATTGCTAACGGGAATGCCAGACTATTTCACCAAGCTTTTGGAGGACGACCTGAAGGCCGTTGTCAAGCCTCAGTATGTCGACCAGATCCCCCGTGCCGTGCGCACTCCACAAAAATCAGTCAAATTCCTGATCGAGTCACGAAACACTCTTGAGAACATGAAAGAGGTTGCCGATGTATTAGGTATGCTCAATATGCTTCACTAGTGCTTACCGCCTTTACTAATACGATCTATAGAGCTTAACCACATCATGGACCGTGATATCAACCTCCTGTCTGGTGGTGAGCTTCAGCGTTTCGCCATTGGTACCGTTTGCGTGCAGAAGGCTGATGTGTAAGTCCCAAAGAGTTCCAAGACGGCTATAATCACATGCTAACAAATAATAGGTACATGTTCGACGAGCCTTCTTCTTACCTTGATGTGAAGCAGCGTCTGGCTGCTGCCCGTATCATTCGTTCACTACTTCGCCCTGATGACTATGTCATTGTCGTCGAGCACGATCTGTCCGTTCTTGATTATCTTTCCGACTTTGTTTCCGTTCTCTACGGTCAGCCCGCCGTCTATGGTGTTGTCACGCTGCCTTACTCCGTCCGCGAAGGTATCAACATCTTCCTTGATGGTCACATTCCCACCGAGAACTTGCGTTTTCGCCAGGAAGCCCTGACTTTTCGTCTTTCCGAAGGCGCCGATGATATCATCATCGACAAGTCTCGTGCCTTCAAGTACCCTTCCATGGAGAAGACCCTTGGTGGCTTTAAGCTTAGCATCGACTCTGGTGACTTCACCGACTCTGAAATCATTGTCATGATGGGTGAGAACGGTACCGGAAAGACCACCTTCTGCCGTATGCTGGCTGGTGTTCTGAAGCCCGACGGCAAACAACAGGTTCCTGAAATGAAGATTAGCATGAAGCCCCAGACAATTACCCCCAAGTTCGAGGGTAGTGTCCGTCAACTCTTCTTCAAGAAGATCAAGGCTTCTTTCCTGTCTCCCCAGTTCAACACCGATGTTATCAAGCCTCTCAAGCTTGAGGATTTCATCGACCAGGAAGTCAAGAACCTGTCGGGTGGTGAGCTGCAGCGTGTTGCTATTGTCCTGGCTCTGGGTATCCCTGCTGATATCTACCTTATCGATGAACCCTCTGCCTACCTGGATTCCGAGCAGCGTATCATTGCTGCCCGTGTCATCAAGCGCTTCATCATGCACGCCAAGAAGACCGCCTTCATCGTCGAGCACGATTTCATTATGGCCACATACCTTGCCGACCGTGTCATTGTCTTTGGCGGTAATCCGGGTATCGAAACCTACGCTCACAAACCCGAGTCACTACTCACAGGTTGCAACACTTTCCTGAAGAACCTGGAAGTTACTTTCCGTCGCGATCCCACCAACTTCCGTCCCCGTATCAACAAGGCTCAGTCTCAACTGGACCAGGAACAGAAGCTCAGCGGCAACTTCTTCTTCCTCGAGGACGGTCCCAAGTCGAGCTGAACTGGTCTTCCATGAGGATGAGAAGGACAAAGGATACCCTCTTTTCTTTCTCTACAACACTTTCAATGCATTTGGTCCCGGCGTTCTAGGAGTTCAAAAAGCGCTTCGTAAATATAGAAAGAAGCGTAGTGGCAGACATGCGAGCTTGAATGATTCCGAGCTTGGTATAGACGACGAGGGAGAAAATGATACCGACAGCGAGCAACTAAGGCTACATTATTGTCGCGACTACTACTATTACCACGAGGGTTACCTACAAGCACTTCGGTCTTAAAAGCCGAATCCGAAGGAGCGAGTGCATGGCTGAGTCGCATGTATATCGATATTGACCCACCTTGATAGAATTAGAGTTCTCTGATTTAAGCAGGTAGGAGAATATCTTCTTCTCTGGTGATGCCGTTTCACCAGCCAAACAAATATTCGAATGGCTTTTGGACGCTTTACTTTTCCTTACTTTCCTCCTTTTTGTTGTTTTTTATCCAATAAGAATCGATTGTGAACTCGGATATTTTAGTAGTAGCATCAGAAAAAAAAAGGTCATTTGAGATAGAAGTCAAGTTGTGCTAAATAACGATTTGAAGTTATCAACGCCAGATAAATCTCACTGACCTTAGTTCAGCGACGAGTAGCATGTATTTATTTTGAGATATTTGTTCCTTGTCAATGACGCTTTCAGGCTTTTATTTTGAAAATCTCGTTAGTCTTTTTGTTTTGTTTTCTTCAAATTGTCTTGTTAACCTTTTTAAGTTTTTTTTTTCGCTTATTTCATTTCATATTCTATCTTATTTTTTTTTCATCTACGTGTAATAATCACATAGTTTACTACCCGTTTCTTTATATTAAGGAAGAAAAATAAAAACGAGAATTATAATATATATTAAATCAGATTAGATGGTGATTAGTATATATATATATACCATATGTTTATGTACATTGTGATATTTTTAAAAAAAAATTAGAGAAACTGCTTGCTTTTGCATAACTTGAAGAATATAATTTATGTCTATGAAAAATCTACGACTAATATTACTACTGATAGATACGAGATATATGTAAAAATATATATGAGAAAAGGAACAAAAAAGATGAAAAAAACACTTTCTCACTCTTATTTGTTCTTTTTACTCTACATATCCTCTATTTTTGGATAATCTACTCCTCAATTTCCCCCTCTTCGCTTCCAGAATCCATGTTAACATCTTCATCGGATCCCTTCTTGGAGATCTTCTTAGCAACTGGGACAGCAGCATCAGAAGACGATTTAGCCGTAGTACCCGCCGTAGATTCACCAATGGAATCAGTTTTATTAGTTCCGTTCGTAGTAGAAGCATTAAGAGTAGAAGCCGAGGCAGAGTTTAAAGCTGCAGAAACAGCAGCAGTGCTAGTAGGGTTGGTAGCAGCCGAAGAAGAAGAGCCTTTAGTAGTACCTTTTCCATCGTGGCCTGGGTGGTTAGAAGGGGATTTCCGGCGTTGGGAACCGGATCCGTTGGCTGAGGAGTGAGTATCTGCGAGGGGTGATTTCCTAGAGGAACGGGCATCGCGGAGGGGGGTTTTCTCACGGGGAGTTCGTTCGCGGGTAGTGCGTTGTCTCTGTGTCAAGAGAAAAACGATGAAAGTTAGTCTTATGTTCTCTCATCGAGGGCGGAACTGATAGTTTGTTTGCTTACCTTGCTATCCCGGCGGTCGTCTTCTTCGTGGTCACGGCGACGACGAACTGCGGGGCGTTCATCATCATAGTTTAGCTCATCATAAGAGCCTCCACGGTCAGTGCGACGGCGGTATGAGCGATCATCGCCTCTAGAATGACGATCACCTTCGTAGTAGCTGCCGTCACGACGAGACCGATGGCGATCAAACTCACGGTCGCGATCACGCTCACGTTCGCGATCTCGGTCCCGTTCCCGATCTCTATCACGTTCTCGATCGCGCTCTCTATCCCGCTCACGCTCACGATCTCTTTCACGATCCCGAGATTTAGGCCGGTCACGCTCACGTTCGCCCCGGTTACCTCGGGACGAGGATACAGGGGGATCAAGTAGTGATTCTGCATTTCTGCGAGAGTTGTTGCGTTCACGTTCGGCGATAGCCTTGCGACGGTCTGCTTCATAGGGATCAGCCTCTGCCGAAGCAGAAGCCGTGGGCGATCTGCTACGGCGTCTTCCAGCCCCGCTACGATGCGATCTCTCACCTCTTGAACGGTCTCTTTCACGGTAAGAGTCACGGTCACGATCGCTTGAAGCCCGGTCAATAACACCACGACGGCGTTGTAGAGGGTCCCGGTCTTCGTCATCGCGGTCTTTGAGACGACGCTGAACCTTTTCAAAGATGGAACGACGTGTATCATCAGAGTATAGATATTGGTATTCATCGCTCCGAGAGATACGAGACTTAACTTTGTCATATGTATCGGAGGCAAGGATTGGCGGATCAAGACGCTTCAAGTAAACCTTGAAATTTTCGGCGGCCTTGCGTTGTAGTCGTTCGGGGAATCGTTCGTCGTCGGATCGCTTGGCTTTCTTTTCTTGGAGCTATAGAAGACTGATGTTAGTGTACTGACTCAATATAGGCAAAGAGAAGAATCTTGTAACTTACCCTCTCAAAGAGGAGGGCCAGGATATCAAGGTCTGTGTCAGCAACATGCTTATTTTCTTTAATAATGCCCTGGAACTCATCGAATGTTGTTTTGGAAGTTATCTCAAAACGCTTGTCGTCTATGATATCAATGATATCGTTACGAAGTCCGCGAAGGGATTTCTCTTCATCCTCAAGAGCATCCCAGAATAGCTCCTGGGCGGTAGATCCGGACTGTCCTGCCATGGCGATATAACGGTCGTCCGTTTCGATAAGAGGTAGGATGTTAGACCACTTGCTAGCGGCATTAATTTTCTTCTCTTTGCGAAGATCTTCGAGGAGGGCGCGGAAGGCGTCGCGATTCTTGCGCTCGTTGCGGTACTTCTTGACCTTATTCTGCTGCTTAGAATCGTTAAACATGCGCTCCAGGGCCTTTACGTGATTCTGGAAGGCAACTAGGTAGTCATGGTCACTGAGGGTTTCAAACTTGGCATCTTGTTTAGCAGAAATTGAAGTTTTGATGCGCTTCTGCGCTTCGCCCCAGCGCGTATAAGGGTCGAAATCAAGCTGGCCAAGAATCTCGACCAAAGAGTCCATAGCAGAAGCACGTTGACTGATTTGGTTCTCAGAATAAGCTTTCTTAAGACCAATGACGTATTCGATGAAGAGCTGGCGGCGCTCCTCCTCGTTTTTAGTCGAGCGGAAGATTGTTTCACCTTCAATCATAGCACGCGCAGTCTTCCAACGTGTGTAATGCTTAATCTCATCGTGACTCTTGAGCATTGTCTGGAAGTCATTGCGTAGCTTGAGCATGCGCTCCTTAGCTTTTTCGCGATCTTGTTCGACCGACTCAGCACAGTACTTTTGGAAGGTAGCTTTGCGCTCACGAGGGTCACGGATGGCTCGAAAATGGGTATCCTTGGCAGCAACACGAATTGTTTGCTCCCAGGTCCAGTCGGAGTGTACGCCGCAGCGTTTCAGTAGCTTGACAAAGGCGGCCTCGGATTCGGCAGGAGTTGCAAACTCAGGGTCGGCGAGTGTCGGTGTGAACACGGGGTTCAATGGATCGGGTAGGTTATGGCCTCCAGGGCGGTAAGAGTCGCGCTCGCCGCGGTTATCACGATGGTAGTCTCGATCACGGTCTTTATCGCGATAGTCTCGATCTCCTCTGTCACGATGGTCTCTGTCTCTATGGTCGCGGTCTCGGTGGTCACGATCGCGGTCCCGATCTCTGTCTCTGTTGTCACGGTATTCTCGAGGTTCTCGACGATTATCGCCGCCGGCAAAGCCACCGGGGTGAGGAAGAGAGCTATACAATACAGGATGTGAGTTTCAAGATATCATAGCTTGTCGTTTGTTGGACTTACGCTGGAAGCGATTGGGCACCAAGAGCCTGTTTATAGGCATCGGGCATTTCCCACGAGCTCTGTTGCGTCTCGGTATTGTACCAGTACTTGCGACCACCGTCTGCAGTGTATTCTTTCCATGGTTGGTTCGCAAGAGCACGCTATATATCAAGTATATCAAGTTAGCGTCATATACGCGATAGTTGAGTCAGTTCAAGATCGCTACGCACCTCAGCGGGCGCCATCATAGCCTCGGGCTTTTCCCATTGTGTCGAGCCAGTAGCGGCATTGTGGTAATAAGTGCGACCTTCGGCACTGGTGTGAGCCTGCCAAACACCAGCGGCAGCGTTCATTATGACTGGTAAATAGGAGCCTATGACTCGAATATGCTGTCAGGAGGTGAGATGAGGTTTTGGCTATGCCGATTAGCAGCTAAAATCTATAGTGGCGCCGTTAGAATTAAGTCCGCCGTAAATATAAGCTAAGCTATACGTGACGTTGAATGCAATTCTGTGATGAAAAAATAACATGTACATTATGATCGCGCAAGCGACACAAAAAAAACTTAATTGCGCCCAGCCGCTCAGCCTTGCGTGTTCACGTGACGCGTGTGTGCTTTTCCACATTTTAACAGCTCAAAGCTAAAATAGTGGGTCGTGCTTTGTGAGCCACCTAAATTCTCCTGGAAAGACCCCATCATAAATTCTTTAGCCGTGTCATTCCTTCCTACATTGTATGTAAGTGCATTCCTGTTGCCAGTGTAACGTTATAAAACAAAAGCACGGCTTCAAACGTCGCTTCAAACCGAGGATACGGCAATGAAACTTTAGACTAGACTTCGATTTAAGTTCTGAGGTGTTGAAACCGTCTGGCAGTGCTTTCCTTATTTATTTTTCAGCTTTTACAATTTATATTACAGGAGTCGTTCACCACATTATGTTCACGCTATAAACAATGGAAAGTAGGATTTTCACAGAAAAAAAAACCATAACAATGGCATATTAATTATTCACCTGGCTTCAAAGATAAGTATGCCAGTAGAGGTATCGTATACTATATAAAACTCACAGTTCCCAAAGAATCTGCCCTCTTCACAAAACGATTCCTTGTATCTAATGATGCTCCCATCAAGACAGATCTGCTCTATATATCTCAAAGTTGACGGCCCAAGAATGCAAAATATTAATAATGCAAAAAATGACAATAAAACAAAAGTAGATTAAGTGTGAAAGTTGTTTGTGTTAGACAAAGCTTCCGGTGCAGACATAGCATTCAATCTGCTTAGATCTTGGCGGGATCAGAAGTACCGTCGAAATCGACAGCAGTGCTAGCCTGACCAGCAGCCTTCACGTCGAGGGCGACGTTCTTGTTAAGCTTAGTTAGCTCCTGAGTGCGCTTGGAGGCAACCGAGCTGCTGTTACCGTTCTGGCCGATCTCGATATCAGCCAGAAGGACCTGGAGTTCAAGCTTGAGGACCTTGTTCTTGATCTTGCCGTTCTGCAGGGCCTGGCCAGCATCAGTGTCCTTGCCAGCAGCATCAACGGCATCGTTGTAACCACCGGTTTCGGTCTCAGCATTCTCAGCGGTGACACGGGCGGCCTTCATGATGGCAATATCATTGTCACTGACCGAGGTAGGGTCAGCGCGGAAAGCAGCGGCCTGTGAAGATATGTTAGTGACTGTGGATTCTTGTTTAATGGTTATGTAGAGAGTTACTTACGTTGAACTTCTCGTCAACCTCAGCCAGAGCGTTACCGGCGGTACCGCTGGAGACTTGGAAGTCGGCGTAGGATGAAGCGGTCAGAGTGTCGGCACGCTTGACATTAACATAGGAAGGCGCATTCCAAGCAGGGGCAGCCAGAACGGAGGAAGCCAGAGTGGCAAGAATGGTAATCTTGGAGATGGAGAAGTACATGATGACGGTAGGTAATATGAAAAGCCTTGAAAAGGTATTAAGGAGAAAAAAAATATGTGAAAAAAATAGAACAAAAATAAAAATAAATTGTGAAAAGAGTGAATTGACCAGCAAAACAGAATTGAATAAAATGAAACAGCACAGCTGAACGAAGAGAAGAAGATAGAAGAGTAGAGTCTTGGATGGAAAGTGAGTTGGGAGTGAAGAGGGAAGGAAGCAAGAAGATGGATGATGGGCGGGTTCATGGCATACTTATAGTCTTTCTTTTAGATGCTGGTTTATCCGATGTCCTCCTGTTCCTGCCCGCATAGGCCAGTCATCTTACCTTCGGGGTCTCGATGTGACTTGGACGGCCGTAGATTTTCTCTCAAGTTTGAATCTAGACTAGGGCCCCTGCTCATCTATCGACCATCTTAGGTGAATCGAGAAGGCAAAAGCAAAGGTAAAGCACCTCCGTGTCTTCCTAGAACAAGTGGGAGGGACCCTAGACTCTTGGAGTACCACAATTATATCGAGTTAAAACAACTTGGAACTAGCTTTGGACAGGCTTCTGTGTGCTCTCATGCCATTACCTGGCACGTACGTTTTTACTGTCGGTTTGCTGTACAGGGTTGTTTGGCCTTCCTTCCTTGTTCTTAATACCATCCGTCTCACGGTTCGCCTTGATTTGTTCAACATTTTTTTTCTTAACCTAGCTATTGTTTTTCCAAACTACTTTCATTTTGCTGTACGAGTAGCTAAGGGTTACATGATGTGGATTTGGTCTTGTCACATTAGTGTAGGGTTTGAGAGTTTCTAGCAAGGCATGTCTCAAAGGTGTCTTCAGAAGTGAAGACTGGCGGTCAGAAACCAGCATACAAGTGATTAAATCTCCGGCTTATTGTTCGACGTTTGTCATAATTTATCCGCCCAAAGACCCTTTGGAGGCACTAGGGTTTGTGCTCGGGGATACTAGATCCGGGGAAGGTTGTGTGTGTAGAGTGTATGCGTACTGTTTGACGAAATTTCTTGGCAAGTTTCTTTTTTGTCCGCAGCCAGTATCAGCCCTTGAGTCGTCTCATAGCCTTCTTTGTTGAGCAGACAAACATTGGAGTTGAGGTATACAAGAATAATTGGTCCGACATGGTAGTTTGTTCATACTCAGCAAACAGACACACCTATCTTGATATATGTAAACAAATGCAAAGTTTATGATATTAGGCTACTCTTATGATCCTTGGCTGTAATCGACAGCACAAGTGGCATATATCGTGCTCTTTCTTCCTTAATAGAAGACTTGGATCCAAGTTTAGGCATAGTGATGGACGAGAATCCCAAGGTGATCATCATTTTCGACCTCATAAACAGTTAACCGGCCGTTTGTATAGTTGGTCCCGTTGATCTATGTAGATTGTCTACATGAGCATCCAATAGATTGTGTTTATAGTACAGACCAGCAATCATATCGGGATGGTCTCAGCTTGGCAGGCTAGATCATCCGAGCTTGAGACTGAAACTCCAAATTTGTGAGATCGACCAGATGGTGAAAATATATCTGTGACTTTTCAGGGTCAAGGCGAGATTTCAAAGCATATAATGCCAACCATAACTCCAGACCCTCTATAGAAAAAGGTCATAGGGAAGGCCACATGGCAAGAGCACAATTAGCACAGCACAAAACGTATTTGTACGATAGCCAATCTAAAATCAGGGCTCTGGTACAAAGGAGCCAAAGCAAGGTCGCTGGAAAAAATAAACTAGCGTTATGTTACAGAGCCGTGACATACAAATACTGTTTCTTCCGCGGCAAGTCAAGAGGAAGGAACTGGTGAAGTTAAGCTTCAAAGCTAACTGGATCTAGCAATAAACGGTCTCGTTTTGTCCCATGTTGGTGTTTTAAGCTTGATACTGACCCATGGTGACGAAAAATGTTTGGACGTCAAAGCGAGCCCTTGGCTTGCCTAAAATACCTAAAAATAAATAAAAAAGAGTGCAAGGGCCTTCTCCTCAACGTTTCTATAAACAAGCAACATGATGATGCCTGCTTAGCGCTGCGCATATTTGCTGTCATGAAGCCTAGATTGTGTTTAAGTTGTTGTTTGTCACATTTAAAGTCTCTTTTCTTCTTCATATTTTTCGTATTACCCTCCTTTCTCCCGTCAGAGGCGCCTTAGATATACAACTCAGATAGTTGCTATGAAGGGTTGCGTTGGTCTGATATCTATTCTAGAACACCTTATAGATGACGAGATGGCTTCGACGATTCCCATTCTTGAGACGTTACGCCATCGTGACAGTCAATGAAACCTTTCAACACGTCAAGTAAGATAAATAAATGTACAAACATACGCCAAATCTCAGAGCATATATGATGTTATTCGTATAAATCAAATCTTACTTTAATGACATCAAAAAAGTCTATATCTGGAATAGTGGCCTAAACCTATGATTGGCCATTAGCTTCGTTATATTTTCGGAATAATCAACAACAAATAAGCTTTGACGATGCCAAAACATTGAAACAAAGAGAAGGACTCTCGCCTCACATTTATCCAAGCCGTAGATTCAATCTTTGTTTTGTCTGTTTCCGATTCGATATATTATACGTCCAATTTCGCCCACGAGGGAAAAAAGATAGTTGACAAGACGGAAAAAATAAAGCGTGCCATAACCATGAATCGAACATGGGTCACGTCGGATAATCCGTAGAAATTCATGAGTATGAAAGCCACAACGACGTATTCTAACCACTAAACTATTATGGCATGATGTTCCGTGATGATACCGTGATAGCAGCATCTATGAAGTCATTTTGATGAAGGGGCGGATTTGTACTTGATTCTAACCAACCTTCCCTCCTACAACCCTCGGGGGGGTACCTTTGAGTTCGAGTACCTCCCCCTCCGTCCAAAGACGAATTTTTCCCCTTCGTCGTGGGTTTTAAGAGCGACCAGCACATATCCCCAATGCTGCTGTCCATTCTCGTTTTCTTTTTCGACACTTGTCGTCTTCGAAGCACCGTTTCGTGAGGCCTTGAGTCCGATTTCCCCTCTCGAGGGATGTTCTCACCAGCGACCGACCCCGCACCTTTTCGATCGTTGGTCTCCCGAGTCTATCCACTCACCTCAGGGAGCCACACTCACACACGGCGGGCAGCCTTTTGAAGGTTCCGGATGCCCGACCCCGCGGCGCGGGAATCTTGTCGCTGTTGCTTCATCCATAGCACCCGACTCGATTACGCCAAATTTTTCATTCTTACGGCCACGATCACCAGCCTCTTGGAGGCTCACTGAATAGTGGGGATGGTAGCTCCACTTAGGAGTTGGTTTTGTGGATCTGTCTTTTGGGGAATAAGTTTTGTGGATGCACTGGTTTTTTTTTTTTTTTTTTTTTTTGTATTTGTTTTTGCTGCTCATAGTGGAGGTATGGACCACTAGTTCTTCGGGGCTAGGGGACGGTCTCGTCCCGCACATACAAAGCTATTGAGTTTGTCAAGCGGAAGACGTTAAATATCTGTCCGGTAGCCAATCCGGCGTCGTATGATCTTAGTGATTTAGGTAGACGTTAAATATAATCAAATCAAATCAAAAGTACTTGATTCTATCTAATTGTGTTGATGATAGATATTGGAGAGTGAACAGAGGTGATAGTTTGCCTATCGAAAGCATACCAGATCGAAATGGACGGGCCGATGATGTCAAAAAGGTCTGGTTGTCCAAATATCAATCTCGACAGCCTGGAAAGGCCCAAGCATTTACTGCCCAGCCACTCTTGGCCTGGCTTTCCTTTTTTATATTGATACGTTGGTTGTTAAGTCTCCATAAAGACAGAATACCGACTATCAAAATGTATAAGAACGAGGTGGCTCGTATTCTCTTTCTGCTTGAGTACGGCTGAGCAACTTTGGTAGCAGTACTGTTAACTCGGCCGCTTCTACGTCTCACCTCTACTTATATGGTCGTCGCGAATCTCGCATATACAACTTGTGAATGGACAACTCCGCCACCTCCTTCTAAACTCATTCTATGCAATGGTTGTTCTTACATGTCAACAACTACAAAAAAAAACGGAGTACCATATCTATGTATGTAGTTGTGGTATGAAGATTTGCTGGGTCAATGTGCATGAAAAACGTCGGACTGAAGCAGAAGAGGGCATCGTGCCGTATTATCACCTGTAATATTGCAAGATTCACGACCGTTTTTTTTCTGACCCTGAATCTTGGTCCTCTACAGTACCGACACATGTTCCCTTCTATGAGAATATTAAACATCGCTATGAAGATTTATGGCGTGAATTATGCCTCGAATGTTCCAAGATGGCCAAAGGATGGCGCGAACTGCACCGACATCACTCACCCGTCTTTATGCAGCATGTTTTAGGGAGGGTTTGAAACCAGTCAAGAGTGATACTTCTTGGCAGTAACCGTAAAAGAAGGCTGGTGTTAGGTTAAAGTCACTGGATATAACAAAAGCGGGATCTCTTTCTTGTCATACATTCTTGTCATACAATGCTAGTTGTCTATATGAAGGCATCGATGGTACGAAGTATTTCTCATGTGTTTGCTTCTCTCCATCGAATTCTTGATCATCGTACCTCAAGTCCTTGAAGTTATACCCCTACATGCGGTGTTATTTTATCGGAGAACTACAGTTACACTACTTCTTCTTCGCAGTCACCGTACTTTTTGGCAGTGACGGTTTCTAGGAACCAGGAAAAAAAGAAACTGGTTATCAAAGAGACTAGTTAGGTGAGTATTGAACAAGTCACTGATAATCCATGTTTATATATAGGAGGACGATGCAGTGAGCTTCACATGGTCGCACTACCACTTGAAGTTACTGATGATTGTATTTTTATTTTATTTTATTTATCATTTTACGTCTTTATGTGGATCACGTGGATCCGACCCTAGTGGATCGTTAGACGTAGAGAGACCCTAATGGCCCTCGAAGAAACCCTCTTAATGGAGGTCCAGAAAATTACAAAAGAAAGAAACAGAAAGCAGAAAAGCAGTGGAACAGAGATATTTGATGAGAAGGTCGAAGGGGGTAAGAGCAGCGCTAACCTGGCTAGACTCTTCCCCCCTTTGTCCTCCTAAGGGTTAGGGGCATATATCTACAGAAGCTTGTCTCCTTGATGAATTTGCAGAAATCAATGACCCCTTGTTGTGTGGATAGGGTATTGTCTATGGTAATGTGAAACGGTCTTCATGAGAAAACCTTTGACAGACGTTTGCCCTTCCAGCAGAAGAAGAAGTGTAGTGGGTTCTTCTTTTTCCCACAAGAACATGAATCTGTAAAGTTTGCATGGTGTAGGCGAAGGTGGTAGTCCACAAAGTCTCCGTGATGTGATCGGGCGGCCAGCAGCCGGCCCAGTGTCTTCCTTGGGGGAGACAGTTCAAAGGGGGCCCCGAGGCATGCGGAAGGTCCCAGGTCCTTGTAAGCTGTCGGGGCAGAGGAATGTCCACCAGTCGGTGTACTCCTCCTGAAGCCGACTCCGAGCAGCTCATTTGAGATGAGAAATGGAGGGAGGCAGGTTGGGGGTTGGTGGTAAAGTAGCGCCTTCCTTGGCCAGAGAATCTGCTATTTCATTGCTAGGTATATCAAAGTGTCCACGGACTCATATTGGGGTGACTTGTTCAGCTTTGACGTGGCGGCACCGCCGTCTATCCGGCCAAGTTCGGCCAGAGAGTGGAACTCTAAGATCTGGTACCAATGATTGTATGCAATGTACATTTGTATTCTTGATGCAAAATATCCCTTTTCTAAGCCACAGAACACACCGTGACCCTACAGGCACAAGTTCGGCGTCACCATTGTCACTATATCATTCTCACCCAGTACTAACGCGTCGGTGATTCGTTACAAAACGCAGACCGAATGATGTTCTTACTCAGTGTGGTGATCATGAATACTTTTACTTTTCCTAGAATCGTGACTTTGCATATTATTCGTGTAGATTGAATCTGTCCGATACGGACTATATGCGCTACGCCGTGTCCTACAAAATTGCTTCGGTTGAGAACTTTTTTTTAACTTTCATACTTTACTTGTGATATTTTCGTGAATAACAATGTGAAATGTACATAAGTCCTTATGCGTCATACGATCTATATGTTCCTTGCCATCTGTGTAACACGGATATCGACTATCCAAGGCTTTTTGTTAATGTAGACTCTTCATGGTATTTGAGCGACAAGTCATGCAATAGAGAGCATGTTGATCAGTGTGATGTGACATGGATCAAAAGACAATCTTGTGCTACAGATTTGCATATACCAAATCTATATGGTACAATCTAACAGATCACATAATTCATAATCACGATTTAGTTGATATGATGCATGCATGATTATAGGGAACAGAGTGGTTTGTGTGACGACAACGATGTTATAGATGTAACTCTAGTATAAACAGAAGATGGTGGTATCTTATAAAGTAAATAGAGAAATGAAAGTGAAAAAATGATAAAATAAATACAAAAGAAGTGTAAAAAAAAAAGAAGGAGACTGCAAATGCTAATCTCATGCTCGAATATGTTCGTTACCTCCAAAGACGAAAGCGCCTTTGAAGAGATATATGATCCAAAGCAAAGAAATGAAAGAGAAAAAAAAGAAGCAACATCAAGATGCAGAACACTTGCATATGCAATATGAAGCGAAAAGACAACAGAGCGAGAAAAGATAGAGATGTATCTCCATGATATATCTCGACTATAAGTCTTAGAGACCAGACAACATCCAGTTTTGTTTGTAGATTCCATCACACAGTACCAGTAGAACATGGCGGTGTAAGCCAGGCCTGCATGTTCTTGACTGCGGACTATTTCCAATAGCCCAGCCCATATATACGTTTGGGCCCGATGAGTGAAAACAAAAAGTTGGAAAGGATAAAAAAACAAAAGAGAACACTAGCGGAGTTCAACACACTTAAGCCCTGAAGGCACGGGGGGCCTTGTTTTGACCGCCTCTGCCGTTACCTCTGGTGGGGGTGGTAACAGCAGCGGGATAGCTAGTGGTAGTGGCAGCGGGATAGCTAGTGGTAATGGCAGCGGGGACAGAGGTGCTAGTAGGGACGCGGGTAGCGCTGCTGGTAGTGTTGGTGTAACCACCGGCAGAGCCGCCAGTGGAGCCGCTGGCCTCGTAGACCTTGACGGACTTGATGAGCCAGTAAGCCTCGGAGAAGACGGCGGGGTTAGCAGCGACGTACTCCTGGCAGGTAGGGGCCAGATCGGTCAGCTCGCTGATGGAGGGCCACACGTTACCGGCCCAGTCACCGCAGAAGTCGGTGTTGAAGATGATGTTGTGGTTCTTGAAGATGCTGCCAATGTCGCAGGTCGAGCCACCGTTGAACTTGGCCGCGGGAGCACCCCAGGTCGATGGCTGAGGGTTGTTGGAAGTGATATCCGAAGGAATGGAAGAGCGGCTGAAGTAGTAGATAGCGATGAAGTCCTCAGTCCAGTCCATGGCGTAGACACCGCCACCGGCGCTGTTGAAGACAGAGCCGGCGGGGGCAGTGGTGATCTGCGAGCAGCCAGTGGCGCCCGAGTCAGTGTTGCAGTTGGCATTTTGCAGGACAGAGCTAGAAGCACTGCCGTTGTTGTTGACACTGCAGCCGGGACCAGTGTGGAGAGTGATATGGTTGGCGGTGTCTAGGTTGGTGCTCTCCATGATGTCGATCTCACCCGAGTTAGGCCAGTTGGGACCGAAGGTCCAGAACGCAGGCCAAACACCAGCGGCGAAGGGCATGTGAGTGATATCAGCAATGATCAGACCGCTGGAGTAAGCCTTCTTGGAGGTCACACGGGTGCTCATGCGGCCGTTAGCCGGGTTGGTGACGGCGAAGTCAGCACCCAGGTACACTGAACCGTTGCTGGACTTAGCTAGGCCGCTAGAAATGGCAGTGGTCTCCGCAACATACTGGACAAAACCGTGGGTAGGATCGCTCTCGTTAAAGAAGTCGAACTGGTCAAAGAAGTTGGTGGAGTTGTAGTTGTCCGTGAGAATATAGGACGATGAGTTGGTGACGGCAGAAGCCAGGCCAGCGGCAGCCACAACGGTAGCAGCGAACGTGGTGAAGGAAGGCATCTTGAAGGAGCTAAGAAGAAGATGTAGATATAAAAATAAATAAATTTTTAAAGAAGGGAATAGAGGGAAGGAAAGTCACTTGAATCAACCAGAGTGACAGAGAGAGATGTAGAAGAAAGCTGGAGAGTGCCTGGACAGTATCAAAGGAGATATAGATGGAGTGATCCGGTCACTTATATAGTATTGTTCAGAGACTGGTGGTGAAGCTGGTCGACGGACAGAAGCGTATTTGCGAGTCTGTGCGGACGAGGAGGTGCTCAAAACGAAAACGGCGTGGGTTGCGTAAAGACCAAAGAGCGCAATGACAGCAGCAAATCGGGACGACAAGGATTGGAAAGCCGAGCGGACGGTTTGCAGAGCAGCAAAAGAAAGGAATGGCAGGGAAATAAAGAGCAAATTTGTCTAAGCAAAAGACGGCAAAGACGAGAAGTCGTCTAGGCTGGGGAGGCAGATGGACCAAATAAGGAGTGTGGACGTTGCGAAGAGCACAGCTATGGCAACAGAAATGGATGATGAAGGGCAGGGAATACACGGACGGAACGGTCTGGCCTGTTCACGACGGAACGATGTTAGAAAAAATGGATGAAGAGAAGAGAAAAAAGGGCGATGGAAGACTCCAAGAGAAGCTGATGATCCGGAAGAAGAAAAACAACTCGAAGCGGAGGGGATTCACGGCTGTTCTTATATCTTCCGCGAGGAGGGCAGTTGCCTCGTCCTTTGAGCTGCTGGCCAGTCAGCCGGCTAAGAAAAGAGCAAAAGAGAAACATATCGTAGTTCCTTCCTATACCACGAGCCAACTAACTGGCCGGGCAGCTGCCTTCCTGCACGCCAGTCTGGGCAGTCATGCAGCCTTTGGTTGGCTGTCTCTTTTTCATTTTTTCATTTTTTGTTCTTTCCTTTTTTAGCCGTTTTTTTCTTTTCGTTCCTTCTCTTTCTTACACAAAGGCTTGCTGTAAGAAACACGCAGTACGCAAGCTCGTTTTGGTTCTTGCCATGATTTACATGCTCTTCACCAATGGTTGTGGGTGCATTTCTGCCGGGGTGAAATGCCTAATTGCACGCCCCCTGCTCGTCGCACGCCCTCTTTACTTTTTTCACCTATTGAAAAAGTGGACGAAAAAAGAATGGATAAATCACAGTAGATAAAATATGCAATGACTTGAAGACAGTTGTAGAATTGCTTACTCGGTGCCTCAAGGAAATTGCCGCGCAGCACGACTTCGTTTTGCAACTACCTCATGACGACCCGCGTCTGAGGCAGGACATGATGGCAATGTTCACGATGACCCTTCAGTAGGACATCAGTTGAAATAGATCAGTTCGTCTTTTTGCTGTCTTTCTTCCGGCTCTCGTTTAGGCGGTCCGCTCGGCTTACCTTGTATCGATATATCAATATACAGAAGATACTGAGTACAGTGTGCTGAAGTTAGCGCCAAGCTTTTTATAGCCCTTTCCTTCTTAGATCTTCTTGATATCCTTGATTGCTTGCTAGTTCTTATTTTAGGCTGAGAATCAAAGCTATGAAACGATCGCAAGTGTCATCTCTTTGCTGTCTTTATCGCGCAATAAGACATACATTTTGTTAGATGCAAAAAAAGATGTTCTCTTCCCGGTGGCTATCATTCAAGCGTTGATTATCTGTCTGCCTATTATCAGTGGCCTATATCAGCACATATTATCGGAGGCATCTTTGTCTGAGACATTGACTACTGAATTATTATCATTTTTTTCTCTTTTTTCTTTATTTTTCGAGTAGGGTCGCAGCCAAGAAATTGCCTAGACGCCGTGATCTATTGCAGGATCGCCTGTTCTGTGATCTGTGACCGGCAAGAAGATAGCGAATCATTCGTACCTGACCGGCTAGATCATATAGATCATAGTACCCCTCTTTGGCTTTGATATACGCACTGCCGACGAAAGCTTTCGGACTAAAGAAACAAAGTCACTATCGGCTATCGTACATATACACAGTCCTCGAGACTTCGAGGGTCACATTTCTGTGTCCTCTATCGTCGTATCTAGAGCTCGGCCAGCCTGGGGTGTGTTAAACATAAGATCATATGCCTCGGTACCGTCCACAGACAAAATAAGAGCTATCGCCTGTCCAATAAGTCACTGAGAGAAACGAAAGAAGCTAGGTAACATTCATATCCTTTCACAATATTGTACCAGAATTTCCGTCCAAAATATATCACAGCGCATGAGCATCAAACAACAAATATTGCTAGAACCCCCCCCCCCCCCTTCAAAGAGTAGAAAATTCAGATAAATCAGTAAGCAAAAAATAATTACCAAGGGAGCGGTTCCGAATCTCTCCGTTCGTCCTACTTTTTGCCTTGGATCTTCACTGCTGATCCGGATAAGAAATAGAAATTTTATGGTAGAAATTTTTTTTTAGCCAGGTGATGCACAAAGAACTGCGATGATTTTCTGTACATCTCTTATTTTTGGTCAACCGCAACGGAAATCCCAAGACATGCGACAGGTTCTATATCATGCACTATTATTATATTACTATACCAACAAAGCCTAGTATCAGTACTACAACAACAATAATCAGTAGTTAGAATCCTTGAGTAAGAACGTAATATCTTATAGGCCTATTCCACATGTTGTTTTCCCAATAAAGACTCACCATGTTTGAATATCATAATGCTGAATTGACAAGGCCAGCACCGGCAGTTTGACTATAGACACAGAAACCCCAATCCTCCGTTTTTCATGTCGGCAATAGAGTCTCCGAACTCGACTGGTGATAAATATTCTCAGTGTGTTATTACATATATGTGATATCCATCTCTCTTCTATCTTCTCGTTCCTGTCTGAAGCTAAGAAATCGGCCTTGTCTAGACCATCCTTTGATCTCTTTCTTCGGCCTGATACTCTTTCCGTCTTGTCGTTACTTATAATTCAAAAATGAAAAAGCAAAAAAAAAATGTAAGACAAGTCGTTGGGTTAGAGACATCTCTAACTTCATTCTGCTTCGGTTGTTTTCCCCATTTCGGATCTTTGCCTAAATAGACCCTAACCCGGGTCAAAGACACTACTAAACATGGTCCTTGATCTATTTGTCTTTTTTTTTTCTTTTTTTCCCTCTTTCTCTCTATTTCTCCTTGTCTTTCGTCTTTGTACTGGGTTTGAAATGATAGACTAATGGCATTCTAGCCAATCCAGAAGCAGCGTTGACCCCGTACGAGTCAGACAAGATTAAAGTAGTTTCGTCTGGCCCTGTGGCTCGCATCGGAAGGGCCTACCTCAAAATATGATTAAAGAGTGATATCATCGACCGAGACTTCAAAATATATACTAAACTAGGTATACGCATCATAGTATGTGTAGTACTGCTATTTTATTACAGCCTCAACTACTAGTGCTAGAACCATGTATCTATAAGTTTGGTTCTCACCCATAGCTTAAATTTCCGATGAAGCCTATATACGAGTCGAAATCAAATAATCCAGAAGGCGTGGTTTGGGGTCTTTATTCCTTTTTTACATCTGATTTATCTAACACATCACAAAACTTGCTTTTTTCAATTTTTATTTTTTCCACATTGTTACTTTCTACGTGTAACCCTTAGACTGTCTGAATAAACCCTATGATCCTTCTTACCCTTTCCTCCGCTACTTATCACTTTTTAACTTCCCACGTGCTCATATGCAGGGGCTTATTTATCCTTGTTTACGGATCGAACAACTTAGATGGTACAACTACAACACCACCATCTTTATATATGTTTTTTCCGACTAACAAACCAAAGAAAAGAGGGTGGGAGAAATTGTTTGCGGGCCTTTTACTTTACGTGATAGTATTGGCAAGGCCATTATAGTCCATGGAATGTGCCATTGCCGCACGAGAACTTGGTATTGTCGTGTTAGTGACATATATCTGCGGTGTAATAATGGGCGAAGAGAACCCTTTTTTGTAAAGTTTAATTTTTCTTACCCTTCAAAAAAAAAAGGGTTATGTTTCTGTGTCGTTCGTTGCTGTGATTTTTGTACTATCTGATAGTTCCGTACCTTTAAAATCCACATGTACAACAGTTAGTCAAAGCCCTGTATGCCTTCAAAGACTTTTCATCATAACCCGAACTATGAGTACTCGTGATATCCTTCTATACGAGCACTTTCTTGCTAGAGCAACTGCGTATTATTCCTGGTCCAATATAATGTATGCTTTACCACGGTTAAGAGGACGGAGAGAAGATAATTATTGAAAAAAAAAAGAACGCAATATTGTCCGGCGGCGATTTATCAGACCACAAGGAATATATACCCATCATGCAGGATAAATTGATGCTTCCCGTGATGCAAGCAAACCATCGTCGAAACCATTCGTATAAAGAACCATAAGAGAGCTCCTTTTGGACTATGGCAACAGTCACTATAAATTCACATTTATCCTTTGTACCATGTATCAGAACACGTAGCCCACGAAGCTATGGGCAACTCGCTTCTTTTTCTTGTTTCCATACCAAATGCAACTGGCATAAGGTGAATCTTGGCATTTGGCCGGTCTTGGGTTGGGGATCGCCGATACACATGCTAGTACATGTGATGTATATGAGAAGATACCCAACCGGCTTCATAGACTATCGAGTACGCTATAACATGCCATGGTTGTACGATGGCGGTCCCTTCCATGGCTAGCTTGGTATTCGGTATGTTAGATCTAAGGATATATCGGACGTCCTAGGCTTTGGGTATACACACTAGAACGTTTACGGGTGCGGGCGCTTCTAGCGTCGTACCTTTGGACTAAATGCTCCCGCTGTTGCCTTTCTTCCTGTCAAGTATAAGTCGTATCAAATCCGGACTTGGCATTTTTATACAAGCGCGCCCTGTTCTCGATTCGGACCAAAACCTTTCGAATTAAACCTTGACGGTAATTGTAACTGTACACGGCAACTTTTAGCATAATCCTCTGAAAGGAAAAGGGATGCATTCCTTTTTTTTCCTTTTATTTTTCTAGGCTTCCTCCGTAATAACACTACTGAGTAGGACAGTGATACTCGTATGTCTAGTCTGGCGAATCATGATAATTTGATATTGTATTCGACTCCCCTTCCCCTCTTTCCGTATAGATGTTTCTCTTTAGCATACAGATATATCTATCTACCTGGGGTTTGGTGTTTCATGTTGTCGTGTTTTTCTTTTGCATCCTACTCCCACTTTAACGGCATGTTCTAGCGCCTTGCAAATAACCTTGATTTTACACTTTCCGGATAAACAGTATACGATACATATTGCTACTGTTGCATTCAAAAGGCATAAAGTATCGCTAGGACTCAATATCTAAGGGGGGGGAAGAAATAAAGGACTGGATGGGAGTTTTTTCCTACCAAAGAGTCAGAAAGATTACATAATTGACTGCTACACAAAAGTTCAGCCCTGACAGAACAATTTGGGGACAGTCGCCCTTCATAACCTTTTTCTTACTTCGTTACGGTGTATAGTGTTTCGATTTCTCTTCTCTTCTACCAACTTACATACAGATACACTTAAGAAAGAAGAAAAAAGACAGGGCACAGACACAAACATGGCTAGAAAAGGTATTGATCCGCTACGTATTGCTTGTTACTGGACCTGGCCAGTGCCAGGTTTAGCCAAGGGGAAGAAACCGAACGTCGCGATGTCTACTACGAAGACTGGCCAATATAGTTAGTAGCGTTTCCTCTATCTGTGTGGTCTCCCGTTCTCTGTATCGTTCCTTTATCACCTGTGCGTCCCAACATGGCCTTACTTTCTTTCTCTGTTCTTGCTTTAGCTGTAGTGGCGGATGTCTTCGTTTCTGGTCTGCACCGGAATTTGGCCTGTTGATTCGCTCAAGTTCGTATTTAGAAACATTATAGACTCAAAATTGGTAGCAAGAAAGACGGTCAAATGTCGGTCTTTCCCTTGGTTTCTCTGTGATTCACATGGCGTTGCTGATGGTTAGATCTGTAGTCGTCGGCTTTCTGTTCCGTAACTGGCATAGTAGAGATATGTTAGGTTTCGAGTATATCGCTCTTTTCTATATAATCCCTTTCTTCTTCTTATTTCTCGATTTTATGTCGTATTTCTCAGCTGTCCACCGCTAGAACTAGCCGGAGAAATGCAAGAAAGCACTTCTTTTTGGCCATGTTTCAAGTCCCTTCTCCTTTGCTACAACCAAGATGCTTCCTGCTTGGTTTACGTCGCCCATGGAGTAGTAGTGCTACTGTAACAAAACAGGCATCTTGTTCCTGTGTTCTTTATCTTGCTCTGGGCCTGCTGCGAAAAGGGCTTAGCCGAGTTTTGAGTGTAAGTGACTCTCAGCCAATCATATCGCAGAGGACAGGCGCTGAATAGGCAAAAATGTTTCTAGAGCTTGCCGACTTTTTTTTTCTTCCTGCATTCACTCACTGATTTCCAAGCTTGTTTCGTTTAGTTTGCTTTAGTGCTCTATCCTTTTTTTCTAGTGGGTGCACTTGGAAAAAGAACTAGTTGTCTCTATGTGGATAGAAACAAAGCGTACGTCAGCAAAGTGTTTTCTTGCGTTTAGCTTGATACAATGGAATTGGGGATAGAGTACCTTTCTTTCTGTTTCTTTTAGTCAGGCGTAGAGTCGGAATTCTCCCTATGCGGCTCAACACTAAGCGCTACGTCGACTTTAGAAGACTTTTTTTTCTTTCGCCACAGCATGGCATAATCGGGCCCCTTACACGATAGGATGCCTCTATAGGAGCTCTTTCTCAATTTCAGCGGCGCTGTGTATCACCGTCAGAACAATAAAGGCGCTACAGAGCCTATCTGTAGTACCTGAGGTAAACGACAGTGAGCTTGTTTGTGGCGCAAACTCGGCTAAACAGGCAGAAGTTACGGCCATTACAATCGACTTGGCATCTCGAGGCTGTGGATATGTTGTTGTTTCTGTTGCCAGTTGCCATTGATATCGTCGCCTGGGATATCTCATAGTCACTGAAAAGACCTTTTGTTCTTCATTTGCTGCCCCACCCTATATTGGGACGAATAAGCCTTCCGACTCAGCCTCATAACATAGCTGTCCCGAAACTCTAAACCTTGATTTTTTTGTCTGGCTTTCTTTCTTCTATTTGGCACGGAGACAATCAAAGCGACAAAGAGACAATAAATCGAGAGAGACTCGCCCGAATTAGACAACAAGCAATCTCTTTATTGTTCTTACATAGCTGGTCCTTGAAAGAAACACGAGAACAAAGCACAAGGTCAATGTCATTTTGTATGGCCAAACCCTCTAGTCTCTACTACATATCGAACTCAAGATGGAAGCACTAGCTAGGCATAATTGCAATTGTATATGCAACTACGATGGAGAACAACAACTCCTTCCCTCACAACCGTAACCAATACTTCTTGGTCTCACAAAGTATTCAGCGACAGCCAGTAAAACAGACGGACGTGAGTTTATTTCCGCATGTTTCGTTAGAACACATTCTCTTCGTCGGCTATCGATGATTGGGAGGCTAGTACTGAAGGCCGTTCTTTACCTTGATCATATTGATCTGTTTATATCAGAAACGGCCCTCCCTTTGTGGCTACTGCCAAGGGCCACATATGCGATTCAAAGTTGACGCGAATAATAGAAAGAAAAGAACGATTAATTGTACATCGTATTCCTACAAAACTTCATGTATTAGCCGCTGTACTCCTCTTCTGGTCGTGCAGCATCCTTTGAAGAAACCACTCGAGGTTTTAGGCGTCAACACTGTTACATATTAGTTATATATTGTATGTATGGATCCTCTGAATCAAAGCACAATGAAAATGAAATGAATCTCAGATCAACAACTTTAAGCAAGCTAGATTCCATGGTTGGCTGTCGATCATCACGTTGATTATCCGGCACATAAATGGCCGCCTTACATGTAAGGTTGTATTGTAGGAAATACCTTCTTGGGCTGCGATTCTGGCGGCAAAGAAAAATAAGAGCTATCAAGGAAGCTTGGAGTTATACATATGTCGCACCATTTTCTCATGTATTATATACATACTATATGACATATAGTTCATGATATTAGCTCAATAATACAACAACGTCATGTTTTTTTTCTTTGTTTTTCCATCGCCAAAGATTTAACCACTAATTCTTTTTTGCTTTCTTTTCTACTCACAAACAAAGAGATACATCTCTCGATCATGGCTAAAAAAGAGAATAAAGAACAAAGGTTTTAATCGCCCATGGTGGGTGCTTTGATCAACTCTCTAAACGCAACCGACGTCTTGGCAAACTGCAAAAGATAGAATAAAAAAGATCAAATTCGCGCTATACAAGGAAAGAGAAAGATAAAAAATCGTCTTCTCCATGCTGTAATCAAGTCTACGTATCCTGCTACATTAAAAGCATAGTGATATACCCTTCAACAAACCTCCTCTTTTTCCATTCGAAATGATTACTCCGCACTTCCTGCAACTCAAACAAAATCACACTGGTTATGGTAAGATACAATGTTGAAAAGAAAAAAAGAAACAAGGAAAGGTTTATGCGCTTTTCAAGCGCGCTTGATTATGCAATCACTTGGTCATAGCTAAACACCATTGTCACTGGTGTTCCCTTCACAGTAACAAGACGACTCCTTGATTACATGGGCTGCCGAGCTCAGTTGAATATCAATGCAAAAAGAGAAAAGTCGGCGCATAGGCTAGAAATAGAAGATTCTCTAGACAAAATCGGTAGTTGAAAAAAAAGCCTCGATTATGATCGGCGATCATCATGATACTCTTCTTGGGGGCCATAGATAATAAATGCCGAGATATATATAGCATTTAGCTTGATTCTTTCTTATCTCTGTCTCACCATTAAAGTATTAGTCGCTTGTATATTGTACACGGTTAAAGTGTCAAAGGGAACAAGTAGTGTTCTTCGAGTAATCACATGTAAGCTTTATGATATGATATCCATTTCAATTAACCACTATTCAGCCTCGATATATCTAGATACTAAGCATAGCCAACTGGTACGTTACAAGTTTTGGTATAGATATGCCATTTCTCCTTCGCATGTAAGAGGCTAACGTTAGTTGATACACATCTTTGACAATATCACAACTTAGATCAAGATATAACGATAGATCACTATTGAAGTTCTACGACTAGTATGTCGAAACTCTATGGCATAGTTATGCATATCCTTTTTTCAACTCATATCGCATTTGGTGCGGGTTATAGTCACCTACTTGTAGTCTCATGCTACCAAAGAGGCAAACATACCTCTAGAATCAAGCTCAACCTTCTTGATATCATGTTCAAGATGCAGCATCTAGGAGCCGGAAAGGACGAAATGCACGTTCAAAACGTATAGTATATAGCTAAGCATAAACAAACATTATCATCGGAACTACATGTTGAGAAAAAAAAACATATTCACTATAAACAAAGAGGCCTCTCAGGAACAAGATATCACCACTGAACTCAAAACTCACGATGGCGATATTCCAATAACTTACACTATATCCGATATAAAAAAAAATCGGCTGTAGAAACCTCTATTCGGCCAGGCCTGCGCCTGAATAGCGCTCAGAAAACAATCGTTTCACCTCATTTAGCTGATATTACTCAAGGTCTTTCCCCTCACAAATCCCGTAGAGCAACGCTAATCGCACCAACTTTCATCATCGCCGATCTTTTCTAATCGACAATTGGGTATAATGGATAGGTATAAGACGTCATGTATATAATACAGGAACCGGCTGACACACCTCTTCCAAACGTCATGTGTGACATTTACTCTCTCCTTTGCTTGCCTTCTTTCACAGCCATATCCTTTGATATTCTCTTGATATTCAAACATATGATACTTCTATTATGAGTTTATTTCTCCAATACGCTTATTTTGATATTTGAATTGATGATCTCATGAACTTGTAGCTATATGTGAGAATAATAAGCAAGGACCCCCCATCCTCCTCTTCTCCTGAAAGCTCACATCTGTGTAGTTATATCTCGCACCTGTTTTTAATATCACGCTGAAACACGTACCTGATCCTATCATATAACAGCAAGAGGTATATCTACCCACTTACCTTTACACTTCCAAGAATACATACTTGAGTTCATATATAATGACTATTGCAAACAACGCTTGTGTTAAATGTGAAATAAAGAACACAAACAAAAAGCTTACTCTATTTCTCGCCATCATATATACGCATTTGCCTTTATAGCACGATCATATCACCAGATCCCATATTCCTTTACTGTCTCAACAAGAATCCCAAGTTCATGGAACTTCCCCTAGTTTTTTCCTTTCTTCTATTTTGTCTCTTTTTTCTCGGCCGTAATAAATATATACGTACATAACTTCCTATACATCATCAATTTATATTTCACCTGGGGTCAAGACAAAGGATGTCTACAAATAAATCCATAAGAACTTCACTTATTCGCTAAAACACTTGATATGACTGAGCAAGATAATGATACATATCGACATAGTATTATTGTACCCTTCTTGACCACATATATCACTATTTGGTTTTGTTCACATGTAAGGTTTATTAAAGTATCAAGAATTCTTAATCACATCAGCTTATAAACGAAGTAGCAAATATAAAATACCCAAAAGCAAAAGGCCATGTTATGAAGCATAAAGAGAATTGAGAGATATGATAATCATGTAATCTTGAACAACGATAACGACAACAACAAGAAGAAAGGTGTCTAGAAAGAAGAAAAAGAAAAACCTGAATCTAGGATGTCAAATAAGAGAAGAAATGGATGGTAGAAGAGAAGGTCAATATCAAAGACTGCAAAAAACAAGCAAAGAAGAGAAACAGCAAGACATAGGATTATGTGTTAAGTAATCGAGAGTTTTTTTTTAAAGAAGGGAAAAAATAGTAAACCTCGATATATTCCTGGGCATAGGAGATGATCAAGACTAAAGAACATGAAAGAGAAAGAAGAAAAAAAAGGGAGAAAAATAAAACAGTATCGGCCTCTCCAAAAGGGAAACAAAAGTCAGGAAAAGAGTCCTTAACAATCTGAATGAGTGCGAACAGAAATAACTTAAGGCCATGATATGATGATATAGAGCTTCTGTGTGAACAGGTGCACCAGCTTCAGCCTCGTTGATGTATAACATAGCGCTGAGACTTGAAGCGGCATGGTTGGCAAGAAGAAAAGAGGGTTATAGAGTGTGGGAAATGGGAATGAAACAAAAAAAAATGTAGAAGAAAAAGAAAAGATAAAAAAGTAAAGATACACGTTGGAATCGTAGAGTTTTGCATCACAGCTTAACCTTCTGGCCCGTCACCTTGTACCAAATCAGAGCAATAAAATCCTCCTTAAACAGCTCCCATATGCTACGGTTTAGATAGTAACTCAACTCACGATAGTTGTACATCTCACCCCAGCAGTCACGGCCCCATTCACAGCCGGCCATGTTAATCAAAAAGTCGCGATCCTTTTGGTCGTAGTGGATATGGTCACCAGGCGCGGTTTCACCACAGGCGCCAGTAGGGAAACTGTTGATCATACGCTGAGGAACAAAGGCAACATGCTTACGCACCCAGGGCTGAGTGGTGTACAACTGTTCCAAGGCATCCTGTTCCTTGTGCTCCCATTCCATATGCTTCTGCTCATATAGAACAGGGTCCCACCAAACGTCAAGCAGACGATCGGCCCATGCACCACGACGAATGAAGAATGAGCCAAGGTTGAAACCAGAGCAGTCCTGAGCCAAAATGAGGTTGACAGAGTCCAGTTTTCCGTCGCCATCCAGGCTACGGTCTTCGACATCAAGATATTCCTGGGGGAATGGGTGAGTAATGTTGAGAGGATTGTAAACGTTGATGTCGCGGTAGATGTGCTTTTCGAGGTTGTTGAAGAGATGCGTTTGCAGCGAGACCTTGGGCTCCATGATATAGGTGTTGAGATCGACCCACCAGAACCTGACAGTATTGTTAGTTTCAGGTCTACTCTGGAGACTTGATTTTCCCATGTACGTAGATGTATTACGTGCTTACCATTCAGCGTTGGGGTACTTGCGCATAGCGTTACGGACGAAATCGACCTTCTCCCAGCTTTCGCGCCACTCGTGAGCGTACTTCTTGCGGGTCTTCATGTCGGCAATCTCGAGGTTATATCCGAAGCGGCGAACATACTTCTTCTTGTTGCGCAGGCTGTCTCTCTCAATTGCCCATTCGCGGGCACCCTTCCATTCCATCACACCACCACCAACATTGGATCCAATAACAATGACAAACTTGTCACCGCCACCGAGATAGCTGTTTTTTCTGAAATGATAGTACAGCGCTTTTGTGAGACCATTGGTTAGTAATCACTATACAGCATACAATGTGGATGCGTACAAAGAGTCAAGACTCACGAGTTCCGTTCCATAGCCAAATTAGCACGATGGCTGATAGGACAAACAATAATCTAGACTTGGTTCTCCGACTCATTCGGGACAAGAAACTGCCGCCGCCAGGAGACCAACGGCCGGTCCGGGCAGCCTTTTCACGCTCCGCGTATGAGATTTCGTGATTAAATCTGGGAAGACTACTAGAGAGCTTCCGCATGTGGCGGCTGAAAAAGCCCTGGTTAAAAGACGCAGGCGACGTGCGCATTGTGGGTGAATCTGACCAGACGGGTGATTCTTTGTTGGGACTTGAATGGCCGCTAGTATTGATATCGAGGCCAGGGCTAGACCAGCCGCCGCCTGGCGCAGGCGAGGGACTCCGCGATAAGGACATGCCGGCGACAGGAGTGCCTTTTGGTGAAAGAAAGAATGCGTGTTAGTTAATGAAGTTTTCTCGGGGAAATCAGAAGAAAATATGGCCCTTGTGAAAACGGATTATATGCAAATGCAGATCTGCTGTGCTGGTAGAAAACGAAGGTGTATCAAGCGAGTGTGGGGATGAGTGTGTGCATTTATCAATGTATGTTGTGTTCAAGGGCATAAAGAAGCAGCTTCATCGCAAACGGGAAAAAAATAAATAGATGGGAAAGATGGTGGTGCTGGCGTCTTCTCTTCTCTCTGACTCGTGATGCGATGCGTCGCTAAACCACAATTGAACAAGCCAGCCTTAGCTTAGCTGACTGAATACGAGAGCTCTCTCCTTCAGACAGCCAGACTGGCAACGGCGAAGATAGCGTCAGCTGTAGCAGTAGCAGCACAAGTCGTAATGGTAGTAGTGGTAGCGGTTGAGGTGGTGTTGTTATGGTGGTGGCTTGTCACAATATCACTTCAAGCAGTACACAATTCAATCGCTATCTAGACGAGATCGAGCCCGGGAGACGAATTGTATGCGAAGCTGAGGGCGTATGTGCAGGTTATGCAGTAAGCAGCCATCAGACTCAGTAGAGCACAGGCAGGCTATTACGAGGGTGGGCTGCTTGGCGTTTTGTGGCTGACGCGGGATGAGAACGTCTATGATAGCAGAGTGTAGGCGCGCTGTCTAGTGCAATACAATGACTATACAATGGGGGTAGCTATGCCGAGCAGATCTAGAGCTGGCTAGGTGGATAATTGATGGATTGATTGATGCAATTGGAAAGGTGTTCTGTTCACACAACAGCGGGATTTTTATTGAGAGGAGCAAGATGGGTTCGGGTTTGGATTTAAGTGGGTTAGATGGTTGGTAGCCGGCTGGGTTTGATAGACAGATGGACAGTAAAGATGGAAGGCGCAGATGACAGGGTCTTCTTTTGCTAGAGAAGAATGCTATGAATGTAGTGTGTGTTTCTGCCGATCAATGATTGGGTGGTGAGGGGAGGAAAGGGAAGAAGGAATTGATTGAGAGGGAAAAAAAAAAAAGAAGGAAAAAAAGAAGCCAACAAAATGCCCCAAAAGGCTGGTGACATGTGCTTGCGGTCTGTTTGATGAGGCCAGCTGGCGCATGGAAAGAGGGAAGGACGATGTAGAGCAAAGCAAAGCAATCAAGCAAGTAAGCAAAAATAAGAACGATAATAGCAAGTCAAGAATAGTATCAACGAAACACCAAAACACCGAGTGCAAGCAAATGGCTACTATTGAAACGCACGCGCATAAGCTTCAACAGCAGCCAGCATACGCAGCTCAAGTCCCAAGTCTAGTACACTAATCCTAAACTACAACTAATGCGAATTTCGATTTTTGGCACTGCTGCAGCTAGGACCTGCTACTGCCAAGCCAACCTTCTGTGCGTGCGTGCGAGATTGGCCTGTAGCAGGGGTGGCGGGCAACAAAGCCTATTATTTTGGAGGGGGGCCAGGCTCAATTTGCACTGTAGTCTAGAGCACTAGCGAGACTAAAATTGAGCGCACAGCTGTGCATGTTTGAAATAGAAGCAGGAGGGAAAAAAATCAAAAATATACAAGTGCAAGACGCATGTGCTTGACAGCGCAGTAAGCGACCTAAATAGCACAGCAGACGACGGAGATGGGCAGAGAGATGCTCATGAAACCTCCACAGCCATGATTACGGCTGCCTTGGCTCCAATGGCAGGGCACGCTGAGACTTACCTGGAATGGGTGAGAGCGTAGATGTGCCGGAAAACCGATGGTCAACCTGCAACTGGTGTGGCGTACGGTTGTTCCGGCCAGCTGGTGCAGAGGCCTGCCCGACTGAGGACCGCCTTCTAGAGTGAGTCTGTGCCGGGCGGTCGGCAAAGGACGAGGAGGACGCGGAGGACGACGCCAGATTGTCGGATGCGGGCCGGCTACTAGATGGCGCTGACGGGCCACCTAGCTGACGGGCTTTTATTGGGGGACTGGCGGTGCGGTAGGCAGACCGTACAAGACTCTCGCGAGGGAGATTCAGCAGGAAACGCGAGGATAGACAACGGGCTCGATATGGCGCAGGTTGGTCCGGGTGGTGAAGGGGGCGGTTGAGGCGAGTTACTCTGTATAGAGGCAAAGAGCGGATGCGATCGTTGATTCACGGATGGTCGGTACGGAGATTGAAGATTGAAGATCGAGGGCTTCTAAAACTATCGACAGCGCAGTAGACAAACTCGGCGGTGACAGCAGAGCAATCAGAGATTTTCTGTACAAGCTAGAAAGAAGGTCGAGCGGTCTCTCCTGGAATCGAAGCTGGTCGTTGAGGCTACTTTACGTCTTTGATTGATGGGCAGCCAGAAGAAGTGGGTCGTCGGGTCTGTGTCGTGATTGGCTCGTGGCCTGGCCTGTATGATAGCAAAAGAAAAAACTGGAAATGAGCACTATGATCTCTTGCTTTATGTACTAAGACATAGTATTATATACTGCTACAGTTCTCGTCTATTATATCTTATTTAGAGAGCCTGTAGTGGTGCTTTGGCGTGGCCGCAGGACGATCCATATGCTGATATGGCTAGTCCATACATAGTTGTAGTGTGCTAATACATCAAGCGCGGACAGCGCGGTAGGGGACCCCTGAGGAAGTAAACGTGACGGGTGGGATGCGATGAGATGACAGGGCGATACCAGCACTCGCCGGTCTGGGTGTCTTTGGTATTCTTGGTGACCAACCTGTTGTTCTCCCGCCCTTCCATATAGTCTAGAGCTTCCGCATGCGACCCGACCGAGTAAAACAGGCTCATCTTCAGTCTTGAGTCCCAAGGGAGACCAGAACACAAGAAATAAGAGTCAAGCAAACGAGCAAGCTTGTCGACACGAAGACAAAAAACAGCATTGATGGTTTGGCCTGGTAGCTATGCATAGCTCCTCACACTGTAACAATGCCTTGCAAAAGGGGTGGGTACAGTCAAACTCCGGCGGTCACTAGTGCAAGTTGCAATAGTTACTTGGCTGCGCAGGATCCAGTGCTATCAGATACGTACGAATGTGTTGTTGCTATCTACCATTGTTGTTTGTTGGTGACATCTCAATGTGAATTGCATCTTGCAATCACGTATTGGACGTTGACTATATAGCCAATCACACCGCGGCTATTTGCAGCGCTCGAATTGGGGCAAAATGTATAGTTCTCTTGTTTGTGCGGTGAAGTTGATGGAATGGGAAATAATAGGCTTACCGTATGTTTGCTAAGTAATAGGCGTGCAGTCTTGAGATAGATAGATGTCTGTAAATAATATGAAAGCTGTCGGTGGCATTCGATGCTTTAAGTTATATTTCAAGGTAGATTGCGCCTTAGTCAAATATCGGCCGGTTTGTGTTTGTATCTGTTGTTGTTGTTTTTTGTTTTGCGCGTTCTTTTTCACAGTGTCTCTGTCGTTTGCGGATATAGGCCCAGTTCATGCACGGATTTTCGAGCTTATCGTAGACTTTAGACTTGGCTCTAGTCGCAAGGGGTAAACGGGACAAAGCCAATAATGGCAGCAATGGTGGCGGCAGTGCTTTGGTGATGTGTTTGTGTGATGTGGCAGATATCGGTATACTGGAAACAGCTTCAACGACAGCTTATTCTGGGTAAAGATAGATGCAGGAGAAGAGGAAATGTCTTGTTCTGGAAGCAAAGGGGCAGGCATTTAATATGAAGCAACTGGCAGCTGGACGGCAAGGTCGCCAAGTCGCCAGACCATCAGTTCCATCCGGATACTAGGCAGCTTGCCCCAAAAGCAACAGCCAACAAACCCTCTCTTCTCGGCTTTGTTTGGCTTGGCTCAACCTATGATCTCTCTGTTTTTGTTTAACGCACTCAGATTACACAGTGTACAACTATACCAGGGACCAAAAACCATTGCCCCTGGCTGCCGCCCAACATGCAAGAACGGCATATCTGTATGTATATATGTATCAATACTATCTAACGCCTGTTTTCATTTAATCTCATTTCCATTAGCACAGCAATGTCCACCTAGCTGGCTATGCATATTATCCAGTGCCAACAACATTAATCTCCATTGTGCTGCATTTATCCTCAGGGCACAAAGCAATACCCGTGATATATGCACTTCAGCATACCCTAGCAGTCCGCCGATCACTGGTACTTTGTCATTCGCGTACGGTCCTAAGCTTCTCGCTGACGCAGCAGATGTATGAGCCAAATTCGATTACTACATGTATGTCGTCCCGCAGCTTCGCAACATGCGTTCTACCAAACAGTACTGTAATACCTTCATGTTGAGAATTAGTGTTTGCTTCGCCTGTGAAGCCATGAACTACGTCTAACATTACAGACTGTATTTCAAGGTTATCTGGCTTTCCTCGCCCCTGTCCTGAAATCTGCACCTATGCATCTATCCTCTTGTCATCTCCGTCCTCTCTCTCTCTATTCTCGTATACGCAGTTATTTGCTCCAGAGTGACCTCGCGATATCACAACCGCTTTTTCTGGTCGGTGTTGGGGCGTGCCAAGCAGGCAGTCCCGATTTACACCGCTACCCGACATATCTGCCTTTTTTCTAGCGTGAAGCGCTGTGGTCCAGACTACTATAGCTCTATCTACCTGCCACTGAGTTTAGCAATGATTTCCCCCTACGCCATTAGTCTCACAAAAGCAAACGAGAGAACATTCCAATGCAATGCTCCAAGCACATAGTAAGAAATAAGCTAGTCAGCAAATTAGGAACGTAAAAACAAGATCGAATAATCAGAAACTAGGACAAAAGACTGAACGTTAAAGTCCCCCCTGACTCTAGTTCTCTAGTGCAAATTCGACTGGCTCCTTCCTCCACTTATTGGGCGCGATTAGGCTTTACAGCTCATATGCTACTTTATTGGCTCATATAGTCCCTGCCCTAGTCTCCTTTTTTCTGCTTCTTTCTACCTTCATATTTTGTCTGTGCTTTATGCTGAGCTGTCCTTTATTGAAAAAATTTGAAATTTGAAATTTTTTCTATAAGTTAACCCTAACAGTGTGTCTTATCAGCTGTCTTTTTGATATCAAAATGTATCTCAAATAGATGAATCGACAGACTAACATGTCATTATTACCTTAGTTATGTTCAACTACAGCACAATAGTGAAATATTCAATGTCGCCTTGTATTGCATGCACATAATTACAAAAAGTCCAAAGTCCAAGTGGGAAAGCTTATACATGTATATTGAACCTTGATAGCTTCTACAATGAGCGGTAATTGCGCATGCAATATTAAATTCATGCATTTCATGTTGTCGATAGTAACACAATGCATTAAAGCCATTCTCGAAACAATCACAATAACATGCTTCCGCATCTATAAAAACTAACAGTAGAACCCTGGACGAAGCCCCCAACCCACGATGAATTTTGCATGGTGTGTCGTCATTTTACGTATATGATAAGTCATGTAATCTATCATATGGAATAACTATACAGATATGCATCAGTATATTACAAATCGAGAATGAAATGGAAATAATGATTGCCATTAGCGCAGAATACACAATACAAAGTGATGCGTTGAATTATTCTTGTAAATGCAAAGTTTTTACTGAAAAAGGCCCAAAGTTAGATTATTGCATTCTTAACCCATTGTACTGAAATTGTGTGCTGGCCAAGTATATAGAATACACGTGGTTGTATATGAGTTCGTTGATGTATGATAGAAAATATTAGTGTAGATCATTAATGTCTCATCACCAGCTACAAAAGAGCCGCATGTTCTAAACTAAGTAACTGACTAAATCAACACTTTGCTTTTTCTGCCTTCGTATTCTAAAAATTATCTTCTAGACTTAATTTCATGCTACTATACCTAATTGGATATGTCTATATTCCATGGACACGTGAAGCACATATGGCAATAAAAATAGTCAAAAGTTATAGTAACTCGAGTTAGACACAATGGTTTTTTTTCCATACAGACCTATCTATCTCAATGTTCATGAGGTAATATAAGATTCAATCTCTATTTTCTTCCTTCTTTATATTTCCGTAGTTGTTTGTACACACCACTTTTGAAGCTTGGAGAATATGGGAAATGCCGACTTTCTAAAATGAAATACCCATGTATATGTAGTTGCGGATTATTACAACAACCTACCATGGGTGACAGTATCACGACCTCATTGATATACGACACACAACCAAAGGTCGCCGACCTTGTATTTTTTACGATTTTTGAAGAAAAAAACTGACAACGTTAGTAAAAAGATATGTTGAGAGCGACGAGATTCGAACTCGCGCGGTTTCCCATTGCGGTCCCAGTTACTAGAGTATAACCTAAACACAACGCCTTAACCACTCGGCCACACTCCCAATTGGTTATTTCATGTGATAATGCGGGCTTAGCGAAGTATATAAGTCACAAAAGCAAACGCGGATTTTTTCGTTTTGCTCTTAGTAGAGGCATGGACCACTAGTTCTTCGGAGCTAGTGAACGGTGCGCCGTTCCGCACATACAAATCTATTGAGTGTGTAGCGGAGGACTTTAGATATCTGTCCGGTACCCAACCCGGCGTCGTATAATCTTGGTGATCCAGGTAGACGTTAAATATAGTCAAGTCAAGTCAAATATTTATTTTATTTTATTTCTAGTCGGATAATTTTGTTATAGGGTTGCTAGCGTCGAATAATGTGAGTGATTTGGGTAGACGTTAAAAATAGTCAATTCAAGACTGGTTGTGAATAACAGAGTGGAGTATATAACATTAGTTCCCTGAGGCTAGAGGATAGTGTGCCATCCTTAGCACAGATAAACCATGCGTATGAAAAGGAGAGAAAATTTAAACTATTGTCCGGCAATTAGTTTAGCTTTGTGTAGACATGATGATCTAGGTAGATGGTAAAACACAGCCGAGATCAGCCCTCGAACAGTCGATATCTAATCACAAAGTAGGGTAGTGGAGTGGGTGACTTTTGTACGAACTGTCCCATATCACATCCAATATAGAACTAAAGATATCCCTACGAGGGAAATATAGAAGTGACATATAAATATACGATACTATAATACATCCCTACATACGTATATTGACTAGCAGTTCTTGCCACAATGGAATTTGCATGGTGTCGATATTGGTGGCAAAAGGACACTAAAGATTAGGATAATATATTTGTATCCTGAGTGGAAACAAGTGCGTGACAAACGGATATGATAGTATATGCTTGAATATCGCTTTGTTATTGTTTGTATTGTGGGAGTATCCACCTTTGCTCTAGAGCCTCTGTAGGGATAGTTATATGTATGCATACATACCTTTAGCGTTTGCCAAAATCATGAGATATCTCAATATTGCTTGCGATGACTTTATGTAAACTTAGGGAATTCGACCTTAACTGGGGCCGTAATACCACTGTTCTGGTGCAGTTTGAGACATGCCAATAGAACAGCTACAATATACACAAACACTGGCAGAAGAACTATCAAAGGTTGCGTAAGTTTCAGTGTGGCTGATACACGTTTTCAGCGGCAACAGACTTTCGAACTACAAAGCTCAAGGCTTGCCTGTATCAAGACATGAGGCGTGGCTCTGTTTTTGATAAATGAGAATGGTAGACTAACAAGCTGTTCGAGCGAACACCACTAGCGTCTGACCCAGAAAAAAAGCATGCATGTGAGTAAGTAGCAATGGTGGATGAAGTCTCTAGAGAAAAAAATACAAAAATTACAAAATATGCACAGGATTTACTAAGAAAAAAACCCATTGCATGTACGTATGTTATTTTGTACAGCAAAGCCTGTGATTCCTAAAGTTCCTTGTTAGAAATTCCAGACCGGTAACACAGCAATAGACGCCAACCAATCTTGCCCAACCCAGTCCTTACCAAAACAGTCAAATGAGTGACACCCCAGCCAATCAAGACCGTTTCCAGGTTTGCCCCACACCAGCTAAGAGCCAATAAGCGCCTAGAGACTTGCAGCAACGGCGCCTACTTCAGACAAGGTCTGCAGCCGCCAAGGCATCACGACATTCTGGGCTACACAGCTGATTGGCTCTGTTTGATAGAGGACTAAGTCTTTGGCGCTGCATTTGAAGCCTATTGGAGGAAGCCCTGCTTGCCTAGCTCTGGGTCACAACAGATCATGCATGCTGTGCTCCATATGCGTGTTGGCTGGATATTGGATGTGACGATGGACAGGTCCTGAAATGGTTGGCTGGGATGGCCATAAACAAGAACTCGACCGTGAATATAATCTTGTCTTTTTCTTTTCGTTGTATTTTCGTTTTGTTTCAATCTAACTAGAAGCCTTTCAAGTACCCAGCCGAGCTGGACTTGGTATTTGCATCTTGTCCGCTCTTTCTTGTTGATTTCTAGGCGTTTTGCTTGTCTATATCTGGCAGTATCTCATTGTCATTTTTCCATTTTTTTTTAATTCATGATCAAATCTGGCAACTGCCATTTAGTATCTATTGCACTTTTCGTTTTTCATTACCGTCGTTTTGCCCATTCAAAATTATTCTTTGCATCGTGTCTTTTACTCCATCATCGACCTTACGACTGCGTTTGCCTTTTTGACGACGAGTAGGAAATCATCATCTCGGACCCGATCCCCCTTAGCACAAAATCATAATAGCAACAGCGGCTGTCCTTGCTCGCAATTTCTTCAATGGAGCAACCTATCAGGCGTCAGCCTGTCCAGGCACAGAATGCCTACACACTGTCACCAAACACTACCGACTCCTGGGAAGACTGGGAGGACGAGGAAATGTACACACCAATAAACGACGACGTACAGTTGGTTCCAAGCCTTCTGGATTCCGATCCACATGCATATCACGTGGAAACACCTATCAAGCAGGTGCCACGCCGAATCTCGATACCTGTCGGTGACCGACTTCGCAGATTGAAGTCTAGCAAGAGACAAAAGGACCAGAATGAACGTGCCGGAATCACATTGATCACCGACATGACGACTCTGAGAAGTGCACAGGGTCGGAAATTCGTTGATGCAGCTGCTTTGCGGGCTTTAGCGAGTTCGTCTGCCCAGGAAGAAAAGAATAAGAGCTGGGAGGACGCGCAGAGAAGATCACTTGGCCAAGAGGTCTCGCCTGATATCAATGGGCGCATCGAAATTGGCATTGCTATGTCACCCGGAGATTTTCACGAACGTGATATAAGTCCTCAGACGGCAGTAGTTGGCACTCCGATTGAGTTCCCGATCATTCATGTCCCATCACTGCCTCCGCAAACAACATATCAACAAAACCACCAGACTAGTCAAAACCCAACAGCCATGTATATTCCTCCATCCCAGCAAAAGTCTGTTTGGTCTCCCGATACGCCGGATACATATACACCTTTTGAGCAGACTCCGATTTCTATCACCTTTTCTCCCGCCAATGATGAAGTGGTTAATAATCCTCAGTCACAAC
The DNA here is from genome assembly GCA_004009845.1 of Davidsoniella eucalypti. Classification (NCBI taxonomy): domain Eukaryota; kingdom Fungi; phylum Ascomycota; class Sordariomycetes; order Microascales; family Ceratocystidaceae; genus Davidsoniella; species Davidsoniella eucalypti. The sequence continues at coordinate 197,181 of RMBW01000022.1, read as the reverse complement.
AAGCTTTGGCATCAACTCGACAGTCTACACATAGTCAAAGTAACAACCCGTTTTTTCAAAGTCCAGCTGATGGTTCCCCCTCTTATCCTGCTTCTATCTTTGCCCGCTATGACTCGGATGGCGTAGATTCGCCACAGACACCCTTTGACGATTTTCAAAGAAAACAAAGAGCATCGCAGATTTCTTCCAAGATGGCCCACTCACACGTTGTGGGAACAAAGATGACTGCGAACAAAGAAATGCTGCACTCGCCCTTGAGCCAAGTGCAAACCAAACTGCAAAATCCCTTTGATGGCCCTCAATCTGCAACAACATGGTTGAATAACCTGCCGGAAAGTCCGATACCTGAGAAAATGACGGTGCCAGCGTCCCTTCCTGCCCCTGTGCAGATGTCTCGTGTCAACGCAGTACCGGTTGTGCCTGTCATATATAACGGACTGCCTTCCTCCCATGCGACCGGAGACTCGGCATCTAATAACCCTTTCGAAAATAATACTGCCTCGGAAAGCTCGAACACCAACAATAACTGGTGGGAACAACACACCATAGTCGAAAAGAAGACAGAGACTCAGGCAATTCAGTTTCGCTCCGATATTATCACTCAAACGGCTGCTGTTAGACAACTCAGATCACCACCGCTGACTACCGCTAGTTCTGGAAGATCACAGCGTCTGATGTCTCCGGGTCTCGCATCTGCCACAATGTCATCCAGGGATTATGCATCGCCAAGTATCCACATAACGGTCAACAACAACAGCAAATCTAATGACTTAGATGTCTCGGTTCAGGCCGATCCTATCGTTGCAAAACACACCGAAGTCACTATTGGTGAAAAGGCGCCCCCACCGTACTCTCCACCTCATCGCCAAGACACTATTCGCTACCAAGCAGTGTTCCCTCCTGGACATCACAAGGTCACTCAGCACCCCCCATCACCAGGTCCAGTATCTCCTGGCTTCGATGGCCAGATAGCCTCACGTGCTGGTGGCATGAACATGACCGAGATCCCCTTGACACCTGCCACCGATGGCCCAGCTTCCGGCCGGGGCCATTATGTTCACGAGGTCCCAAACTCTACTCGAGCTGCATATGTCCGCGTGACTTCTGCTGACAGTCGTGCAAACTATGTTCATGCAACCGCTGACCGTGGAAACTTCTTTGTTAACACTACAGCTGATCGTAGCTATAGCGGTAATAACAGCAACACTTATTCGAACGAGGTTGCATCTCATAAGAAAGTTGATAAGAAGGTCGAGAAGACGAGAAAACGCCATGAAAAGGAGGACAAAGCACACCGGAAAGTTGGCAATTTGTGGAGAGGACGAGGCTGTTTCAGTTCCAAGGGTTGCTTTGGCCGCAATGGAAGAGAAGGCCGTCAGCGCCGGCGCATGTGGTTGCTGCTTGCCCTTTTACTTTTGCTAGCCATAATTGGTGCGACGATTGTAGGAGTTCTTCTTGGTCGCAAAAAGCACCATGATATTACCTCGATCTGGGTCAATTTGACCGACTACCCGCCAATGCCCACGGGAGTACTGACTATTATTGCACCGGATAATTCTCTATCTTACGACGGTTGCACCGAGCCTTCTACGCTCTGGAGCTGTAGCTTGCCAAAGGAGGAACAAAATGCTGTTTTACCGTTTAGCGGAGTCAACCCAACTGTAACCCTGAACATTCAGTACGATAATGGCACTGATGAGTCTTGGAAGACGGAGTGGGAAAACTCTACGGTATTGCGTAGGGATACTTCAACTGCTTCGTCCACTACCGCGACATTCTCGCCTGCGCCTTACCCTCCGTCGATTGATGAGATGAAGTTTTTGGGAAACTTCACAGATGACGTCCAATCAGATGAAAAATCTGGCGAAGCTACGCCATTCTACATTAGTATGCTGGACATGATTGACAATGCCACATTAGCAGGAACCAGCGAGAACTCTGGGACTGTGATCACCAATCGCAACATCACCTTGCCATTGCCGGCAAGCAATTCGGATGGTACTGCAGCCAATGCCCGCTTATTTCCTCGCTTATGGCAGCAGCCAGTTCGCCTATTTGACCGTGGCCTCGACACCGAGCACTACGGATTCTATGCCTACTTCCGACGTACACTCTATGTGCAGTCTCTGACAGTACCAAGTGACACCAGCAGTGGCGAGATCAATGAGAACGACACCGACGGCGGGTCTCCTCTGACCGATGCTGATTTCTTGGTGACATGGGCGCAGACTCGTGTCAAAGTTGCTTTGTGGACGAATCTTGGTAACACATCTTCCCTTCTAAGCTCGGCTACTACCAACGATGCGGACACGGCGAGACCTGGCACGATGCCGTGGCCGGCAACAGTGCGACTAGACACGCATGGTGGAGACGCGGACAAGAAGGTTGTGTGGGCTTGGAACGTTAGTGATTCTAGTGTCGATACTAGCACCACGCAGTTCTTGTCCAACAACATTAGCGCAGGTAGTGCAGTGGTTAATGCAAGAGGTGGTGCCGACTTGTCTTTGGGCGGAGTTGACGGTGGCACAGGTGGATGTCGCTGCGAGTGGATGAACTACCAGACGCAGGCGTCTTGAGGTGGTTAGTCGTAGCAAGGGCTCTTCTAAGAGAAAATCGAGAGTTGGAAAGAGAGCGAGAGTTGCATTTTTTGTTATATCTGGTTTTATTTCCATTATTCTCTTCGTTTTGGCCACGGGTTATCTCTCGATTTACCGTGGATTTTACATATATTATTTTTTGCATTATTTGGATATATTAGATGGACAACTAAACACAACAACCTTTGACGTTGAATAGTAATAAGCATCAAAATTTAGCATACTTGCCATTTATTCCAACGCTGTTCTTCATTACACATAAAATAAGAATTACATCATATTTACAAGCACCCATTTATATCTTAGCTCTTTCCGGTTGCCACTCAACCGTGTTTGAGCAGATGCCAACCTTCTCCAGGCCGACCTCGCAGATATCGCCATTCTTCATCCAGGTTTGCGGCTTGCGGCCCATAGCCACACCAGCCGGGGTACCGGTAAAGAGGATATCTCCTGGCAGCAGAGTGACGCCCTTGCTTAGGAAAGCGATAAGCTTCTTGACGCTGAAGATCATATCGGCGGTGTTGGAGTTTTGCATCGTCGTGCCGTTGACCTTTGTCCAGATGCGCAGGCCCTGGGGATCAGAGATGACATTCTGAGTGACGATGGCGGGTCCGAACGGTGCCCAGCCGTCAAAGCTCTTGCCGTGACACCACTGGCCACTGCCGTGCTTGAGCTGCCATTCGCGATGCGAGACGTCGTTTCCAATGGCATAGCCAAGAACGTGTGAGAGGGCATCTTCCTCGCTGATGTCGCGGCCGGCCTTGCTGATGACTACGACCATTTCGCATTCGTAGTCCATGCCACCGTCGGTCTGGCCGACAGGGTGAACGGGAATAGGGTCAAAGGGACCGGAGAGCGAGGTGACGGGCTTGTGCTACATGGGAAAAAGAAAATAAGCGTGCCATGTTAGTTGGAGAAGAGCGAATGAGTTAGAGCAACAGCTGCGCCTTGTGGGACGACTCACGAATAGCACGGGGTAGTTGGGAAGCTTGAGACCGGCTTCTTGTGCATGCTTGGCGTAGTTTAGACCAAGACAGCGCACGGTACGGACTTGTTCGGGAGCTAGCGGCGCTAGTAGGAGACGAATATCGGCTATGTTGTCGGTCACTTCATGGCGGCCGAAGATGTCGCCGGTGACGATGCGGGCCTGGGTAGCTTTGGAAGCATCGTCGACACCGGCCGGAAGGATAGCATCGCCGTAGTAAGTATTGCCGTCCTTGGCAAGGAATCTGACAAGACGCTTTCGATGATGTTAGCATATAAGTCAGGTGATGTAGGTAGGGAATGTATTAGGTGTTGATTCTGGTGTGGGTTTGGCTTACATCGAAAGCAGGCATTTTGGAGGTTTAACGTGATGGGGGAAAAAGTATGTAGGAAACAAAGAAACGCAAAACACAAAGGAGCAGCCAGAACAAGCGGGAATGCAAGTTATATATACATGTTTCTTACCCAGGAGCCTTCAAGAGTGAGTTGTCACTATTAATCGAGTGCAACAGAGCCAGAAAAACAGGCTGTCTCTATCTCTGTGGGCATTATGTCCGGACATACTCCAAAACAAACACCGTTGACTGGGGGAGCAGGCAGTCTTGTTCTTTTTTTCCTTTGCATTATCCTTCTCCCTGCTCGTTAGCGGATGATATTGCCGGTCTAAGGAACCAGATTGCAGCTCAAAGTACTGACCAAACAAATGGCGTCTTTTTTCTGTTGTTGCGTTACAGCGACGTTGAGTGGCTTGCTTCGGCCCTTCGTGTCAAAGTTCCCCAGACGATTATAGAAAAAAAAAAAGGATGGAGCTCGCTCTTCTGAGCAGAACGGGTGGGTTTTTGAGCTTTGCTTTTTAGTTACCCCAAGCTCGCCTTCGGACTTTTATTGCATGGGCTGAACGTGAACGGACTTTGCTGACCGGCTAGTTTCTCAGGTATTGCATGTATGTGTGTACACATATATGGTAGACTTTTAGACATACATATGTATATAAGTAAGTGTTTAGTAACCCGTACTGAGCTTGCTTTTTGGGGAAGAGCCGCCTGGATGGCTGCAAAAGGAAGCCGTCCGGCAGAGTAGGCCAAAAAATGTAACACTGCATAAGTTTACGAGCTTCTGTTTCTTTTGAGGTCAAGTGCATGGATTACCAATTGCTCAATTGCCCGAAGGCGCAAAGGATTCTGCAGTGCGATGATGCCGTTGATGGACGTCTCCAGCACAAAAAAGGTTACGTTGAGAGAGCAATTGTTGCATTATGACGAGAAGAGTTGCACTAAAACGAAGTGCTGGATAAATCTCACCCACAAATTCTGCTCCTGCATTTCATAAATAACGCGAGCATTGACGCGAAAGCCCGGAGAGACAAGGAGGGAGAGGCCACAAAACTCACGATACTGCTCGAAGCCAGAGAGGCCGATTCAATATACATCTGTACTGAGCTTGACTCCACTCTTTTTGCCGACCCCACCAACCAATCAACCAAAGCAAAGGCGGACCCATATTTCTCCTAGTAATCAATTGCCGGGCTTTCGCTCTGAACGTCTCGGGACTGGTCCAACACCGAATCTTCATTTGATACCGTCGCAAGAACACCGGCGTCTTTCTCCTCTCTAGTCTAGCCATATCCGAATAGGCCCCTCTGCCTTCTCACGCCAAAATGCGTTTGTCGGGCCTCCAAAAAGACGTGCTTCGCCTGTATCGCCAGTGTCTGCGAGCCGCCCGCCAGAAGCAGGTACACAATACTAGAGCTCCTGCAACCCGCATCTTGAACGCCAAATCGCATATAACTGATGTTGCTGATAGGTATATCCTGTATGTACAGCCTTGTTCTAACTACCTGATCATCCGTTTCACAGGACTCTCGCACGCATTTTGAACAGTTTGCCCGTGTCGAATTTGAAAAGTATCGCTCACTGGACAAGCGCGACTTTTCTACCATCGAATATTTTCTTAGAAAAGGCCAGAGACAGCTCGAGATGTACTCTGAGGCATCCATAAAAGACATCCGATAATGAGGCTGTTCAACAGCCTTTTTCTACCTTCTCTTTACCCACATCTAAGATAGCTGTGTACTATCAACCCCGAGAGCTTCATATCACGTGCCTATCTCGGCACTCAATCCTCAGCAATAGGAAACTGCTCTATGTATTATATATCTTATATATGTATCAATACCACTCGAATATATTCTTTGTTTAAACCTATGTATGTCTTGCCTTCTGTTTTTAGGAAGGCGTTTACACTGTAATGCGTTGTACGTTTGCAACATTTTCCATGAGACACCACCGCCCTCCATCATCATCATCCACATTCCTTCTCTTCTTCCTCATCTCAGCTATCTCTCAACATGGACTCAAACGACAAGAAAACACCTAAAAGTTCTTCACCAAACCAAATCCCTGATAGCGTAAACACGATTGACCATAACGCTCAAATGTCACACACTACTAGAAAACAAGATTTCAACGATTTCCATGCTATACCTCACCGCCCGCGTCCCAAGAATGTCTATCAAAGTCAGCTCGATGGTTCCACTATTGTAGCTCCTAACAAGTCTACAACTGGCCCTAACCAAATATTACCAGCAGTCCATCAATCTACCCCATCTTCAAAGCAGGATGATGGGAACAAGCCAGGCAAGCCCTCTTCCAAGCGTCGCTCCACGGAAGCATTCGACGTCGATTCAAACACAGCCGAACAGCCTCCTCGTAGAGTTTCTTTTGCCGATACGGCCGAAGTCATTTCGACTGTTGAGACTGATGGTCCCACCGACGAGCCACCCACCAAACGACGTTCGTCGACATGCTCGCTGAATAGTATCGATCTAGGAACCTCAATCGACCAGGTAGCCCGCAAACAGGATGAGGCGCGGTACAGTGGCATGTATAGCCTCGGCCGTATGGCAGACAAAGTATCCAAGATATCATCAGTCTTGGAGGGTCTACAGCGTGACAAAACTGAGGATCAACCCGTGGATCTAGCTGAGACTACAAACGGCATACAGGTCTTGTTGGATATTGTTGCTCGCGAAGATGTACATAAAAGAGTCATGGAGAAAACTGGCATTGATTTCAGGCTGCTACTATCACATATTGGAAAAATGGCCAAGGAAATCGGCATAGAAGATCAGTACTAATGTACCATTGAAACTAATGTAACAGATACCTAATGTGTTGACTAAGAAATGGGTAGCGAAGCTCCATACTATGAAGCCTCTTGCTAAGAACTACATGTAACGTGACTGCCAATGATATCGAATAACTGCTGTTGCTATATACGGTTGTACTTAAGCCAGTAAACAAACTCTGTTATTGTTGGAAATACAGGACAACAAAATAACATAAACTTTGTTACTAACAGCTAACCCCATGCAATTGATACTAATATATCAAGTAAGTCGAGCTAACAAAACGGCACCATGCTACATTAACTTAGAACGAACTAACTCAGCTGATATTCCATGAACAGTGATTTCTTTATCGTTTAGCATATACATTTTGGACTGGATAGTCTCACAATACGGTGCGGCATGGGAAATATTGTTCCAATACCACCAAACATGTGAAATACACAGAGAGTGCTCAAACTATAAGTTCACGGCGCTCCTCGCCCTGACAATCGCAGGCTCTGCCGTGGCAATGATTTCTACACTGATGGCTGTCAACGTTTTTCTTTGCTTTTTAAACTTTAGATGGCCTGGCTGGTGGCGTTTGACATTTTGGCGGCATTGTTGGATTGACCTTGTCATTCAAACCCCGCGGGGAAACCCACAGGATACTACGCCGGTAGAAACAACGCCTTTACTAAGAGACAGACGATACAACATACACCGAGAGACAACAATGAACGTGGTAGAATAGATTCGATAGTGGGGATATATTTCTTATTTATTCATAACTCATTACTTCATCTACTCATAAAATAACCCATAATGATCAACCTGAGCTTACGGGAGGAATGATCGCAACCTCATCTCCTGCCTGGATGACAACATCCGACTCAGTAACATCGACGTACTCGGTATTGACAGCGACCATGCAAGATATAAGCACCATCTTTTCAATGCCAGGATGTCTTTGTTCTATAGTCTTATAAAGCTCCGTGATGGGTAACGGGGCATCAAATTGCTCTGAATCTAGTCCCGAGAAGCTACTCGCGCTGGCAAAATAAAGCAACGTGAAGCTGCTGGATGTTTTCGACATGACTTTATGGTGTATTCGCGAGATCTATAGCGCGATATTGTTTCTTGTATTATACCTGATAGAAAATGCCGGTTAGCATGACACAGCGTCTTCATAAGATTTCAAGGCTCGAGGAATAACGTGAAGAGAGTTTGTTGGTGTCAGAGATCTTGGTGATAAAAATGAAACATCAGAGTAATCAGACAATGTAGCAATTGTGTCATCCTTCCAACGTGAAAATGGTGTGAGGAATCTTTCGCTTTACAAGATGCAAAGCTAGAGATTTTGTAGTATGTGAGTGCTAACTTACCAATGAATGTCGTTGATGATGGAAAAAGGAAAAGGGAGATAGATCAAATGATGTTGAGGCGAGCAGTCTCTATATATACTTTTTTATAAGCGGGTATAGGCCCCACGTGATTGTGGAGAATATGTAATTTCCTTTATCGAAAAAGAAAAAAGTGGCGCTATTAAGGTTAGTGGGTCCAGAAAAGAATGAAGATACACCCAACTATGAGTTTCACTTACTGGTTAGGCGGCACAAAATTTCGTTTCATTACAGTTAACTTCAAGAATTACATTTATACATGTAAGTCTTCGGATTCTACAAACTTTCAAAAATAACTACGTTTTCATTACAACCAGGTCGTATGGACATTTCACATGCATAGGATCAAAATCAATCAAAGAAACGCGCGGCTGGTAGTCGTGTTGTTGAGGTTGATTTTTTTTTTTGCGCTCAACTCTTAAATGTAGAGAGAGGTGTTACGTGTAAGATAAAACATTAACCCATAACGAGCAAAACATGTACCGGCGCCCAAAGTCATAGTAAGACAGTCCTAGAGTCCCCTTTTTTATTACCCAAAACCCGTAGGTGTGTCAATTTGATTGAGATATCGATGTTCACGACGTTCTATCATGAGGCCAACTATGGAAATCATAGCGTAGCTCATGACGTCGTCACTGTCAATGTTCAATCAGATGACAACCTTTTTTTTGTGTTGAAAACGTAGCCGAAAGAAGATCATGAGAGTGTGATATGTTGGTTTGGTTGTGATAAAAAATAAAACAATTTCTTTCCTTTTCCATTGCTTTTATTTTTCTTTCCTTTTAGTCTTTCCCGATTCCATCATTTCCCGCTCATAAAAGGTATATTCCAAAGTGCTGAGGTTCTCTGTCGTTACTGAAGCCGCACACAGCGGAGGCACTTTCGTACAAAATTGACAAGAAACAAAGAAAAGACATTGACGCTTTATTTTTAAAAGCGACAAAAGGTTTATCTCAACCGTCTAGCCTCACGCTCAGACTCGAGCAGGCACAGAATGTCATCCTCACGGACTAGTAAGATATATATGTTAGCGAATTTGACCTTCTTATTCGCGAAAGCGTACGATCGTGCAATGTCGACAAGTCGATATGTTCGTTTCGTTCGAAACCGAGACAACTTTCTATCATGATAGAGAAAAATCGGAAAAAGCAACAGGAGAGGAGTTAAATCGTACCGGGACCCTTGACGTTACGGATGATGGAACGGGTATGGTCGTCCATGAACTCAACGCGGACCTGAGTAACACCACCACGCGAGCCTGAAGAAAGCCAGAAGTTAGTAATCTGGCCATTGAGCAATACAGCATTTCAGCATAGCCATTGTCTTCGTTCGATCCGAATTTCTCGATATCCACAAGTCTTGTATAAATAAGATCTTGGGCGCCATACGAAATAGCAACTCTTGAGATATTGTCTTTGGCCATACATTGGCCGTTTTCCTCCTCTTTATGCAAATATCCCATATTTCGTACTGGCCCCTATTGCAATGCTATGTGGATTCGAAGGAAGTGAAGATTCGTAGTGATATCGAGAAATGTATCGAACGAGACTTTGGCGAGCCAAAATTTTGTTGGCGGAAAGAATATCGGCATACCAGTGCGGCCCAGAACGCGGGTGACCTTAACGAGCTTGACAGCAACCTTGGCGGACTCCATGATGATCGATGTATGTGATTAATCGAGGATTGGGAGAGAGATAGTTTGGTGAGGGTGCGAAAAAGAGAGGTCTATTTTTTTGGGCAAGCTGGAACACAGTCAAATGTCGAATGGAGGGGCTGTTTCTTCGGACGATCCTGCTGTCCACAGTTTGGCATGGGAATATTTTTTTGGTGAAGAACTGGGGGTTTGGTGTGTAAGAAAGCCCTCGACGCCACATAGTGTGGCGCTAAGTCACAAAATCACTTTTCAACCAAGTTGATTAGTCAGCCTTGATCTTACAACCTTTCTGTACTTGGCAACCATGATATTGAAGATGATAGAATAGACGTGAAATTAGACAATTTGGCGAATAAAAACAGACTCAGACATATATATCAGGTACATGCGATTGGTGAACTTATCTACGTGTGTTGTATCTATGCAGCGACTCCCAACAGGTAGCAAGAGATCGTCAACTCAAAATTCAAAGCGCTTATGCAAAATGCCTCGTCTCTCATACAAAAAACACCAAATGGGTATATCATCTACGGTTCAAGCTCACGTGTAATAAATATCCAACCTAAGCAGCATCCATCTTTGCAATCCGAGCTTCGAGGTCCTTCACCCACTCCTCCATGATCCTCGTGTTATTCTGCATAGTTGAGGTGCCATCTTGGATAGTGTTCTCGATCTTGGAAAGGCCTTCACGCCATTGCTTTATCTCGGTGGCCATCTCAGTTTGCTGCTTCTCAACACGATTCAGGATATCAGCAGCTGATGCAGCGTCACTATGGATAGTACGCAATGAACGGAGTCGATCCAGCAGAGGTGGCAGAATCGGGGCTATGCTTTCGATGGTTGCCAACGTTCCATACAGGGCGTTGATCTTGGACGTCTGGTCAGAGTCCACAGAATCTTCCCCCTTGCCACCATCAAGGGCATCTTGGGCCTCCTTGGCTTCCTTACGGGCTTTGGTCAACTGTTCGGCCTCCTGTGTCAACGTTCGCACTCTGCGGCTGATGGTATCTAGGGTTGCGGTAGAAGCTTGGGCCAGCGTTGACACTTGTTTTTGGAGGGTGTCGAGAGTGGGAATAACTGCTCTAGACATGCCGCTGGTATCCATCTCGAGACCTAGGGCAGCATTTGAACCTAAAGCCTTCTCCAGGTCGCTAAGTCTACTATCGAACTCAGATACTTTAGCAAGAGCGTGTGTCTGTTCATACGTAGGCGCATAGGTGACAGTATATGTAGCCTGTTTAGCGTCTACCAAAGTTTGCTTATCACCACCTCCGGCTTGCTCTTCCGATGTGATAGCCAATGGAGTATTTGCAGGTACGACGGCCACGCCAGACGGTATGGAGATCTCCTCTAGAATCTGGCCCAATGAGACAAGAGTGGCTTGGTTCTCTGGCGCTTCGCCATCGACAGTTTGTACAGCTTTATGCTTGCCATAGAGCTCTTTAGCCTCCTCGACCTCCCTCTTGAGTCTAGCAATCTTACGTTCCAGGCTCTCCTCATCGTCGTCATCGCTAAACTCCCCATATTCTTCAGTATTATCGTGGTGAATACGGCGACGTCGACTCGAGACCTTGTAGGACTTGCGTTTGGTATCGACACGGTCAGAGAAATCGGTTGCTGAAGCATCAACGCTAGCGGGGTTGAATCGTGAGCGAGCCTCGTCTATACGTAATCTTGAGCGTTGGATTCCGGTTTCATCGTCGTCGAGCTCCTCGTCAAAGTCAAGATCGGAATGGGTACGTAGAGTTGATCCCTGATACACGTGTCAAAGATGATTTCCTGTCGAACCAGTAATGGCAAAATGTGTGTGCGATCACTTACAGGTACGGTAGAAGTATCCTCGGTCAACGCGGGAGTCTCGTAGATGTCTGGCGCAGAGTCCTGCCTTAATGTCAGCTTGGAAGCTCCTGAGCTTGCGAAAGGGGTGTTCAAGCTAGTAGCAAAGGCAAGGCAGGGAAGCTCACCAGGTCGGGAAGAGCGGCGTACTTGCGATTGTTCAGCGCCATATTATTGCTGGTAGCTATGCTAAAACTTAGGGACGATGTCGATAGAAGATATGGTTGAGGTGAGGGGTAGCTTCGTTTGCGACCCTTGAAACTCTGATATCCAAGCTCAAATTGATGGTCAAGCTATTGATTTTACGATTTGTTGTTGGCAGACACGGATGAAGCCCAATAACGGGGGTGCTTGTGTACACAAATATAGCACCTAGACAACTAAAGGCTATTGTCATAGGTCTACCAAAGTACCTACCCACATATTTTAGGTATCAAAATACATTATGTACACTTCGCCTTGAAGCTTCCATTCAGAATTAGCTCCACTAAATCGTTCAGGGGATAGAAAAAAAAAGGATTTGTTCTAGCTACTTGTCTGACCGATACTGCAATAGATAGAGGACTCTTGAACATTACCACAATCCCGTCGGGAAGCTCCCTTTTTTTAATCTTTTTTTTTTATCTAATAAGACACAAGTTGCATCGTCTCGAGAGGCACTTCTCTCCTCAAGACTTACTATTCGGATGGGAGCTGCTCTCTCTTCAGCATTGTCAATTGATCAGTCGCATAGGCAAGACGCGTCCAAAACAAGCCCACAGGTGCTTTCATAGAGACGATATCAACTTACAATGGGAGTTGCTCCCTCGTCTAGAAAAACCGCAAGTCATCCATCACTCGGTAACTGCAAATCCAATACACGGCACGTTTGCGCGCATTTGGCTGTTGCATCTTGAATAAGTGCAAGCGAACAATTTCTAGCTGCCCCCTATCAATATCGATCTACAACTGTCGCAAACTCTAAACTATCACTTAATCTTAATTCTTCATCATCAACGACATCTCAATCTTCTTCTTTCATTTCAGTATTTACGTTGATATCGCATGTACTCCCAGACCCGCCTTTCTGTCCCGGCGGTCGTTACCATACAAGGTCACCTCTTCCTTCTTTCTCATGGGCTTTTGATATCTTGAAGAATCATCAGCTCGAACATGAAGCGCAAGGCACAATCAGTGGATAGCGAGAACGCCTCTGAATCAGATCTGCGGGAAGCAGCCAACAGTTCTTTCGACGAGCTTTCAGATCCTTTACTGCCATCCAAGCGGCAGTCACGGCGTGGTGATATCAAAAACACTGCCTTTCTGAGTGCCTCATCTCGCGTCACACGATCATCAAAATCACGAACCACCAAACAGCAAGTTGACCCGTGCCAAGACGGTACGGAACAAAGTGACTCCGACTCTCAAGTCCCTAAGCGATCTTCAGTGAGGGCGAAATTATCAACGGCTAGCTTGAGATCTGAATCATCAAATAATCAAACTCAACCTGTCTCAGAAACAAGTAAGTTGATCACTCTATTGTGGACTCATGGACGCCCGCTAATATTTTCATAGAGGGATCAAGTGCTCAGCAAGCGGAAATAGCTCAACCCAAGCTGATTATCCCGGATGAAATTGATTGGAACTCTGAGGATTTTGAAAAATTAAAGCAATCTCCTCCTGTCAAGAAAAAGAAACCCAGGACGCTTCAAGTACCGGATAATATCTATATACCGGTATTGGCATTTTCCAAGCATGAGGATAAGGTAGATGATCCGCTCTCTAGCAAATCCAAACCGCCCCCTAGAAAAGAATTGAATCTATATGAGGATTCTGCATCTGAAAGGGATTCACACGACCCGTTTTCTTCTTTCTCTCAGGAAAGTCCAAAGAAGACATTGAGGACATACGGCAAAAAGGCGCCACCAAAGCCAAGGGCACGTAAATCTTCTAAAGTTCCCAAGAAACAAGCATCACGGAGCAAGCATCCAGACACTGCATCAGAAACAGTACCAGAGTCTACGCCAGAGACTACAAGCTCTCCACCATATGCAGGGCTAGAAACATTCGACGATACCATCCTCGATGACCAACTTGGCGAGCTCCCCCCCGCCTCTCAAGAAGTACAGGATTGGAAAATGGGTGCTCCGTCCGATCATTACTCTGACGTATTTTCCGATCCTCATAGCATAGATATAACCTCGGCCCCCTTCGAAAAGAGCTCAAAGCAAAGCTACAGTGCAGTCAAGTCAGCCGCGTATCTCAAAAAGAGGACTGTCAATGGTATGATAGATTGCACTACTTGCAAACGCCAGGTCTCTCTGTCTCGTTTAGAAGAATTTTCACAAGGTCGTACACTTTCTGTGCGCCAGCTCGTTGATTTTTGTGAGCTTCACACGCATGAAGATGCCACTGCGGAATGGACGACATTGCGGTTACCTAATATTCAATGGGACAATATAAGGACACGGGTTCGCAAGCACAAATCAAGGCTCAACGACGTAGTCTTGGGGGTATGTTCCTCCGAGTTCCGTGATAAGCTTGCCACGGATATAAAGAAAAAGAAGCATCAAAACATCGCGTCATCACGGCCGCCCCTTGGATATTACGGGTTACGTGGTATGTCAAAGGTTCAAGAGGCCATCTACGATATGCTTGGGTCAAAGGTTCAGAAACAGGCCGCTTCAGACAAGCTCATCTCAGCGCGAGGCTGGATGTTCTTTTCCGAAATGGTGTTAGTGCCCGAAGCTATCAGGAATCTTATCATGGAAGATTTGAAGATTGATGCTTCTAACGCCTTTGATATACTCAAGTCAACTACATGGATTGGAGATGCTCTCTGTGGTGAAGTTCATGAACATGTTCCATCTGATTGCGAGCATGCGGCAACGGTTAACCTTGAGAGTGACGATGACTTACGTAGTGAGGAAGAAAGCGACCAATTTGACGAAGACCAAGACGAAAACCAAGATGAAGACGAAGACGAAAACGACACAACTACGAAAAAGTCGGACTTTGTTTCTCAAGTTAAAACTGCGTTAAAGGCGAGCACTAGTTACGAATTTGAGAAAGACTTTACAGTATCTGACGAAGAAGACGACTGGGCCCTTTATAGACGATGATAAGCGGACGATTATATAAACAACCAACAATATAATATAGAGTGTACAGAAGCACATAACGAATCACATTCGCCTAGTCTACAATAATAGCAGCAGCTTCATACGGTTCTAGATCGATAACAGCACCTTGGAAGTGCTCCAACGAGCGATCGTAGTTACTGAGAAGCAATTCCACCACCGAGCCTTTCCACCCGTGCCACTGGATCTTCTCCGATACGAAACTACACACGATCAAAGCCTTTTTGCCCTCTGATGACGTTCTCAAGTACGCCACAACCAACTCGTTCAGTTCATCGACCAGCTTGAAGTCACCATAGACGAAGATGTCCTTGAGCTGTTTGCGCGTGCGCAAGACTTTGCCCCAGAAACTATACGGCAATGAAGCATCGCCAATTTGGGCGGCAGCATTAACCCACGGATAGTTGGTGTTTACGCGCATCCACGGCTCGGCCGAGGAGAAGCCGGCGTTGGGGGAGGCGTCCCATTGCATAGGGGTGCGGGCGTTATCGCGTGATTTGAGAAGATACTCTGAGCGCACCAAAGCGATCTCCTCTGGCGTACCATTCTTGTGAAGACTATTTATTTTCAAGGAAGGTTTTATATTCGATTAGCAAGAGGTTAACGGTCTACGGATGATGCGAGGGGGAAACTTACGACCAATGATTGAGGCAGTCCACGTCCTTGTATTCTTCCATAGGCCAGTCCGCGGGCATGTTTGACATGCCCAGTTCCTGACCTTGATAGATGAACGGCGTGCCGGCTTGGAGTAGCTGTAGGATAGAAAACATCTTGCTTGCTGTAAACTGCGTAGCTGGCGTCGACCTGACGAATCGCGAAACCGTGCGAGGCTGGTCGTGATTCTCAAGATACAGCGCATTCCATCCGTCGTGGTCGTACATGAAGCGTTGCCATTTGTTGATAAGGGTCTTGAGTTCGTTCACAGACCAGTTTTTTGGGCTGAACTTGCCTTCGGGGCCATAGTCGATGCATACGCTACAGTGAGCAGTCAGTGGCGTAAACAATTGGAGGAGGGTGGGAGGTATCTTCTTTGTGTTCTTACAAGTCAAAGTGGAAGATCATGTTCAGCTCACCACGGTCCGCGGCGACACTCTTTATGATCTCAGAAGCGTCGCTCACACAAGGCATCTCACCAACACTGAAAGCATTGTACTCTTTAAGGATATCACCGATCTGCTTCAGATATTCGTGTAGTCGTGGCCCGGCCGAGTACAGATCACAGCCTCGCGGAACATCTGCACTGATGCTATCTGGCAGACCTTCGGGCTTGCTGATAAAGTTGATTACATCCATGCGGAACCCATCGATACCGCGATCCAGCCAGAACCGGATCACGTCGTAAACGGCATCGCGCACAGCGGGGTTTTCCCAGTTAAGGTCAGGCTGCTCGGGGCAGAAGAGGTGAAGGTAATACTCATCTGAGGCTTCATCGTATCTCCAGGCAGGGCCTTTGTTTATTCGGTTAGAGCCTGATCTTGGTACGAGGGTTCTATTATATGCGCTCTTTGGACGTACCTTGAAAGTGCGAGATCCAGTTGTTTGGTGGTTGTCTGGTGCCATCGGCAGCGTACTTGGGCTTGCGCCAGATGTAATAGTCTCTGTACGGACTGTCTTTAGAGCTGATGGCCTGCTTGAACCAGTCATGCTGGTCGCTAGTATGGTTCACAACAAGATCCAAAACTAGTTTCATTCCACGTTCATGAAGTTTGTCGCGAAGTTCCAATACATCGTCAACGTTGCCATACGGAGGATGAATGGACTTGTAGTCGGCGACGTCGTAACCCTTGAAAGATTCGGTTTTTCTGTCAACACACAGTTCTAGCGGGATTTCAAAAGGTGGCTTACCATGTCTACTTGAGGACTCTTGAAGATGGGCGATAACCAAACTATGTCAACGCCGAGTTCCTTGAGGTAGTCGACCTTGGATATGATTCCCTTGAGGTCACCCGTGCCATTTCCGGTCGAGTCTTTGAATGACGCCGGGTAGATCTGATAGACAGAACTCTCCTTCCACCATGAAGGCTTGTTACGTTCTAGTGTAACCATGGTGAGGTAGAGATATTTCGAACGGGATAGTACGAAAGATGGATAGAGCGCAATCAGAAGCGCAAGCAACACGATATATATATGTGTATGTGTAGTGTCTCTACTGGCAATATATCGGCTGCATGTATGGTTACTATGCAGCACCGCCTATGTAAGCCTTGGTTTCCGTTCCCGCAGTGGCAATCACGAATGAGATTACCTTGATGCAGATATGTAAGAGGGAGAGGGGTGATTAAAATGATTGGTGATGTAGGATGAAGAGGGGGCTACGCTTAACTACGTGAATCTGCAATCACACGCTGTAAGGAATATGCGATCCAGCATACATCTGCCTCTCACAGCCTCATATTTCCGGGAACCAGAAGTCGAAAGGCGGCTATCACACCTTTCTATCTTCCCGAAGGTGGCTACTTGTCATATATAGTACGGGACTAGGCTGATGCGGAGAAATTCCCGGCGGTTGCGCTGCATATCTAGCGCTTCAATTTGCTCCGTTGTGGGAATAATCTGCATGATAACAGCCCGTCTTTTTTCGTTAGCTTATGTTTTAAATATTGTCTGTAAATATAAAGACATGTGCAAGCGACTGTTGCAAGCACTGCACTGATGACGATGATTTTATTGATAGTCTAGAGAGCAAGCACTACACTGGGACAGCCATCGAGATCATCAAAATCGAATCGATGATGGAGTGTGTAGGGTTAGTGTACTGTATAACCCTAGTTATTGTTCGCTGGACACAGTGCTTCCAGTTGAATTTTTGCAAAATGTATTTCTGGCATAACCCTAAAGCTCTTCAGTGCTGCGACGCCGATGATACACACACCTGTACCGATTTTAGGCGTCCTGCTAATCTTAGGGCATGTTTCCACTCGGGATAGCACCGACGCTATTTCATGTCAAGCCAGGACTCGAAACAGCAAGTGAAGGCGCAGATGTTGTTGTTATATTGGTTGTTTGTAGTCCCATGCAAAAAGACACATGGGAAACTAGAAACAGCAGCTCACAGCAGCTATAAAAATAGGAAATACTAACTATCAAACACCGAGCTTGGCTAAACAACAAGTCCTGTACATACAGTATATTGTGTGTAGTAGGTCAAGATAGGATGTGTTGCGTACCAAAGTTGTAACTGTGATGACTAGGGAAATGTGCGACTATTGCCTTTGAAGCTGTATGTTTACAGGATATGGTCTCTATATAACGTGGTATATGACGGCGCGCGCGTGTGCTAGTGGAAGCTATGACGCTATGCACGGCTTATAGTGGCGACGGTGACATGCGATATAGTGAGTATCTTATTGTATATCGAATATGTGCGGTTTGTTGGGCCAATTCCATCGTTAAAGGCTTTTTAGTTTTACGTAGTAATGTGTATCGGTGTTCATTGTTCATAATACAAGGAGCTACAAAATGATCGGAGGCTTTGAGGCAGGTTCCCAACGAGGTGGGGTTTCCCGGAAAGGATTAGAAGTTGAAATGCTCATAAAAAAACCATAGCAAATGTTCTTATCTCAGTGGCCTATCACTGTTGAGAAGTAGTTGTCCAGTATTAATTCAGGGCTGTGTATCTTAGGAAACGAGGTGCTACATAGCTATCAAAGCTCCATTTCCACCTTGATAAAAATGACACAGAAAACGTTGTTCATCACAAGCATATGGACAGGGACTGATAAGTACGTATGGATTACATGTTACATATCGTGGTGTTGATTCATGTAGCCTTCGTCATGAAAAAGAGCCCCATGACAATGGGTTGAGGAGATTGCTCATTTAGTTGGTGGCACTTGTCTGCGAACCGAGAATGCACCGGTATAATGCGTTTAATCACCGCCCAAAAGTCTACCGGGGAAGCTAAAAAGTATTCACTAAATCATTATGTAGGAGGGTTGGTGGCCCATCCACAGCTCGCCAATTCTAGCAAGATTTGTTTCCACCCACCTTTGATCCAACCCCCCATCGGCTACGGCTCGGTCACCAAGAGACGAATTTTTAAAGATAAATTAGAGGGAAACCCCCCAAAGAATGGCTGTGCTATAAATGTACGATCAAGCCAGCGGCTCTGTACCATATGCAGTAGTGTAGCCTTGTAAGGCAAACAATAGTTGGCCAACAGCATCTTAGAATCATGACCCTGTAACAATTAAGAAAGCCTTATGTACAGAACAGTAGCAGATAAGAACAAACCAATCTTCATAGCTCTATAGCTCCATAAGATAAATGAATTAAAAAAAAAAAAGAACAAACCAATACGCATGAAGCCCGAGATAGCGTCTGCTCAGCCATGCCATACAGCACCTAAAGTGCATCCACTCTACGTCGTCAACTTGATGTAATGGCATAATAAAGGGCCTGTATCTTCAGTCTAGGCTTTGTTTAACTACGATGGAAGTGTTTGTGGTAAAATCATCATCGACCGTCGAATACGACGTTGTAGCATTGTAAATGTGGATTTTTACGCACATCGTAAATCATGACCCCCAGCCTTGTCTCCTTGCTAACCTAGTTTTCAGGGCTCCCTTGTGTTGAAAGGAAAAGAGAGCAGCAAAGTTTCTGGCATATCCGCGGACTTTTCTTCTTTTAGAAGGCTAAAACAGAATAGGTGTAGTTGTACGTACAGAGTTGTCACCTCATATTATTGTATATGTGTACCTGTATAGGTTGTCGGACTAGTTAGCGAGGGCGATTGCTTCTTCCCTGAGTCCTGCGTCAGGTCAGTAGGGCCTGGAAAGCTTGGCAGGCGCCCAAGGCTTTCAGGACTAAGAAAAAAAAGAATATATATATATATATTTTGCTGTTTGGACTGGCTGCTTGACCTGCGACTTGTGAAACGGCACGGCTCCCTGGTGGCAACCAGCCCCGAACAATAGGCTCCCTTATTTAGTCATTACTACTATATGTATTATGTATCTGTATGTATGTATCTGCACATATACATACATTCATACATACATGTACATCCAAAGCAAGGCCGACAACTCGTCTAAGCGACATGGGCTCATTGACAGCTAGGCTGAGCGGGCAATCAAAAGTAAAAACAGACAAGGAAAGAGTTGTATTTTGTCTCTTCCAACCAATTTGATATACATACATAATTTGTAGGAACCCTAGTCGGTTATCGATTTGCATCAACAAGTACCGTTGATCCTGGAGAGATAGGCTGTTGGATGAGACGCCACAGTAGTCCGGAGGTCTGGGTAAAGAGGCACAAGAAGGTTGTATAACAAGCCTCAAATTACATGTAATACATAGCATTGGTACTAGATATGCATGTAAGATATCAGCAAGAAGCAACAGCTGTTTCTTATATATCATATACGTAATTCTTTTCCAAGTCTCACATAACGTACGGCTGATACACCGGGATGATGTTCAGCAAGTTTTATGGAGGAAACTCTGTCTATACATCCCACCAAGCTAGCAATTATCAAATTATCGTTGGGGGCTTATAGGTTCCCTAGAAAAGAATGCTAAGAACACCAAACAGGCTAGGCTGGCCCCTACACTATATATCTGTATGATTTGACGGACTTCTTTAAGCGATTGAAGTGATTCATGTGGGTTGGCTGGCTAGACTTCGATATTGGCAGATAGAGATAAACACAGAGCTGTCGGCAGCGCTCCATCTGGAATCCTCCCATCCACGCCTGAAATCCTTCCCATCTTGATTGCAGGAGACATTGACGGCGCAGAATGCTGTAGTTTGTCGTAGTTTTTTAGCATCTTTGAATTGAGACGAGCAATAATAAAGCGAGAAAGAAGTGCTTAGGTTATGTTTTCTCGACCCCCCACAAGATCTTGAGCAGAAATCAACGGACCTCTTTGATCCAAATCTAGCAAGAACAACAAAGGCCAGTCAGCAGCTTTACGGGCCCGCTTAGTTCTCACCAAATTATTGCTTACCCTATCACGAAGCAACGTAAGCGCCATACAATCACGTCAAAACACCCAACACCGATTTCAGCGGTCGGAATCTCCTCGCTTCATCAATCGACAACTCCCCCACGGACTATTATATCGATATTGTCTTCTGCCTGCTGGTCCAGGAACCATTCTCGATCTAGCGATACTCGACTCGATACCGCCCAATAAATATCCCATTCTATCCGACTCTAGGCTATCCTCTGCCATCCATTGATCGAGTGCCCTTGTGTCGCTCATCGGACCAGCCCTCAATTGACATATTTCGGGTCTTGACTTGCTGATACCGACGATCACTTTCTCTTTCGCGCCTTGCTTTGTTAATTCCACCATTGTCTCCTGTCCAACCCACACCAATATAGCTCTGATACAGTTAAGCATCTTCATCCGACACACGACGACCCCCCTTCCACACTCGACGCACAACCCACAACCCACCACACACCTTCCAAGTTTCCAGACTAGTTGTGCTGTGGCATGGTCTGCCGCTAAATATTTGTGCTGTAACAGCCTGTCATCATGGCGAGGCACGATGAGTTTTCGCGCTTTAGCTCCATCACTATCAACAGCAACAGCACCGATAGTACCAAGTCGTCTTCTTCGACCGTCAAACAGACTTCGGCCCGGCGAATGCCTCCTGCCCGTCTCAACACCGACCAGTAAGCTCCGAATCTAAACGCACCTTGCATGTATTTCCTACAGACAAACTGCAAAACATGTCCATGTATGCTAGGGCCATATTATCCCATAGCTTGCTCCGTCAGTTAGCTACTTCTAGTTAGTAGTAAGAATTTACTGCTGGCCGCTATCTAGTCCCGCTGTCACGCCCTTTTCATGGCTTTCTTTCTCGCTCTCTTTCTCTCCCTTGTTTCGCTTCGCATATCAACTAGCTAGGTAGTTGTCGAGCTGAGCTCGTCTGGCGCTAGACTAGGTCTCTCAAAATGAAGCTATAAGCAGTAGTAGTAGAAAGAGAGAGAGAAAATATTGCTTTTGAGGGCATTACGTGGAATAGTTCCGATAGAAAGCAATTATCAGAGAATGACAATAGGGAACAATTAGCTTGTAGACCAACACCATCCCTTTATACACAATTTTTTTTTAAATCACCATTCCACCCTTAGGGTCTACTCGTACTCTTGTACTCTTCTTGCTCTTAGTTTTGCCATCCATCTTTCTGATATTTTTCGCCTCTCAATCATCAATCATCAACCACTATGACCAGATATATCCGTAACTTATTGCAGTCGCTGACATAACATAGCGCAACCTTCACATCTACCAATGATAACCAGCAAATATCGCCCACTACAGCCAATACCTCACATCTAACACATTCGCCATCATCTACGACTTCAGACGACTCGAGAAGAAATTCGCTTCAGCGCCCCCTCGACAGCTTTCGCCGTGAACTGACCGTTCTCGACACGCCCAATCTAGACTCGCTGGATAACCTGACAGCTCGTATCCCATACATTCAACACAATCCGCCCACGGCCATTCCTGGCTCGGGCTCACAGTTTCCACCGTGGATGACTTTGCACAATGTTGGAGCCCCAGGGGCCAGTAGTAACAAAAATAACAACAATAATGGTAGCTTAGCCACCTCGTTCCTCAACGACTCCAGTGACAACCTGTCCAATGGCTCGCAGCTCTCGCCTGGCTTCCGCGCCTCTCTACGTGCTGACCAGCTGTCCATTGGTTCTGGCAACCATAGCACGCTCACTGGCCGCGACTCGCCCGATATCGAGTTCTATGAGGACCACCGGCGGCCATCTCAAGCCAGCATAGCAACTGCTAGTAGTCAAGGCTCTGGCATGAACCGTCGTGGCGGCATGCAGAAACTTAAAGGTTTCTTTGGCGAAGACTTTCCTGGCGGCAGGGACGTTTTCGAGGCACATGCGCCGCTCACCAGAGACGCTCGTCCCCGATCCTTTAGTCAGGGCCGTATCCACCGCGGCCGCAACCATTCAAATGCCACGGACCATCGAGATGTCTCGCCTTCTTCTTCAAGACCGCGCACGCCTGTACCAGCGCCTGAAGTTGTGCCTTTCCTATACCAAGATCAAGACGTATGACTATCCATCCTCACTACACACATTTTTTTTTCCCTCAATTTTTTTTTTCCAATTTTTCTTATTCAATTTTCCCTATTTCCCTTCGTTTCTTTTTCTGGTTTCGTTAACCACAAACTAACTCTTTCCAGGATATCGCTCGATACGGCGACGCTCCTGTGCGCGACGTCATGGCTGGCCCTGATCGAGACAGATATATGTCAGACGGTGCCGTACAGGTTCCCCCCAAAACCTCCTCTTCCAATCGCTCCGGCCATTCTGGCATCATGAACAACGGACACCGACACAACAGGAGCAACGACGACCCACGTGCTCTAAGACCAACAAATAGTCGAGACGACGCAGCATCGACAATCTCTTCGCAAGTGACGCGCGATCGCCAGAGAGACCGCGGAGGCTCGGCCACAACTCTTTATTCTAACAGGAGTCGTGCGCAAAGTCCTGCATCTAGTCAAGCCACCAGTCGCGATGGTCCCTCTTCACCAAATAACAACCAAACGAAACGTGGCGGTGTCTTCAGACGTCTCATTCATGGCAAAAGCAAAGAAGACAAAGAATCGACATCTTCTCCCGCAAGTAGCCGGAGCCACTATGCCAGTTCTGCTCGTTCCATAACACACAAAACTTCACGACAAGAGATCACTCGCGCCCAAGTGTCCCCAGGCTATGCCAGTTCATACCATTACCCCGTGAGCAATAATAGCTCCGTATTCTCCAACGATATCTTTGATACCCCCGAAATCCGACAGCAAGCCGCCTTCCAGAACAAATATCCCTTTGCCAAGAAACCACGAAATGGCCGTCTATATGACGAAGACATGATTGGCCCGACTGATCGTAAAGCCACTGCTTTCTTCCTTGACACCAATTTGAGAGACATGCGTGGAGTCATCGACGATGATGGCCCAATCCCTCGTAGTGAAACGTTCCCACGTGATCGTGGTGAGGCTCCTCGCCGCCAAACTGCCGGCTCAGTGGGATCGCTAGACGAACCCCTCGGCTCGTGGAATGCACCTGACAGTTGGGGCGTGCGAAAGACTGCAGATGGCGATGCCCCTATCAACTCTCTACAAACCGATGAGATGGGGCGGCCATATCGCAACGAAGAGAAGACACCATCATATTGTATTCGTATATTTCGTGGCGATGGCACATTTGCTACTTTGTCCATGCCTCTGAATTCTACTGTGTCGGATGTAGCAGGCCAGCTGATAAAGAAGTCATATGGATCCGACAGCTCTGACAACTACAACATTGTGCTAAAGACACATGATCTGTTTCGCGTCTTGAAACCCTCAGAGCGCCCTCTGGCTCTCCAGAAACGACTACTGGAGCAAGCCGGCTACAAAGAGCAAGACCGCATCCCTGATATTGGCAGAGAGGATAATAGCTACCTTTGTCGATTCATGTTCTTAACAACCCGGGATCCTATTTTGTCTAAAGCCGGGATTGTCCCTGGTCTTATGAGAATCCAGAAGGCAACACACATCGATCTTTCCGGCAAAAATATATCGACCATTCCGATCCCTATGTTCAAACGCACCGAAGAAATCGAGTCTCTAAATCTCTCTCGGAATCTGACTTTGGAGATACCGCGCGACTTTGTTTCTCTATGTTCCAAGCTAACAGAGATCAAGTACAATAATAACGAGATCCGCCGTCTACCAGTCAGCTTCGGACGGGCCGTGAACCTAAACCATTTGGATATCGCAAATAACTTTATTGAGACTCTTGAAGGCGCCGAGCTTGAGGAACTTTCTAACCTACGATACCTCAGTTTTGCCAACAACCGACTGTCCTCTCTACCATCTTATTTTGAGTCATACCAGATGCTAAGGTCCCTCAACTTGTCATCAAACTTCATCGATAAATTCCCTCCGTTTATCTGCAACCTGATCAACCTCCACGAGCTAGATATCAGTTTTAATGCTATCACTCAGATTCCGGAAGAAATTGGCCAACTGAAGAATCTAGAGCGTTTCTTGATCACCAACAATCAAGTTGTCAACCCTCTACCACCAACCTTAAAGGATCTTGTCAGACTACGCGAATTTGACTGCAAGTACAACATTATCGACAATATTGATGTTGTTGCCGAAATTCCCAGGCTTGAAGTGTTCTCGGCGGACCATAACCAGATTTCACAATTCTCCGGCAAATTCAACTATCTTGTTAGTCTTCGGTTGAACTCAAACCCCTTGACGATATTCGAACTGGAAGACGTCGTTAGTACCCTCAAAACACTCAATCTCTCCAACGGCAAGTTGACGAACATCGACAAGTCGTATGTCTTCATGCCTAATCTTGTCACTCTTATTATGGATAAAAATATCCTAAGCATCATCCCGCCTCAAATCTCGTTCCTACATGCCCTTGAAGATCTCCGACTCTCGTATAACAAAATCTCCGAACTTCCTCCGCAGATCGGATGCCTGACCGAGCTGCGGTCTCTTGATATCCATTCAAACAACATTGCCAAAATCCCATCCGAAATCTGGTGGGCAAACAAACTAGAGTACTTGAACATATCGTCAAATGTCCTTAGCGCCTTCCCAAAGCCTTCCGCCAAACAACCGAAACCGTTCGGAGAAGAAACCTCTACACAACCGACGCCGGCCAAATCTGGTAGCCCCCCTACGCTTACAAATTTCCCCAGCCAGGAAACTCTCGATGATCTTCGACGGCCTAGCCAGGCTTCTTCCACACTGCTTAGTGTTGGACCGCCACCGTTGTCTCCTGGAACTGACCGCAAGGGCTCTGTTGTTTCTGTGTATGGTAAAGGACGCAACGCCAAGGTTGTTTCTAGAAATCCGTCCCAGACGACCCTGGCTGGATCAGTCGCATCTCGCATGGACTCTGCCATACGCAAAGAACAGACGTTCGTCGGTTCTATGCGTGTCCTACTTGTGGCTGACAACCGCCTCGACGAAGATATCTTCCACGCATTGTTTCTCTTGACTGAAATTCGAGTTCTCAACATATCATATAATTTGATCGATGAAATTCCTCAAAGAGCACTGAAGAGATGGCTGAGCCTAGTCGAACTCTATGCTTCCGGCAACAACTTGACCAACTTACCAGCCGATGACTTGGAATTGAACTCGCCTTTGCAAGCTTTGTATCTGAACGGTAATAAATTCGTCAATCTTCCGGCTGAAATCTCCCGTGCGAGGTGCCTAGCGATTCTTGATGTCGGTAGCAACTGGCTGAAATATAACATCTCTAATGTTCCATATGACTGGAACTGGCATTCTAATCTTCTTCTCCGCTACCTCAACTTGTCGGGCAATAAACGAATGGAAATCAAACGGGCTTCGCCTACGTCCTTGAATATGGGCCAGACCGATTACAGTGATTTCACTGTCCTCAAAGATCTTCGAGTTCTCGGTCTTATGGACCTAACTATCAGTGCCCGCGAGTCCTCCTTGCCTAATTTCAGTGAGGATTTCCGTCTGAGAACGACTAATTCTATTGCCGGTGTGCTTCCATATGGTATGGCCGATACGATTGGCCGACACGAACATTTATCGACTATAGACCTTTTGTTTCCTAAATTCAACGGCCCCGAATCGCTGCTTATTGGATTGTTTGATGGACAGCCTATGCCACGAGGTGGTTCCAAGATTGCCTTGTACCTGAATGAGAACTTGCAGAATATCTTGACTTCAGAGCTTAAGATAGCCGACCAACGAAAAGATAGTCCCGCAGACGCTCTACGACGGTCTTTCCTGACGGTTAACCGCGATTTAATCAATGCAGCCCTGCAATCATCCGAAGACCGGCCTGTCACTGCACACCGCTCATCAACATCCTCGCCTGTTATTCTCAGTCCGGAGGACCTTAAGTCTGGCGCTGTAGCCACTGTTGCGTACTTACAGGGCACTAGCCTATATGTTGCCAACGTTGGTGATGTTGAGGCCATGCTAATCACTAGTGATTCGTATCGAATACTCACCCACAAACATGATCCCGCAGAAGAAATGGAACGTCGCCGTATCCGTGAAGCTGGAGGCTGGGTCTCGCGTAGCGGAAAGCTCAACGACACACTTAACGTCTCGCGTGCCTTTGGTTACCATGAGTTGATGCCATCTGTCATTGCGGCCCCCGATGTCGCCGAATTGAAGCTTACCGATGAGGATGAATATCTGGTCCTGGCAACCCGTGATCTTTGGGAATATCTCGACCACAAGCTAATCGCGGATATCTGCCGCGCAGAGAATGAGTCGCCGGACCTCATGGCCAACGCACAGCGTCTTCGTGATACGGCCATTGCTCACGGCGCAACCGGCAAGCTCATGGTCATGATGCTTGACGTCTCGGACCTTAAGAAGCGTTATGAGAAGTCTCGCCTGAACCGCAGCCCTAGTACGAGACCTCAATCTCTTTACTTGGAAAGCACCATGTTTGCAGGGCGCAGAACGCGCAAGGCTCGCGATGATGTGCTTGACTCGACTTTGGGCCGTCTAGGAGCTGAAATTGCAGCGCCTACAGGAACCGTGGCTATTGTGTTCTCGGATATCAAGAACTCGACAATGCTTTGGGAAATGCATTCAAGCGCCATGCGCTCAGCCATCAAGCTCCATAACGAAGTGATGCGTCGCCAGTTGCGGCTGATTGGTGGCTATGAAGTCAAGACTGAAGGTGATGCCTTCATGGTTTCGTTCCCTACGGCGACTTCGGCATTGCTGTGGTGTTTTGCGGTGCAAAATCACTTGCTGGAAGTGAACTGGCCTGCTGAGGTCTTGAACTCTGAGTTCGGACAGCCCGAGTTTGATAAAGACGGACAGTTGATCTTCAAGGGATTGTCTGTTCGTATGGGAATTCACTTTGGCGAGTGTGTCAGCGAAGTTGACCCCGTGACTCGACGTATGGATTACTTTGGCCCTATGGTCAACAAGGCAGCACGTATCTCTTCAGTTGCCGACGGCGGCCAAATCACTGTCAGTTCCGATCTGATTCAGGAAATACAGCGTTCACTAGAGAACTTCCAGAACGAGCGGGAGGGTGTCCATCTTTCTTGTGAAGACATCTTCAACGACGAGACATACGCAGCTGCTATTCGCAAAGACCTGAAGACGCTCAGTTCGCAAGGCTTCGAGGTCAAGGAGCTGGGCGAGCGCAAGCTCAAGGGCCTTGAAAACCCAGAGCTCATCTACTCGCTATATCCTCATGTCCTTGCCGGTCGTATCGAGCACCACCAAATCCACGATTCTGCCTCTGCAGAGCAAAGCATAACAGCTCAGCCATCGGCTATCATGGCCTCGACGCCTGGTGCCCAGCTCTCGTTTGACCCGGAGATCATCTGGCAGCTCTGGCATGTCAGCCTGCGTCTTGAAATGCTCTGCTGCGCCCTCGAAACCACACAGCGCGCCACCATCATGGAGCCAGAGACAGCGATTCTGGATCGACTGCGTCAACGTGGTGGCGAGTTTGGCGAGAGTATCATGCTGGCCTTTATGGCGCATCAAGTCAGTCGTATCGAGTCCTGCATCACGACGCTTAGCATCAGACATATTGCTCGGGGCAACGGCATCATCAGTGAACTCGACGATCTCCGCGCGCCTATCACCGATTTACTCAGCTATATCACGAGCCAAGTGGATGAGGCGAGACGCTATCGTGAACTTTATGGACCGTTGCCTCTAGCTCCGAATGCTAGAAAAGCTCATGATGATGGCAGGTTGTATCTCATGAAGCAATAAAAAAGTTAGGGATCCGATCTTGTCTTTTTACTTTCCCTGTCTATCGATTTCTTCTCGCACCTCATACAATGTCTTTTTCCATCATTTTATATCATTTATCTAGAATCATTTATTCACTTCTATAAGGGGACTGCTGGCAAAATCCCCCCCATCGCTCTATCATCTACACATTACCCGCATTCTACATAGTATACTATACTACTATTACTACCATAATATCTCCTTTGCCTTCTTCCGTCCTGTCTGTCATTTTGTGTACTCAACACCACCCCCATTTCCATCATCACCATCATAGCACTTACAAGTTGCTTTTTCTTTTTTTTCCTTGTCTTGTTCCATCTTCTTGTCATAGTCTTGACTGATCTCACGAACCATCCATCGCTTTTTGTTATTTACCTGATACATATAAGTAATTTATTTCCAAGTGTTCTTTGTTTTTTCTTTCCATTTTACCCTTGGTGCTACCGTCTTGTTATTTCTGTTAGTATATATGGAAAAAATAGATTTGGGCTTCTTCCTTCACCTTTGAACCATCGCGTATCAAACATACCTTTTGCGTTATTAAAAGTAAAATTAAAAAAAGTTACATCTTTATTGAATTTTCCGAATACAAACTCATAACATTATACAGAACTGATTTATGTACACATAACTGTCCAATGCTTCTCTAAAATCAAAATATGTTTTCCTCCATTATGCCTGCCAGATTCCTTTTGTTCCTGGCCGTCTTCTGATAATGTTGATTTTATCTTCCATACGAGGTCCGATCCACCAACCGCCTGTCTTTTCACGGACGAATTCCTTCACACGAGCCACAGTTGCACCATGGCCTACAATGTTATACCGTATCTCATCTGGCATACCTGGCTTAAGAAACTCAACACCAGAATAGCCCTGCACAACGGCCATGACCTCCCAAGTGCCGGGTGGCAGATCGCCAGCTTCCTTTAGGATAAAATCGAAGCGATCCCACCAAAGGGGGTTATTCACCATACGAGGGTTTTCCGTCTTGTCGAACATGAGGCCGCGCATAGGAAGTTCGTTCTTGGCTAGGCCGCGCGGGTTCTCGCCGAAGAGCGTCACGCCCGTCATGCACGCGAGGACATCTGTATGGACCAATGGCTTAGTTGGCGCATACGGATCGTTACGGGCCAGATCGTATAGCTGGGTGAGAGCGTCACCGCCGGGATAGTTGAGAGACGATATAGCCAGCATGCCGGCGGCAGCAGCGGCAGAAGCCAGTACGGATAGGACGATGGCGGCGGTCATGCCGGCGTATAGAGGCGACTTAGCGCGACGGTCGGAGAGGGCAGCGGCACCCATGGCGGCAATGGCGGTCAGAGGTGGCACGACGTAGATGATGAAGCGAGCTTCCTTGTGGGGCTGGATAGAGTATATGGCAATGAAGAGCAGGCACGGGATAGCGAGGGCGCGCGCGGGTCGTGATGAAGCTGGTCGTGAGAGCGCATAGGGCATGAGCACCGCAGAAGCCAGCGGGTTAAGCAGTAGGCGCGGGAGGGCCGAGACGAAGTAATACCACCACGGCGACGTTCCCCAGAGGCTACTCGAGCCCTCAATAGCGTTGAAGTAGAAACCCCATAGCTCGGGCCATAGTGGCTTCTGCCAAAAGTAGGAGTCTATCGGCACGCTAATTGCCAGGGCGAAGACGGCGGAAATGGTGATGGGTTTGACCAAGCTCCATAGCGTCACTGAGGCGTCGGTAAGGAGCAACCATAGACATTGAGCGCCTAGCAAGATAGCGAGCTCAGAACGGAAGATGACGCCGGCAAAAACGATGAGACATAAGGCGAGCCGGCGCTGTGGCGGGGCCACACGACCCGTCTTGTCGGGCAGTAGTAGCGCAAAGGAAAGCGTAGTTAGGCCAAAGGCAAACATGTTGGGCAGGGTGCGCGAGGCGTAGAAGAGCACGTGGAACTGCGCAGCCTGCAACACATTGTACCAAAGACTAACCGAGGGGCCGAAGGAGTTGCCGAGCCGGCGACCGAAGAAGACGAGCGAGGCAGCGTTCGAGAGTCCGAGTATGGCGCGGGCGATAAATTGGGCATGGCGGAACCCGGCTACCAGGGTTAGTGGTTGGGTGAGGCCGGCGAGTAGGATGGGGCCGATGAATGTTCGTGGGACGGCGCCGGAGAAGGTCAGGTGGTCGTAGAAGGCATGGAGTCGTTCGGATACAGCAATGGTCGGCGTGCCGTACACGAGAATATCGTGGGTTGCTTGGATGTTAAAGGACTCTTCGACTTTGGTGTATGGCGCAACGACGAGGTGGACCAGGACGGCCAGCGGGATGAGGCATTCTGGAAGCACGAAGAGCCGGGTTAGCTGTGTACGATGAGGGCTGAAACAGAGTACTGTGAACTC
The DNA here is from genome assembly GCA_004009845.1 of Davidsoniella eucalypti. Lineage (NCBI taxonomy): Eukaryota > Fungi > Ascomycota > Sordariomycetes > Microascales > Ceratocystidaceae > Davidsoniella > Davidsoniella eucalypti. The sequence goes on along the minus strand of RMBW01000022.1, from coordinate 166,362 downwards.
TGGAAGGGAAAGAGAGGCTTCAATTAGGCGATAGGGTGAGATTGCTAAGCTTACCATAGGCCTTCATGGTGGCCGTGTTCCAACAAGATAAATGGCCAGAGTTGGCGATTTCCAAGTGAAGAAAGACGGATTCCGCGATGACGATGTTCCGATATAATAAAAAGAAAGAAGAGCAATAATCGCATAAGAAGGCTCAATAGGCGCAACTGCCATTCATAGCTTTGTTTTTGTTTATTTTCCTCGTTGTTGGCTCGTTTTGAAGCTCTAATCACAGATAAATACGATGCAAGTTTACTTACCACATATATTGTAGTTGTTTGACTTTATTTGTGCTATTTCCTAAACGCGAACCTAGGGAAAAAACGTAACGTTTGGAACGTTTCCGCTCCTTCCTTGTCTCCTAAGCCCCACTAAAGCTTTTAAGCTCGATTAGGTAAAGCTTCGAAATTGGGGACCTTGCTCTTTTAAGTGGCTGACACCTGGCTTGTGCTACTGCCTACAGCTGTCATATCAGGCTCGACAGCTGAAAAGCGGCCCCAAAGGGCGGGCTACCTTCGTAATTCAATTAGATTCTATCCCTACCTTATTGTTGAACTTGCTTGGATATCTTGGTCGGCTTGTTGATTATTCCATCTTTGCTTTTCTTTTTTTTCCCTTGCCGCCGGGATTTTGAAGTCGATACTTTGCGTCCTGCTTTGAAGCTTCTTCGACCGCGATAAATGAACATACCCCGATCTACTTTGAGTCGATATCGCGCTTTGCTCTTATTTAGCTAGCTAGTTAAGCTATTCAGAACATCTGTCCTATATAACGATATATCGATACCGGCACATCATCCGTCATCTTGATAGCATAGCTTAGCTACTAGCTAGTCCGTTTGATCCTTCTCTTTATTCTCGGTTATAGGGCGAGTAGGGCTTCGCTATCCTACTTAGCATTGTTGCCCGCCATGTTATTCTTCGGCAGTTTCTTCTACAGTTCGTCTCTCTCTCCCCCCCGATATATGCAATCGGTTTGATCGTAGCACTATTAGAAGCTCATCATTATTGCGTGACATTGGCCCATTAGAGATCCAAAACCGCCATATTTGGCTCTTTGTAACCGCAAAGAAGTGCCTCTTAGCTAACACAAACTTTGTATTTCTTTAGTTGCGATTCTTTTGACCAATGCTATCGCCATTCTCTCCGAAGACCGTTTCCTTGCCAGAAGTACGTTACGAATACCCTTAAAAAAACGAGCACTTGTAATTCATGTAGACGAAGAGAACTATTGTATCTCTCGGCGCATCTATAAATTTGCAAAGCTGAGGAACCAATTCCTGATAGCTACTCTCACATATCAAATACTAACAATACCGACCGTTCGATCAGTTAATCTCTCTCCTGCTTCATACGACCCTGCCTTTGGTGCTAGTTCCGATACAAGCGTGACTGTCAAGATCATAAATCTGATTGCTAGTGTGCGTACACTAATGCGAGGTAAGTTCTTTTTATATTCTTAGGCTCTATTGCTTCTTTGAAAATTTATCAGCATGTTAACTTGCGTCATATCCAGTGCCTTTGATTATTTGCAACACCCTAATCATCATATACGAGCTTGTTCTAGGCTAAAGAGCCCAGAAATCCAAGATAGAATAAATAAATAATACTATGCAACACACTCCAATCATGTACAGTTTATGATTTTGATGCTATATTTTCTTCCAGTAAATTATTGCTCTACTATCATGTGCTATGATATGAATCTTCATCTCCTTTTGTTATACGGGAGTAGTAGCTATCTTTTGTGTAGTTATTTTCCTAAAAAGAAATTATGAACCATCTATTTAAAGTACTAAAAAGGCTCTGATCGCCCTGATTACAGGCACATGTTACATTATTATTTTCTCTAATTTTTTCTTCTTACTCTTATTCTCTCATACATCAGCGTTTCGAGAGTGTCGTCGATGTCTTAGTAAGATCAGGTTCCGGAGGCGCTTTGTTTGAGCATGCCCTCGGTCCACCTAGGACAGAGCAGCTGTGCTCTTTTTCTTGCCTAGTCCGAAGGTGAACCGAGATCGGAAGTTGTGGCCCTCAGCAGGCGCCGGTGCAGGAGGTTTGGGTGTGGTGTTTGCCGCTATAGTAGCAGAAGCAGCAGTAGTAGGAGGGGGGGAACTACTGGCTGGAAGAGTCTGTGGTTGCGGTGGGGGAGTAGTGTTTGTAGTCGTAGGAGACGTCATGGTGGCTGGATATGTTGTTGTTGTTGTTGTTGTTGTTGTTGTTGTAGTATTGTCGCTGCCCACGATAGCAGTAGAGTATGAACTGGCGGGTGGAGTCAGTGTTGACGTGGACGCTGAAAGACCAGAGTCGATATGAGGTACGGGCGGTACAACGTCTACGCCATCAGACTGGAACGTCGCTGCCGTTGTAGACGCGGTATTTGCCGTTGACGGCGGCAACAATGTCGTGTTTCCTGCTTCTGAATCTGGCCTATCTTGATCGCGTTTCTTGGACGAGAGAACAGCTATACTCTTGCGGCTCATCGATTTGCTTGACCGGCCCACACGATCCAAAAAGCCGCCTCTCTCTCCTCCACTGCTTCCATTGCCGCTAGACGCGCCGTTGAGCTTTCGGTTGGCCTTTTCTTCTTTCTCTTTGCTACGCTGTAGTTCCTCGGCTTCTTGCTTGCGCAGCTTCTCTTCTCTACGGTCCTCTTTATGGCGCTTCCACGCAGACATCTTGTCTTCAACGACGGTTGGTAGTACATGTGCAGATGTAGATGGGTTGTACAGTATATGGCCGTTCTCTAGGGGCGCAGAGGCCGCTGACTGGTCGGATAAGACGGGCGCGGTATGGGAGTGAGCGAGGCCTGGGCCCGGCCCGTCGGCCGATTGCTGTAGCGATGAGCGGCCCGTAAGTGATGGAGAGTCAGAGTGGCCGTTCTCAACTGGCGCGGATGTTGTAACCGCCAGCAGTGGCTCGTCGGCGGCAGCAGTCTCGTTGAAGCTATTGTCCTCTTCGATGACTCGGGCATTCTCGAAAGTGGTTTCTTGGTAGAAGAGCACGTAGGCAGAGGCCAAGCTATTGGAGTCGCCAAAGAAGTTGTTGACGTAGTCATCGTCGACCGGCTCGACCATCTCGTCATCAAAGAGCAGCCAGCCGTGCTCTTTGGTCTTGATCACCGATACATAGTGGCCGTGGTAAGCGTTGCCTCCGATATGGACGACGACGGCATACAGCTCATATACGCGGTCAGGATCCTCGGTCTGCGGCGTCGTGTTAAACAAGCGCAGATGTGACGGGTACACAACACGGTGGTGTAGCTTCTGGAGTCGAGTGAAGTCCTCGGTGTACTTGAAGCGCTTCAAATGTAGGGCCATGATCTTGGGTAACCGCTGAATTTTCATGCGCTTCTCGGCTTCCTGCAGGCCGCCACAGCCGTCGCATTGGAACTTGTTGCGCTCGCACAGCATTTCCTCCTCGGAGAACTTGCGCAAGCACGAGGTTACAGAGGAGTGTTCGTCAAGGTCGATGGACAGGTCTAGGAAAGTTTCGTGCTTCTGTGACACGGTCTCGCAGGTAAGGCATTTAGTTTCGGAGCTGAGTAGACCTTCGAAGATATTGCGCACAAGTCCCAGGTCTGGAGTATTTGGCGATGCGGATGGTGTCATAGTAGTATTAGACTCTGTTGTTGTTGTTGCTGCTGCTGCTGCTTGCGTGATTTTTTGTGTGTGGGCTTCTAAATTGGAGATGATATCGTTGAGCACAATGCCGTAGAATTCGTGGGCGTCCTGGTGCATAGAGTTTCGGAACATTTCGTTATCGCGTTTGAAGATTTCGAGAAACCGTTGAGGACTAAGCACGCCGGTGCGGCTTCGGCTTTCCATGAGGGCCAAGAAGATGTCCTTAAGGCTCGTAAAGGTGCACTCGCCTATTTCATAGGCGCCAGTGTGCTCTTTGGTGAGTTCTAGAATGGGGCCCTTCAACATGGCCTGCTTCTTCTTATATTCGGGGGCTTCCGGGCGGTCCTCGGGCCGGATTCCGATCCCCACCGGCGTGATAGGTTGGCCATTCTTTTTGGTAGGCGGTGGAGGGATTATGGTCGGTGGTCGTATGGTGACTTCAACTGGTGTTTTGGAAACAGATAATGACTCTGGGTAATTGACGATGCAGTCTCGAAAGATTTCGGAGTAGAAAAGGGCCTGGACTATAGAGTTACAGTAACTATTTGAGGTCAAATGATTAGTATGAGGGTAGAAGACAGGTGAATGCGGCAGCCTAAATGCGCGCAGAAGTGTCTGGCCGGCAATTCAAGGCACAGGCGCAAATCAGAGGCACGATTGCCAGGCTGAAAGCAGGAATAGAGAGGCAGAGACTATGATAGACATACCATGTGTTCCCAAACTATAAAGAATTGGAGAGACAATGTTAGCAGAAATACACGCCGAATCAAGTGTCAATCAGAGAAAATAACTTCAGAGTTCCGAGAACAGGTGCGTTGTAGAGTTATAAGCGTACGTTTTCTAAGCCGAAGAACTTGTCTGTGTCAAGGTCTTCTACAGTAGCGGCGTTTTGCAGCATCTTCTCCAATGGAGTGAGTTCTATGACTAGCTCTTCTTTGTCCTTCTTTTTGGAGTCTTTAGCAGCGGTAGAGTTCTAATAACGTCCAGTTAGTAGTGTTTTACCGGGTAGAAGTAGCAGTGGCCGTGGTCTGTTGTTTGGAGATTGGACAGAAGAGACGACCTGGAGTTGGAGAGCGCATACCGCATTGCTGGATCTGTATTTAGAGAGGAATGAGGTCATGTTTGCGAGCGTGGGTGACGGCGTAGCTGCAAAGCGCCGACCGAAGAAGGACTGGAGGGAAAAGCACAGAGGCCGGCTTGAAGACGCCGGAGAAGAGGACGGCGTATCGGAAGTTGGAGGAGGGCGGGGCAGCTACTTGGGGATCGTGGGACGAGCAGACGCGGAGCAAGGCGCGGATGAGAATGGAAAAAGAGAGATGGCAGAGAATATGAAGGTCGACTCGGTATGCGATCAGTTGAATGGGTTGGCTGGTCGGTTGGCTGGTCGAGTGGTTGAAGCAGGTCGACTGGCTGGCTAGTCGATCGATTGGTCGGTCAGTCGGCGTCGGTGAAGCCTGGAAACGAGTCTTGTTTGGGAGATCGAAAGAAATGGGACGAATGCGAGGGAGGAATCGATGTTACAGAAGCAGCCAAAAGGCCGTTGCGAGGTGGGCGATGGTCGGGATTATTAATGGCGGGAATTATTTGATGGTGGTTGAACAAGGTCGATCGATAGTGTTGAACAGCGTTGAAGAAAAGAAATGCGCAGTGGACGAAGGCGGTGCCACGAGACTAAAAAGCGCTAAAAAGAGTCTGTAGCACTAGAGTAGAGCACTAAAAAACCCACTATGCAGCACTACTAGCACTAACAGTGGCTACAGAGGGCGCTATTTTTGCCGTCTGGTTGGGGTTCGCTTTATTTCCTCACAGCCAGCCAAGAAAACAAGACAAATCCCAGCAATGTAATACGCTTAATACTCACAGAGCGAGAAATATCGGTATTTAAAGGCTAAAGAGCAATTGGCTCGGCTAGTAGAGAAAATGAACCCGACTATAAAAGACGAATATAAGGGAGAACGACGAGGATTAACGACGTTAGCGGCGATATAGACTTCACCAAGGCGATGGATTAAACTATTGGACAATTGCTATTCGTTCATAATCGATCGATCGCCCCCAGAATCAACCGTAAACCATAAATAAGAGGGGGAGGAACTCAAGTTGCCCACGACTTCGGCGCTCTAAAGCTCTGAATGGCGATTAAAAATATCGGCAAGGCGATTAATCTACCGTTTTCGATCGATGGATTGTTGGAGCGAAAACGCGGATGGGTCTATATGAATCTGTATGAACTTAGACATGTAGGTGAACGCTTAAGCTTCCTTTTTCTTCCGCCGCAGACTAACAGCTCATCAGACGTGACAGAAAACTAAAGATCGGTAGTCTAGGGTTAATATTGGAGTCCCCCGTTTCCATTTATGCCCTAGCAATCCACTAGGGTCGGATCCACGTGATCCACATGACGACGTAAACTGATAAAATAAATAAACAGGAACTACGGGACCTTTTTTCCCTACTAAATCATGAACGATGGAGGAACCCCAAAAGAATTGAGAGATATTGGTGTGGTAAAAGAGAAAAGGCTAAATATACCTAAAATCAGCTGTTTTTTCTGGCTTGGAAACACAAGCAAGGCTGAGTTCGAGTTGCAAATAGCCGATCGAGTTCACAAAATCCAGCTTTAGTCTTTCCATGAGCAGATAAAGTATGTATTCGAGCCTACGGGAACACAGAGTTATATCTGTAAGCACAGTTGGCACAGAAAAGCCTACTACTACGGCACAGAGGTTACAAGCACGGGTTACAATATAAGCATAGGGTTCACAGTACAGTTTATACACAGGCAACCAAGCTTACAAAACGCCGTCTTTTCTATAAACAGCAGCTAGATTTTTGGTCAAACAAATCAAAAGCGTGTGACTTTGGTGTAAATAGCAGGTGGCATGTCTATCTATAGCTGCAAGGGCAAAGAGACATCACCATTGAACAGCAAATGAACAGCAGTTGTAAGCGTACGCTCGGGTGCTTTTGGCTTTGTGTTGCTTATTTATCATTGCTAGTAACGGTTAGTTCTCCGGAGTCACCGAGTCCAGCCCGCTATAGGAAAGGTATTATTACATGAGGGGCGACATTAGTTGATTACAGGGTTTGCTTAACCCTACGTAGCAATAAAACTATCTAAACCGTCCAGACGTGCTCTTCCTGTGAAAAGCGACCAAGCCCATAGAGCGTCTACAATGAGGATATCGACGAAACTAAAGACCAGACTTCCCCCAAACACGAAGCTATGATATGTCCAAGCATTAGCCGGACTCAAATCCCTTACTTGGCACACAATGGCCCACGGTAACACATAGAGTAAGTTGCTTGCTAGACTCTGGTATAGATACCAGCGTGGTTGCGTAGCCAGGAGAATGGTGGCCAATTGAGTAGACACAGCATAGAAGATGTAGCACCAGTCTATAGTACGCCACATGTAGGCAGTAACGGCAGCGACCTCATCGGACTCGCTGATGAAACGGGCAAAGGGCCGGGCACCCCAAAGAGCCAGGAAAACGGCCAGGGGAACCTCGACGACCAAGGCAATACAGACAGAGACGAGCGCCGGCCGCACAATATGAACAATAGTACGCCAAGATACGCGGCCCGGTCTGCAGCCAGTGGGATCAGTTATAGCGTCCGTATTGACAGTGCTTGTAGCCCGAAGATCGCGACGCCAGGCACCCCAGCGGTGGCCGATGAAGGCCAAACTAGTGGCTTCGAGCGCCTGGACGGGCACCATGACTAAGCCCCAGCGGATAGTAGTGAAGACACCCCAGGCGGTAGCGTAGGTCGAACCCATGGCGACAATAGTACTAACAAGCCACAGATAGAGCGTGTTGCGGATCGCCGACTCGGCCATCGTGATGAGTCCAGGCCGGACAAGAATTGCCAGGGCACGTAGGCTCGGCCGAGTCGACTGCTCCTGAGCGCTTACTGTTCTGTTTTTAAAACTTGTCGTCAATAGAAAATACGCAAAGCCACCAAACGCAGCTGCCATGTTGCAGGCGAGTTGGATACCGGCTTGCATGTTGATGGTCGGTGTATGGTGGCCCACATGGAACTTGGAGATCAGTAGCATGTCAAGAACGATATTGACGGCAAACTTGAGCGAGCTGATAAGTAGTGGTATGTCCGGTTGATCTAAAGCACGTGTAGCCGTAGCCACGGCTGTCTCAATGGCTGAGCTGAGGGCCGAGAAGCCGCTGATGCGCACATAGACGATGCTCACAGCACGCACATCGTCTGGGATGAAGCCGGAGGCAAAAGTTGCAGCACCGCCCAAGAAGGCCAAGCTCATGATAAGGCCTAGAATAGCCTGCACAACGATCAGCGTATGTGTCAAGCCTAGGCGTTCAGATAGGCTGCGTGAAGCTGAGTCGCCGATGATGACCCAAGCAGCGCGCGGCAAGCCTTCGTTAAGCACCTCGGCCACAACCCCGATATATGTGTATACGTCGGTGGTGACGACTAGTGAGGCGTCAATGCGTGCAACCCAGAGCTTTGATAATGTGCTATATAGCGCCGGTAGCACCAGGGCGGCAATGTTGAATGCCAACGCGCCACTATAGACATTCCGGTGTAGGTGCAGCTTCCATGATCTCGGTGATTGGGAGGGACTCTGCGAGTCTTCTACTTCGGTTGTGGCTTCGTCTGTCGATGGCAACATTGTGTATTCGCGCGAAAGGCGTTGTCGGACTGAAGCTGTAAAGCGAGCATATCGTCGGGGCGACATGACTTTTTATGCCACTTGAAGATATTGGCGCTTGAGAAGCTTAAGCAGCTTATCTAGCTATATATGTATGTGTATCAAGGATGCATCCAAGATTGAATCATCAAGTGTGCAAAAGAACGCCCTGCTTAGCTCGCAATGGCCGGCCTCTTGCATATAAAAACGGCAGGGCATGGAGCAATGAGAGAAAACAAAGCTATACTATATCTACAATCGAAGTCTACAATGTATACACTGTGCATGATAAAAAATAAATGGACACGATTATTACTACGTTGTACTGCCTGATAAGCAAACAGAGTCAGTCCAACTAAGACTGGTATGAGTATGGCTTACATGGAAACCAGAACTCTAACCCTAATCATAACCCAATATGTCTAATAGCCCAGGCCGTCTCTATTTCTTCGCGCCTTCTTCAGCACTACCCGTTGTTGGAAGGCCCATGAAGATCTTGAAGTAGTCCTATATAATTAGTTAGCAAATAGCCATAATATGATAGCGAAATAACAGAAATACTCACGTAGATCATCCATTGTAAGCCGGTCAGAGTACCGATCATGACGATACGCACCGGAAGTCCGTTCCACAGACCCCCGAAGCCGATCTCGCGGTAGATTCTTCCAACGGCGGCTCCGGCGCCTTCTCCAGGCTTGCGTGCAGAGTTGAGCTTACTGACCATGACGTCAGAGGGATGCGATACAACAGCGCATAGAATTCCGGCCAGATAACCACCGACGAACGACACACCGGTCTGGGTCGCCTTGCTGTAGTCATTCTTGGAGCCCGGTAGTCGACGATACATGGCAGCCACGATGGTTTCGAACGAAGCAAACTTCATCATCGTGTACGGGATCTGTCGTCCCCAGAGTGGCACAATGCCCTTGTATAGGCCGGCCACGCCCTCGCTGCTGATTATCTGCCGAAGACCATCGGCAGAGCCGCGGTACGGCGACTTGGCGTCGGCTTGCATGCGTACCTTGATGGCCTCAAACGGACACAACATGATGTCGGCCAAGAACTCAGCCGACGCTGATGCCGCCAGATATAGCCCCGTCTTGTATTGGTGCGCGGCAGGCTCACCGGCCAAATCGGCGTACGTCTTCTTGAAGTACTCGTACCAGCCGTATTTGAACGCGCCCTGGGACGCATATCCGAATAAGGTCGGGCTCCAGCCCTGGTAGATGCCGCGCATGCCCTGCTGGGCATAGATGGTCTTCCAGCCCTGGACATTGCTCTTGTATATGGTCGCATCGACTTGGCGCCGTGTCTTGACGACATCGAGAGGCGTCACGGCCGTATGAGTCAGGCCCTACAAGCAAAGGACGATTTGTTAGATGAGCTGCCAAACTTGGAAATAGTAATAAGCAAAACACGTCGAATATATCACTTACACAGGCTAGAATGCCTCCAAACGTGCACGCCGCATAGTATTTGCCAGTGTACAATTGGATATGCCCGGTTGCGTTCTGCGCCTTAACGCTGGCCTTTCCGAACTCGGCTGCTGCTTCGGCACTGAGCTTGTGAGCTGCCTTCTTGGAGTCGTCAACCACAGAGAACGAACTGTATAGCTCAGGCCGCGCCTGAAGCTTGGTTGGCTTCTGCATCGAGACATTGCTCTGTTGGTTTTGGTTCGTGATGATGGCGGCCGGTGATGTCATAGACGCAAACGCCTTCCATGGGCCGTCGCCAGAAGATGGAAAGAGACCCGACATGTTGTAGAGAAACTGAGATCTGATATGCAAACGACTGCCGTGGAGTTGCAGGAGAAATCAAGATCGGTCCTAGAAGAAACTTTGTCATATGGGGAGGAAAAAAAATGTCTGTAACTACATGCAACAGTAAGCTTATATTACCAGCCATTGACGGCAAGAATGCTGCAACGGAGGATATCGGGATTGCTCTGCAGTCTCTAAAGCTTATCCGTTTACGTTTTCTTGTCTCTGGTTGGTTCAGATCCATGTACCAGCTACACAAGTATTGATGAGCTTCAAACCTCACGGACTTATCGGCCCCAGAAACAAAGTAAAAGCCGTGTTCACTTACACTGTACACCAGACTTTGCCCTACGCGCACTAACAGATATTGTTGTCCAATACATGCAGGGCGTGTTAGTGAGGCCGCTTCCGTAGCCTGATAACGGACATGGACAGAAACCAGGCACAGTGCTGTAACATGATGACATCACTCTACTTTTGTACTTGAGACCTTCCATTCTACCTCGGAGGCCTTTTTGCCTCATATGTGACGCCTTGTTGGTTCCGCGCCGTATCTCACCTTCTTTTAATTTGTATAGGGTGGCTTTATGTCGGTCTTATGCCAATAATCTCCTCAGCTCTCTTAAGGGTTCCTTGTTGCACATAATCAGGATCGTACTATCTAAAGAAGCTCTCCCCTGCTTGCAATCCTTCAGAGCCAAGAACGATTTAATGAGTCGTGCTTTGTTAAGCTCTATATCATAGTACATTCTATCTCGAATAATTGTGCACAACGATATAACAACAACATTCAACATGCACATATGTATGTACAAAAACAGAAACAAAAACTTCCAAGTAACGTTGTTCTACTACATATACAAAACTACGCATAAGACAGCCTGTTTGTTTTTATCCAGCACTGAAAGTTCTTTGCTGTTGATTATCGACATTGAAGACCCAGCCAACTGACATCAATTTGGCAACGAGTGCATTGAGGCACATTCGTTATCGGCCACTCAGGGCCCGTGATCGAGTCATCTATTGGCTCGTCCACGCCTCCTAAGCTTGTACAAAACAAAACAATGTTTCCTTATCTACAACTATGAGTTCTTCAGACTATAGACTGTATAGATAGAGAGTAAGACGAAAGACATATAGCGCGCGGATCGCCTCGTTGTCGATTTACAGCAAATCAGTATGTATTTATATCTTGGAAAACAACAACTGTATCGAAGTCGCTTAATCCACACGGTCTTTGTGTTTGCTCCTTATACATAAACAATAACGATAAAGGTCAATCATGTTCGGCAACATTGAGCCGGTGAGCCCAAGTGATGACTTGCTACTTGGCTAGTGCAATCTCAAGACAAATGACATGAAATACGTCGTATCACTATGCAACTAGCTATTATCGTCCTTGCTCTCTCGATCATTTCACGCTACCTCCGATGCGGATAAGTCGGACACAAATTGACTGAAGCGATATTGAAATGCCGTGAATTGACAAAAACTAGGGTTAGCGAGAAACGCTTTGAACATCCGGCTGTATTAGTCATACCCAAAGTACGAAGTATTTGACCACTCTACATGTAATGTGGTGGTAATTATAATCCTACTCTAATAATAAAACAAATGCCAAGCTACTGTCAAAGATGACCATCTGTCTAGCTGACAGCCCGCCAAGTCAAGGTGGGAGTTAAAGAAGGATACGAACGGTCGAAATCATGGAAAGATACAGTAACAAGAAAAGGAATACTAGAACAAACATTTCCACCTACAAGATTTGTTTGTTGTGAGCCAATTGCCCTCCAAAGTTGTGATAGAGCTTTGCGGTTGGGGCAATAATTACTACTGTGACGCCCAATAGTCAATAGTACGGCGCCGAGAGTGTATTGGGCGGCTCGATGCTGGTTTATTCGCTGATGTTTGATAGCAATGGGACCGTCAAAACGGAGGTATAGCACTGGACTGCTATATACTCTAGTGGACTTTCGGTTACATGGCTGCTGGGCTATAGAGATACTGGGGTATACTTAGGCCACAGGAGCTCTTGTAAGAGGTACGTGCCATGGCTTTCTCTTCATCATCTTCACCGGCTGTATGATTACGAAGCGCAAATGCCACTCTATTTGATCGAGAGACACACCCCTTACTACATATCCTTCTTTCTTGTTCCCCAATGATATATATCTATCTCACTTGAGACTAGTACTTGGAGCAAAATGCCCGGCCTCGCAGCGCATCAAGGAGCTAACTTGGAGTTATCTGTGCATAATTAAATACACTTCAAAGACAAATGTTTTTGCTAGGTTTCGACTCCAAAATCATTGTATAGCCATTCTAGGCCCTCCCTTGAAAACGATGTTCTCCTATCCTCAAGACAATAGAAACACGTGTAAAACCAATGGTAACTGTTTATCGAGGCCTTGCCGTGTTGTTTACAAGATTTAGAAATCCACAGGCAAAGAAACACAAGTAGATATTGATTATAAAGCAAGTCCCACAACTATATCTAAAACACTGTTGAAAGATGACTTCCTTTGAATGATTCATTAAGACAACATTCTGAGCAATTTCAAGGGCTGTTTACTATGATTATCCAATCATGATACTCAACTCAAATTCTGAAGCATTGGCCAAATATAATAAACTACTTTTAGAGGCATTCAACCCCGGTTATCAAATGATTGTTGGATATTAAGCTTAATGACATTACAAGCTGATTCCTAAGAAAAAAGGTAGGTTCATGAAAGATTCTAGTAGTGTATGTATTTTGGAAAACAAATTATATATTATGCACTCAATTACATTGAAACATGAGCTTGGTCTACTTACAACTTCTTAGACCTCTGTTCTGGCTCGGTATCAATACTACCAAAAGGTCTCTTTCTTGATTGTGACCGGTCTAGAATATTTGCCATATCAAAATCAATGATCATCAGCTTCCCTGACTTGCGATCTTGTAGAATATTTCTCTCTTCAAGATCCCCATGCTCAACACCATATTCCGCCATTTGAGAAGCCGTCTCTCTAAAGTAGTTGTAGTCTTCTTCCGACAGCGCTGTGATAGACTCGCCAGCATAAGAAAGTAAAAGAACATGCTTATAATCATGGAGCCTCAGAGGAATTCCCATCTTCAGCACGACACTTCCAAGACAAACAGGAATAGCAGTTCATTGGAGTCTCTTGAGTTTTGAATAAGCAAGAAGCTCTTTTAGAAGCAGCCACAGATCTTCACTCTCAATACCTTTTCCAACAAATGTATAGCCAAATGGGTATAATGTGAGTTTGACCAAGGACCCAACAGCACCATGTTTGTTCAGAGCTGTTCTAGAGCTTCTTGGAGCTGAGCAGCAGGGAGCTTATGAGCTGCCTTGTACTCCACAATAAAGAGTAATTTTTCCATTGTATAAGAATCAGGAGGGCTCTCGGACTTTGAAAGACGTCTTTTTCTACCAGATCGCTGTTGATCAGAAGGCATAGTTGCATGCTCGGCGTGACTAGAACTAGCAACACTCATACTTTCTAGCTCGTGTGAATACTGGGTAGACTCATTTGAAGCTTCCTGTAGCAAAGCCTTGGCATGAGGTTCTAGCATATTCTCAAGCTGAGAATCCAGTGAAGCTTGGATCTGAAACTGTTCCATCAAAGCCCGGATGGCCTTTTTGTCAAACACTCTCTCCTCACGTCGAATTTATGTGGCATATCGGGTATTAGGGTTGAATGTGACCATTTCAACATTGTCGTAGGCTTCTGTGGTCTCATCGTAACTTTTATGTTGCAGGTAGTTATGTGTAGCATCCCGAACATCATTCTCAATAACATATCTTGAAAAAAACACGAGATTCTTCTCACACGATTGCAAATCCATAGAAACGGCTGACTGAACACTAGCAGTTCTTTCAAAGTTTTTGAATAAAAGTTGCTGTCCAAAGATGGAATGACACTCATTGAACTTCTCCTCGTGGACTCTTGGGAGGTCAGACCAAGGTCTAAAAAGATGTGGATATAATCTTTTGGCAACTGTGGGAGCTCCACCAGTGGTGTATCGGTTCTTCAACCGCTCTATCTTGAAGGTTTTGTAATTGAGAGCATAGCAGTTGTAAAGGAAAGTTATAAAAGTCGTCTTCCTAATGAGGCGTTCGGAACGTTCAGCTCTTTGGCGGCATTGTTCGGCTCTCTGATATGAGGCTTCGGCTTCTTGGCGGCATTGTTCATTGTCGAGTCGGCGTTGTTCATTGTCGTGTCGGAGTTGTTTTAACCTCTGATGTGAGGCTTCCGTGTCGAGTCGGAGTTGTTCTACTTCAAGTATGGTTTTCTATAAATTAAAATTACTTAGTTATGGAATTCATTTTGTTGGAAAATGCCTCTCTTGTAGAACCACTAACCTGTAACAACTCTGATTTCTGCTCTCGAGATAAACCAGAAAAATCCGTCATTTATAGCAGCTTTTAAGTCAAAGCATAGAAGAAGGTCAAAGTTGATTCAAGTGTTGGTGGTTTTTACTGTAGCAAGACGAGATGCTTGAAGCAGATGGTGGTAAATAAATGATTAAGGCCGAAATTAGGCAGCATTGAGATCATGTGTGTGCAAGTTGCTTAGTCGGCGAGTGTTATTCGATGACATTTATTCAACCTAAACAGGGATATACGTAGCGAGTTTTCTCTTATAGTGTCTAGTCGAGAAGGTCATACTTAGTGCCGAAATATTCCCTCCATTAATATATATGCGTTGATCTAAAGCCAATGATAACGAATCATGGGATGGCGATTAAGAAATGCAAAATGTGACATCTTCACTCTCATCAGAGAGAGAATGGATATAAAAAGAAAGGTTCAAAGACAATAACTATATAAATCTATAAAGATAATTACTACTTCCCCAACCTGAATATTGTTGGTCAAGTAGCAGTGGGGTCATCGTGTATAACCCTAAGACATAACCAAAACTCTGCTGCCATGAAGATCTTTCCACACCATCGTCTTGTACAGCACACTATTTAGTGTCTATCAGTCTGATGAATTAGAATTACACTAAATGCTACTAAATGCATTAGTGACGCAGGCTTAATCTATTATTATATGTACCTATACAAACCAAAAAAAGTGTTGTTACTGTAAAAGGGATGGATGCCAGACTAGTCTGAGCAGTCCCGGATACTGGGAACATAGAAAATTGGTGACAGAAAACACGGCCTCGCCCGGAGTCGAAAAGGAGCTCTTAGATAAATCTCTAGACTATAAATAAAATCATCATCATCATCATCAAACAAAAAAATGAATGAAGGATAGCCAACATAATCAAAATCAACACGTAAAGCCAAGCCCTCCATTGACAAAATGATAGTATATATATATGCCCGCCAAACTTTAACGACCTGACAGTTCGACACCACTATGAACCACACCAACCAGAGCACCAGTTTGGATTTGTTCATTCGCACCTCCAGCAATGCTCTCTAAAGGCTTGATCACAGCTGAAAAAAAGCACAAGTCCGATGACTACAAAAGATGTGTTGGCCGCTATTTTTAGAGAACGGACTGTGTGGTCTGGGCAAAGTAAAAAACAAAAAGAGAGAAAAAAGCGGCTGCCAAGACCTCATTTTCTGCCGTGGATCGGCATCTGGCATCTGTCTTCGGGGTTGTTAAAGTGTTAGTAGTAAAGTTACTAACTAGATACAGTTGTCGAACTTGTGAAGTGACAGTGAACACGTCTTTTGTCTTTATGTGAAATTACGAGATTTAAGCAGTTGGCTCTCAATAAAGCCTTTTCTAAAGAAGAGAAGAAAAAAAAAAGAAAGGAAGCTACATACCTAGCAAACAAACAAGCAAATAGACAAGACAAGAGAAAAGCAAGCGTTGAATCCATTTCGGCAGGCAAGGCAGTCTTATCTGTAGCATATGATCAAGAAAGAAAACCTAGGTCCACATTGATGATCAACAATCAAGCACGTTACTCGTACATGTCGTTCTTTAACATATACAGCCTAGTTATCATATACACATATTGAAAATACCAACAAACGGTGCATCAGAAAGCCCAACTTCACCGACGGCAAGAACAAAAAACAAACGCTCGCTGAAGCTACTGGCAGGAAAGAAGACGACGGAGTTTTAACGAAGAGGTACGAATACATCGATACATCGTTGAGAAGATCAAAACCGGAGTTATAGCAGTTCTTGTCTTCCCACGTGTTGGAAACAACGTGATATGCGATATACAGGTAAAGCGGAGGTTTGCTTCATCAACGCACATCGATGATATCTTATAAAGTGCCATTATCAGTCAAGCGAGACTTTTGTCAGTCGTCAGCTCTTTGATAACTCCGGTTAACTAACCTAACCCGGCCAAGTTAATGAGCACAAAAGCTGGTTTATGCTTTTAGGGTTCTTTTTGATAGTCTGGTTAGTAGTATTCCATATTATAATGGCTCGAGAACACCTGACGCACAGACCGCAGCCTAGAAGAGGAATGTTCGTCCGGTCAAATGCGACAATAGTTGATATCATCCTGTCTTTATTATGTGATATTTTTTGTCTTGGGTGGGCTTTCTTTTTTGGAGAAGAGGAATATGATAGAAAGTTTGTTATGATTTACTCCTATAGTGCTACGTAGGCAAGGATAAGAAAAAAAAGGAATACAAAGAAACCAAGAACGAGCATAGTAAAGTGCTGTATGGCCTGCATGAAAGGCTGACTAGTTTTCTTTAGCTTGATATCACTATGGGATATTCCGAACAATAAGAACGGTCATATGCAGGCACATGGCTGGATTTTGATTATCTTGTACATCTCGAGTTCTTTTTCTCTTCCTTTGTTCGGCCCGCATTTGGTACTCCTCTTCTCGCTTGGGACGGGTGAGTTTATAGGTAAGAAGAATAACGAGAAGTAGAAGTAAGATGCTAATCATTGCAATTGATCCTCTTGATATAGAGTTTGAAGTGTACCACTACGCTCCCAAGTGCTCAACTCACGCCGAATCGATGGGGCAGTGTGATGAGGACCTATGGAGGAACTTGGTAGAGGAGGGGCGGAAACACCACGGTTACTAAAATGACCTTGATTTCTCGGCCTAGCCCTACTGTTTGTGATATATCTTGGATCTTGAGTATCAGGAAGGGGATCTTCTAAAGTGGTATTTCGTTCTAACCAGTGGTAGGAATCAATGTCCTCTTTTGTGATTACTCCCTTACTTAGAATCTCATGAGCACAAGGTATGCCAAACTGTAAGGCCTTTGCATGTAATACACTTGTTGGTCGTCCCATCAGTTCTGAAGGAACAATGAGTTGTTTTTGCCGAATAATATGATCAATACATCCCCAAGTCACCTGGCTATTCAGTTTTCCTGTCCACGAGGACGAATTCAAACTGTGTCGTAATATATCTTTCTGCATTGCCACTTCAATCATAAAACAGATGTCCTTCAAAACCTTCTCGATGGCCTGAAATGTCTTATATAGACCACCGGTACCAAGAACTAAATGGCGTTTCAACTCTCGATGAGAAGGCGTAGGAACTTACTGAAAAAAACTTCGATTTGATTGTGTTGTTGGTAGTTTGAAGTTGACTAGAATTTATTGCAAACTTTGAAGATTCTAGTAATAAACGCCGGCAAAAACAAAAGGCGGTGAATGTTGTATCCCAATTAGGAACTGTCACGTATTCAAAGTGTAAACAATCCGTATAAATTGTGTGACCCTTTCTGTTTTTACCCTCAATGTTACAGGTACGTGCACCCCTAAAACGTGCTGTTTTAGTAGTGGCTATAGCGCTCATCTGTAGATTACAGGATGCCCTGAACTAGGTTACATCTAGTCCGTGTCTTTAGAGAGGACTTGTTTTATATCAGCAAGAAAAGAGAAGAGAAAAGAAAAAAAGAGGGTTGTCAAACAAATGTGCTATCATATCGTGCATATAGAAACGAAACCAAACGTTCGGCGGTTTTTGCGTATTGTTTTAATATCATGGCTTCACTCTCTATCTTTCAGGGGCCAACTATTCGATTAGTGTGCTAATAAAGTGATCTTTAGCACCTGAGAATACTAGAAGAACCTAGCTCGGCTTTTTAATATCTTGTTTTCCTTTCTTTTTCTTCTTAGCCTTGGACTCGTTCTAGGTCTTCCTAATATTGGAAATGATCGTCGTCTTCATAAAAGGAGTTTTTCCTTTCTTGCTTAGGCCCAACTAAGAAATAGCTTTACAGTCTAGTTCTCTATATATCCACCCAGCTTGGAGAAACTGTTACATACACCTTGCTCTAATATAGGGTGTTTGCTGTAGTATAGCTGTATCTGTATCTGTATATGTAAAAGAAAGGAAGAAACCTATCACAGTTGCTAGGGGGAGGGGCGTGGCTTGCTTTGACGTTTTCCTGTGCTCGTTGACTTACATATACCCAGTAGTCAAGACCAGACTAGTTAGACAGACTTTATTCTTAGTGTAGAGTCTATTCACACCCTCCTGGGCTCGTGGGCTCTCCTCGTCTTTGTGAACTAGAGAAAGATGAAAAGAAGACTGGCCTTGGCTTCCTTATATTCGGGATCCCTATAAAGACATCGTTGTGCCCTCTTCTTATCACGACCTCATTCTGGGTTTCTGCTCTGCAGCCGTCGCCGCTCTTATAATTCCTGAATATCCATTTTAGTTCCTTACCTACTTTACTTTACTTTTACCTTTAATTATCTAATACTACATCTTGTCTCTCTACCAAAATGCGTGCCTCTCTTTCTATTGCTGCCCTGCTCTCAGCAGGCGCCGTTATGGCTGCTCCCGCTCCGGCTGCCGTGCCTGAGCTGACTCTGGATCGTCGTGCTGATACCTCCAACATCACCGAGATCAACCACGATGCCGTCGTTGGCTTTGCCGAGACTGTGCCAGACTCAACTCTGGGTGAGCTGTACCTCAAGTACAAGCCCTACCTGTACCGCTATAACGGCTGTGTTCCGTTTCCGGCTGTTGACTCTGCCGGTGAAGTTGGGTAAGTCGATCCAGTGATCTCTATCTTGTTTTAGCCCTTTTTTTGTGCTTTCTTTGTCCGTCTTGGTTTGATAGCTTGAAACGAACTACATGCAAAGGAAATGATGAGCAGGAAAAAAATGACAACACCCCTCCCTTTCTATGGCCCAAGCGGTTTTTGAGTGTCGGTGCAACCTTTTGGGCTGCCAACTCATAAACCATATCTGATAACAGAAAACTGCCAGAAAGCACACACCCATAACTGGCTGCGACTCAGCTTTATATTTACAGACAGGTTGCTAACACATTCTCTCTGCATAGCGGCGGTCTCTCGCCTACTGGCTCGCCCAGCGGTTCTTGCACATCTAGCACCGGCCAGATCTACGCCCGTGGTGGCTACTATGGTGACTACTACGGCATTATGTACGCCTGGTAAGTTGTCTTCCATTTATAAAAAAACACTAGCAGAGCAGCGGATCCTAACTATCTCTTTAGGTATATGCCCAAGGATGAGCCCTCTACCGGTATCGGCCACCGTCATGACTGGGAATGCTCCGTCGTCTGGATCAACGCGCCCACTACCTCAGCCACTATCATCGGCTACTCGGTGTCGGCCCACGGTGGCTTTGCTACCAAGACCAGCGACTTCAGCGATAATTTCAGCGGTGATCACGCTTTTGTCGAGTACATCAGCTACTGGCCTCTTGACCACCAGCTCGTCATGACTACCGAGCAGGGCACTACCCAGCCTCTCATTGCCTGGGAGTCTATGGGATATGCTGCCCGCTACACCCTGGAGAACTGGGACTTTGGCTCGGCCAACGTCCCCTTCAAGGATGCCAACTTCGACAACAACCTGTCTGAGGCCTGGGCTGCTTAAAATGGATCCTCTAAACGAAGAAGACATCGTGCCTCTCCAGGCTTCTTCTCAGGCCTCGTCATGATACCCACCGGCTAGCTTGGTTCTAGCCGCCCACCGACGACGCCTTGTATTTCTTATTCTGACGCTGTATATGTAATGTTTGATGGGTGGTATATATAACTTGTTTAGTACTTAATCTTCCCGATCCGTGACGTCACCGACGCTGTGTATCGATTTAACTGAAGTAAAACAAAAGACCATAGTCTTGATCGTGATATTGAACATAAATGAAAAAAAGAAACAAAAGGGTATGATTATTATTATTATAATTATTATATCGGGGTATTAGGAACCAGTGAAGGTGTCATTGGTAGTTGCCATTGTTTCCCGCTTTACCACCACGTGGACCGCGAGTTCCGGTCGAGATCCGGGCAGTCTTCTGAAAAGATCTCTGTAATCTTTCTATAACCTGGCGGGACGGTCCATACTAGGTCGAACCGGTCTTCTGGATAATGAGCTATCTTGCCCTTGGCTCCTAAAGCCTTGACGATATTGCGCATCCGCTTGTGTTCCCAACTACATAGTTGTTAGTGTTGGTTGGCCAGTGCTTTGTCATACGTGCTATTCGAGGAGCTTACCAAATTAGTATATTCTTCTTCCCTGAGTACTGCTTTATGGCTGATATCACGCAGTGTATGTCGTCTCGCTCGCATGACGTGTTGACTTTGACGTCAAGATCTTTTGCCAGCGGCTTGACCGTATCAAACGGTCGCTTTTGTTTTCCATCTGTACCATAGCGAGCAGTCTTGCGTTAGCACAATATTTAGTCATCGCCTTACGCACCACCACCAGGATACTTACTGGATTTTGGCGTTTGAGCCATGATATACCCGATATCAAAATCTGATTTCTTGCCAAACACCTCCCGCAAGCATTGTGCGCGCTGGATTCCCTCAGCACTGAGCCCATTGCCACGTTTAGGCTTCTCACCATGGCGTATCAGGTAAATTGTGGGTGTGTGATGGCTCTGCGAATAGACAGTCTCGTCCTTTCCGTCTACATCCAGGCTAAGCGGCACAACAATTCCATCGTCTAGATCCAGATCTAGACGCATAATTATTGGCTCAGCCGAGGCCGTAGAGATGAATGAAGGGCAAGACATCAAAGCGACCGCCCACCAGGCTAGTGCAAGTACCACAGCTCTCATATTTAGACTGATGTGTAAGGACAAAAACAAAAAGAAAGACGATGAAAGATATCCCGAAAAGAGTAGCGGCACGGATATTTGCCTAAAAAAAACTGTATGCGCAATGATCTATTGTGTAAGTGAACAAGTTCGAACTGCGGCAGAATCCGAAGGACGTACGCTCAGGACACTATAACACTCGAGATGTCTTTAAATGTGAAGCAGGGCCCCCAAAACACGAATAGAAACAAAGCTGGATATAAAAAAAAAAACCGAAGGGGGTGTTTCTTGGTCAGCACTTCAGCGTGTCCGAAACAAACTCTTGGCGATGGCAGTTCAACGGAACAAAACAGTAGAATGTAATAAGCCTAAAACATGAGCGACTTTGTTCGTCGTCATCACTTGTAATATAGGGTCTTCGTTAATAACTGTTTCCTAGCCCTGAACGAGTATAACTCCGTAAAATGCTACTATATAAGCGATATCGAAAAAGACAATGTTTTGTGTCTAGTTTAAGACAAGAACATACTAGAAAGTAAGAATGTGATTATTAGTGAGCGCGGTCTTTATATGAGATCATCTGAGAATCAAGTCTGGGAGGCCTGTCAGGTACGAGACGCGCATAAATAAAAGTAGTAGCTGCTGATCTGCTTGTACCAAGATATGATAAGGTATGGTGACGGATGGGTGTGTAATAAAGTATTACCTGCTGGCCAAAAAACGCAATATAGAGTCAGGCTGATGTATGTAGCAACAAGAAAAAGTAATATCACGAGGTATCTCGAAAGAGTTCTTGTTCACGTGGCCTTGAAGATGCGATTTGAGGCGATACTTCTCGCCACCCAACCTTGCTTTCTGTCGATGCCGTCGTTCTTCTGAACTATGAAAACAGATTCCTATGTAGGTTGACGCCAAAGTAAAATAAAATAGAAAGAAGCCAAATCAAAGCAAGGCGCGGGACGCTTCTTGATAGGAATGAAAATAGTCGAGATGAATGCTAGAAAGATTGGGTCAAGAAGAGTTATGTAGACTTCAAAAGTAGGAGCTGGCGGTTAAATATTGAAGCGAAGATTTTCAAGCCTGCCTGATGACATCTCAAGGAAGAGAAAAAAAGAAAAACAAGGCCCAGGTAGATTTCCTATGAAGACAGGCTTTATCTCAATTGTATGTGATGCCGACGGGCTTGTAGACTAGCAGAAATACTAGAAAATATAGCAAATAAACGAACGAACAAAATGAATAGACGAGGGTGCACGTGGCCGGGATCATTGACCACTGAAATGCTATCTTTGGGCTGATGAAGAGAAGACAAAGCAGGGCAAGAATCAATCAGCACCCAAATCTTAGAGTATATCCTCTCTGTTGATTTTTATTCTTCTTTCCCTCCGGAGATCACCACATCGCCATATCGGGTACTTTCTAGAGAGTTGTCCTGTTTAGCCTTTACGTCGCACAGCAACAGAAACAACAACGTCCATTCTTTCCTTCTCTTCTGTTTAAACAACAATAACACAATGGTTCAACTATAATTTCCTTTTTGGGAGCACATGTTACTTTTCCCCACCCCTTTCATTCCCTCTTTATTTTTGACAATGGCATCCACTTTGGCTAAGCTCTAAAATGTTTAGATCTGATCTGTTGGAAGATCGCTAGCCTTGGTCCCTTTTTTCTGTCACCTAGAATGCTGAATGGGACAAAAAAGCCTAAGCAACTCTAACCATGGTCTCATTCATCGGCACGAGAATGACGTGCATACAAAAGCAACAAGGCAGAGAAATTTTCGCAAAGCCCAGGAGCGGACAGGAAGAAATGATCGTGAAAACCTTGTGAATTTTTGGGAAATTTTCCCTTTTATCAACTTATGTTGTATGTATGCAATGTTGTCTCGAGAACCGTACATGCACGCCCCGCCTTTACGGTTGTATTTTAACAACTGATTTCCGAGGCCCTTTTTCAGTTTCGCAAAGTAGTTGCAGAATTTGGAAATAGCATATCGTGACGCTTTTTTATATCTCGCTCAACAAACCTCTGCGATACTCTTCGCATTTTCTTCCGCTTAACCTTCTTTTCTAATTCGCACATCTCAATTAACTAATCATATTATCGATCACAAATATGGCTGCTGTTTCGTCTTCTACGACCCCTGCTAAATATGCTTCTAAGTGGTCAAATCGCTACCGTGGTGTAAGTTCTTCTTTGCTCAAGTCTCGCTATCCTATGCCAATCATTATGGCCGCCTCTCAAGAACAGAAGCCTCGTCCAAGTGGTGAAGCTAAGACCATATTGTATATCTCTGTTACTTTTATTACAAGTGCGCTCGGTGGGTTTCTTTGCAGACTTGGTTCTGCTATGCTTCTATCTTCCCCTTCGAGTGGTTCGAGAATAATGCCACAGAAAGAATATAGAATACAACCACGTGCTGCTTCCTGCCCCGCGGCACTTTTTTCTTCGCGGCCCACCCGTTGGCGATGTACTGGGAGCAAGGGCTTTGCTAGTAATTAGCACTATGTCTTCTGCTGTCAATGCAAGCCTCTTCTCCTGTTGCTTCAACTCTATATCCTACTCTCAGTCAACACGGCAGCAGTATCCTTGCTTTGGTTTCTTAAATGAGCCGTTAACTAACAATGTAATCTCATTAGGCCACTGTAGAAGACCTCGACCCCCCCGCCGCCCTTTCTATGACTCCCCAAGACACCATCAGCAGCGCCCTGCTTGCCGCATTTGAGCGTGAATACACCCACCTAACCGTGGTGGACGCACACACCCGTGGTCTCATCGGCTACATCTCTATGCCTCAGCTTCAGGCTATGCTACAGGACGGCAAGGCGGCGCAGAATGACTCACTCGAGTCCGTCATGGTTCGTTTCCAGCGCAAGACACGCAAGTATACGGTCATCACCATGGAGACACCACTAGAAACTCTCGAGGAATTCTTCTTTGGTGGCGCCGAGAAACAGGACTTTGCCGTCGTCTCTGACGAGAAGAGACGGTTTGTCTTAGGTGTAGCTACCATCGAGGATCTGGAGAAGTTCGTTGAGCGGAGACCAGAGTAGTTGGGATCAAAGGAAGAGTACAGTACGATAGGAGTAAATGGAAATCGAACACATATATAGTATATTAACAGCACAGTCACAGCCAAGCCGGATCAACTCGAGCTAGGCAAGGCCATTGGAACTATATCAGAAGTAGCTAACCCAAGGACTGGCCGTCACAAAAATGGTTCGTCGTCAGGCGAGGGCTGTGGACTGGCTCAACCCAGTAGTTCAACATCAGGGTTTGAACAAAAAAACAAGAACAACAACACACTATATAATGATACCGAACCACGGCATAGCATATAACCTCGTGTATATAAAATGCACAGAAGTGAAAAGAGTTTTGATTTTTAGTAACTGTGAATTAAGATATACAATAACGGTACATATCTCTGTTAGTTTCATACCCTTCCCTTCCAATCTAGTTAGCCGCGCCCTTGTAGTCATAGACCAGGCGAGAGTAAATAGTCTTCTCACCCGGCTTTGTCAAGCGGATGTTACGGCAATATCTTCGTTGTCCATCAACAACCTGGAAGCCCCAAATCTGCGTAGCCTCCCAGCCCTTACCCTCATCCAAGTTGCGCACAAAACTGATGATATGAGCCTTACCCTCCGCTCCTGTGCGCTCCTCATCTTCCGCAATCCAATTCTTCTCAAGATCTGCATCCTTGACTTCGGAACGCTCAATGAAGCGGGAGTAACCTTCAACATTGCCGAAGATGTGGTCCTCGTGTGCTCGGACTAGACCATCTAAACAGCGGCTCTCGCGAGTACCCTTGACACCTGGCATGAAACGCACCGGTGCTAGTTGCTGGTCGGCCGTCAGTAGGGTCACATCAGCAGCATCTGCGGCGGCCGGCGGTAGTGGGCGACCAATAGACTGAGTGATTGTCACGGTCATGGTGCTGTGGCCGATGAAGGTACGAGTCGTATATGCTATACCCTGCATCTTTAGTACGGGATCGACAGAGTCGGATAGCTCGCGGTTCTGTAGTAGCTAGCAGGTTAGCAAGACTAGATATAGATCGAAGAATTAGGGTTTGGTGGGAAGGCTCTGACCATAACCCAGATACCGTTTAGATCGCCAATGTTCTTTTCTTTGGGAGCAGCCATTTTGGAAATTGAGCAATTGTAGCGTTGGTACTGATTTTAAAATTTAATGTTGGTCGAGAATAAAAACAAAAGAGAAAAGGAAAAGGAACCATGCAAGTTGATATAAAACCCCAGTTTCTATCGATCAACAAGCTGGGACTAGAATATACATATGCTTTCGGTTGTTTATCGGCAATCTAGCCGTCAAAATATCAACAGCCGAGATACATACGTAGCTTAGACACAAAACAAATGAAGCGCAACTACAGCCAAACCTCCCCATCAAAATAAAGTCACAGCTAGTTACCCGAGACAGTAATAGCGCGGTTTTTGGGGGTTTACTAGCAACTTCTAAGTACATGTACTCTGTATAAACAACGTAACAAAAAGAGGCATGCTAGGTTAGCCGACGAGCTTAGTTATGTAAACAGGGAATATATGAACTATGAAAAGCTTATTATGGTTATATTTTCGGTAACATGTGAATATGCTCTTGACTTATTTATTCAAAACTAACCTCGAAATGGCTATTGTATTTTATTGTTAGGCAAAGGAACACCGTTATTATAATATTAACTCTTGACGATCATTAGCCAACGTAGCATGGTTATACTAGCTTAGCCGGTTGTGTGATACCCGGGGTGCTGGTATATAAATCCTGCTATCCGCCACTTTATTCGGGGCCGTTACCCGTCTCATTGCCCCAGCCATATCACAGTAAAACAGTATAGAAGACGTCGACTACGGCGTTCTCTACGGTGTATCTAGCGCCGATGAGTCTATATCAGTCATCTATCTGGCGATACTACTACTGCTGCGTGATACTACAAAGGTTAAGTATTTTAATACCCGTCTTTCTTAATTATATGTCAGAAGAGTGGCTAGAAAACTCTCACTAGGCCTGAGATGGTGACATTATAATGTTGTTCGACGACAAACAAATCAAAGGCATTAATAACCCACCATACAGTCCTTCTAGGCAGTTTGGGTAAGTCAAATATCAGACTTACTAACCTTATATCAGATATCACGTGGTATTAAACCTAGAGATGGCAAACTAAGCGGATACCTCCAATAATGAGTAGCACACAAAAACGTTGCTCCATTGTGCCACAGGCAGATAAGAAGTAGGTAGGCATCCATACAAACTTGCCACATACTCAATCGAGGAACAGGCTTGTGAGACTTAGTCCCCTCCGGATAAATGGCGCTAAACCTAAACGAATTATAGAAATATATGTATTTAACAAAAGCATTCATTTCCGCATAATTAACAAATAATATATACCAATATAATGATTTGCGTGGTAGTAGTAAACTGCCAGCAGCTCAGAATTGGTCTACCATGCTTCTTTGAAAATCTAATACCATGACTGCCTATGCTAGTAAACTCATCCTAATATATTACATATCACAACTTACTGGTGCACATGAGAACTTCATGTGGCTTTCTGTGAAAGGATGTAGCTCAAGATAAATGGCACTGGATTGTATCACAGCTGGTCTTCATTTGGCACTACAACCCATTTTGGAGAAGGTGGCGCTGATGGCGATAGAGAAGAAGGCGATTTAAGTGGTGGTCTAGCACTGCAGGAATCATCCTATCCAAAAGGGCCTACTTTGATGATTAAAGCTAGATATTCCCAATAACTACTTCAACTCGGAATCAAAATGAGATGGTGGTTTGCAGTCAAGTCATCAGATTAAAATTGTGGTTCTTTCAAAGTTCAACCTTCATTCTCAGACTATTATCACAGAAAGGTGGGAAGAGGAAGAAGAAGTCTACCAAGCCCGATCCTATGCTGTCACAATCAGAGCTTGTCTGTATTGACATCACCATTTCATCTACCGGACAGGCACCTGAAATAAGGTCACAAGAATCTATCCATAACAAACAATTAAACACGCCATGCAATTACCTTCAGTGTCTACTCTATCTTACTTATCTATAGTGTGTATTTATTCATGTTTTACATCTTTGTTTTCAACCACGTGTGGCCTAATTTATTTAGCAAGTTCCAAGCCGGTCAATAGAGATTGTATACAATGACCTTGCAACTTTCTTCCACTCTTCAACACCACCACACCACAAAATTACATCGCTACATGGCACATGCATATGTCACACAAAGTCCCTAAGCCAACACTGCTGACTCCTGCTACATCTATGTCAATATTACCAACAACCTCGAATTCACCTACCCCGCAGATCAATATATCTGAAGACCCGACCACAAGCTTACAATCTACCAACACCCTATTGCATCATCTTGATAGTACACCTGGTGATTTTCTCATCGTCCATGGTAGGATACCATATTCGCTACTATATATCCCCTTTTTTCTTTTACTAATGCTACCTTCTTTTAGATGTCTCGCATAGCCAATTTCTTGCAATTGAGCAGGCAAGAGATGCTCATGGCAGGCGATGGAGATTCCATTACCGCAAAACCCTCAAAACCCTTTTTGTATCACTCCCAACCCGCATTTGGGCCCTGGTGAATCAGATATAGTAGTTGATATTCCAGAACTGCAGTTCTTTGCGTCTTGTGTCTGGATCGAATTAGAATCCCAAAATTCCCAATAAACAGTGTCAACCAGACATTGTTGTCAATATTCCAGAACTACAGTCATTTGCTTTTGCTGTCTGTGATGATTTCGAAAACTACCCATATCTAGGGGAAAACCTTCTCCTCTGCGCGTAGCTATATAAGCGTGAAGAAGAAGAAGATGATGATTATATTTATAGTCTAGTGATTTATCTAAGAGCTCCTTTTCGACTCTGGGCTAGGCCGTGTTTTCTGGCGCCAGTTTTCTGTGTTCATAGGTATCCGGGGATTGCTCAGACTAGACTGCCTTTCACGATAGCAACGCCTGTGTCTCTCCGATCAAGGCAAAAAAGGGGGAAAAAAGGAAAAACAGAATAGAGAATGATATTTCTTAAAGTCGCCATCTCCTGTCCTTATGTTGATGGCTGCCTATAAGTTGAAGTTGAGTGGAGTACGTGTCTTGGGGGGCAGCATTCTTATCCGTAAGCACCTAATAAATAGTTTCTTACTTGACCTATTATTATAAGTTTTAATATCTTAAATCTTCATGTTCTAGAAGTCGGTTTTGTTTAGTATGAGAGGTTGCTTTTGTTTACATATATGGCTTGAAAACTGCGGATGGCAGTAGAAGTGAAATAGATTAGCGTGTTGTGCCTACCTTCTAAATTAACATGTTTCAAGCGTAGGTAATAGTCCAAAAAGCCGGCCTAGTATTTTTTTTCTTGTCATTCTTGGCAAAGATAGGCCGTTCCTAGTTTCTAGGCATCCGTGGAGAAGATCTACCAGACAAAAAAGACACCACCAACCTTTAGCCGGCTCTAGGCAGCAGGGCAAGTTCAAAAGATGGTGTCTTCTTTTGGCTGAAAGCAATTCGCTGGTTTCGCTATCTCGACGCTAATAACTAATCCAACTAAGCCTAGTCTCCGTATCTCCAAGTCTATCTGTGTCAACACCGTCTTCTATCTTTATGTATCGATGACCGTTATAAATTGACATTTCCCCCCCCCCCCCCCCCCCCCAAGTCACACAAACAAGATGTTAAGTAACTCAAAATAATCATCGCCAGCAACTTACAATACTACCATACTCAATACACCAAGAAGGAATCCCATCGCCATCACTGTTGAATCTGTGTCAATGTCACCAAAACTTTTGAATTCACCCACAGGGCAGACCGAAATAGACCCAACAATCAAATACCGATCCATCAGAGGGCTATACAATCATCTCCGAAGAATCACTAGTGATTTTTTAATTGTAACAGGTAAGACGATTCATCCAGATATACATAACCTTGTACTAATTATTCTTACTATCAGATGTCTCGCCTGACCAGTTTCTTGCAATCGAAAGGGGACGGGAAGTTCGTGGTAGGCGCTGTCGATTTCACTATCGTGCAGAGCCGAAAACACTATTCATATCACAACCCTTTGGTGCACATGAGCAGCTTCATATATCTCTTATGTATGGGTTAATTCACGAAATGTTTGATATGGGCATGCATGATAGTTGGGTTCCACAGGGCGCTTCCCAGTTTTTTGGGAAAGGTAGTGCTAGCGGTGATAGTGGAGAAGGTGATTCGAGTGGTGGCCCAAAACTGCAAGGCTATCGTGTCCAAAGATGGCCTACTCTCATGATTGAGGCTGGCTATTCACAGTCACTGCTTCAGCTCAGAAGTAAAATGAGATGGTGGTTTGATAATTCAAGCCATCAGATTAGAATTGTGCTTCTTTCAAAGTTAGACATTCCTTCTCGGACTATCATCATAGAAAGGTGGGAAGAGGAAGTCCACCAAGTCCGGCCGGGTGCTACTACAACCAGAGCTTCAAGTAGGCCGGAACCAGTACTCAGGCAAACAGTCTCTATCTCCAAAGACTCAGGCACAACTCAAAAATCATACAACGTACATAATGGTCCGTTACTATTGGACTTTAAGCTACTCTTCTTGAGAGACATTGGACCGGCTGAATCAGATATTGTTTTCAAAATTTCAGACCTACAGTCATTTGCTTCTGCTGTCTGGGAGGAATTCGAAGTGATGTTTAGTATTGTTTGAAAACTACTAACAAACATCATTAATATCAATGTTTAATCTTGATCATATTTTTTGGAACCATTACCACAGTATGAGGGGTTCGTAGTTATTCTTTTTTTTTTTAATTCATTTATCTTATGAAGCTATAGAGCTATGAAGATTGCGTAGTTATTCTTACTTGTATACTAAAGTTGTTGTGAACCATTGTGAAAAAGATGATAGGAGCTTGAGAAAGGGTTATTGTCTCACATATCAAAAAGAGAATGGAACGACTAGCCAAAGGAGGTACGAGTGACTGACCGACTGAATGGGCTTTGTAGTAATTATAATAGTTTTTGCCTCCTCTTTTTTAGATGGTTGGTTACTAAAATGAATCAAAGATAGAATACGATGCGTGATACAAAACATCGTGGAGAGACATGTTGTTCTATATGATATACATTGGAAACATTAGGAAGAGAACAAGTACTACAAATCGCACCTTATAAATAGAATGGACTTGTTTTTAAGTGTGTTCTCTCGTGAATGTGAAGATATCGTATAGAATTTGATAGTAGGTTGCAATAGTAAAGATGAAAAGTGGTGACAAGAGAACATGATAATAGTACTAAGAGGACAAGTAATGGTAGTCAATCATGGACAAATATGACGTCGAAAGCCAAAGCGATAAACATTAAAGGAAAGCCAGAAGAAAAGAAAAGACGAAAAAGAATAGAATATGGTACTACAGGGGAGGGGGATGGATGCGAAAGAGAAAAGAGATAACGAAGCATGTTTACCAAAACAAAATGCTTGATACAAAAGCAAAATATATCGACTGCGTAATCGTCACAAACCAAGAAAATAAAATAAAATAAAGCGCAGAAGAATAAGAGCAGGTAAAAAGGATATAAATAGGCTCGCTACAAAACAATAACGCAAAGAAGAGATTATGAGAAAAAGGAAGAGGGGAAAAAGGGTTATAGGGTTGTTATGTTGTCGAAAATGCTTTTCTTTGAGTTTGAGGGTTTACTTTTTTCTCTCCTACTTTCGGCCTTTACGGCCACCAGTTCATGCGCTTGTAACTCTCAATTACATCCTCAACAAGCTCCTTGGTAATCTTCGGGTGCTCGTACTTGAAGCCTGTTACCTCTTCCAAACGTGAGCCGTCCATGCTGAGGTCGGTATCCTTCAGTAACTCGGACTCCATAAATGGCGAGATGGGGCCAGTACGGGTAAATCCGGCCTCTTCTATCAAATCGGCCCAGGGACCGAGAACTTCATCGTTGACGTCGTCAACCACGCTATCCATGTTAAGCTTAGCAAAGGTACTGATGAGCGAGCCCTGGAAACCAGTTTCGATCTTGAAGATATCACCGATAATCTGGGCAGTGATGCCTTGGTCGGTAGCTCCCTTGTCGACAATGTTGAAGATGGGGACGTCTCCTCCCATAGTGGCACTGTTCCAACCAGACCGACCCTTTTCGTACCACTGGGCAACTGACCATAGGGCTCCGGTGGCATCGTTGATGTGCACGGTATTGGTGCGTAGGTCTTTGTTCCAGAGCCACTTCATCTCGGTTTGTAGGTGTTGGTAGACGCGGGCCATGCAGAGAGCAGTAGCAACCCATTGTGAGGCGTAGGGACCGTAAACGTTGGCAAGGCGGACGATGACGAGATGTAGGCTAGAAGAAACAAAGGAAGCGAACGATGTTAGTCATACGATACATTGACTAGAACTTGGTGCATACTAGTTTAACCTACCCAGGAATCTTGGCAAGCTCTTGTTCAGCCTGTAGCTTAAAGTGTGCAATTCTGCTCCACGGCTTTAGCTTGTAGTCTTCTTTGCTGGGCGTAGAGTCAGGCTTGTAGACTTGGCCAGTACTGAGCTCGATGAACACCTTGACGCCACGCTTGGCAGCCTCTTTACCGAGGGCTACTGATAGAGCTAGTGATCTGACCTTGTAGACTTCATCCTCCTGCGAGTACTTGGTCTCGCCACCGCAGTTAAAGACATAGTCCCAGGTCTTGCCGTTCTCACGGTCGAATACACGAGCTAGTGCAGCTGATTGGAGAGAGCAGATGAGAGCGGGTTAGTCATGATGTCATTGGCCGATGCAACAGCGTCGGGTAATTCTTGGTAGCGGGAGCTGCAGCCACAGAAAGAGTGTTGCAGTGTGAATTGTAAGGTGGTTGTGCTTCGGCACGTGTATGTGTGATAGAATGTGCGGTAGCATATGCGAATATGTCTGTGGGGGGAGAGGTTGCTTACCTTCCTTGCTAGCATCAGCTTGCATGAACTTGGGGCCCGAACACGCCTCGTCAAACTCCGGAGCCAGCCAAGCTAGCTGCGGTAGTACTTTGTCGACTACTCTGACCTCGGAAGCAAGGTTGTTCTTGTGGATGTGAAGAGCGAGGAAGCGTCCAATGTAGCCAAGACCTCCCACGATGAGTACAGAGGGCTTTTCGGAAGCCATGATTGGGTATTTGGCGTCTTTTTCGGTTGTTTCTTTTTTATATCTCGGGATAGAACACAGCTAAGGGAGTTCAAGCCGTCTATCAGCTGACGGAATTGTATGGCAGACTCGGAGAGCGTAGAGCGTAAAGCGGAGCAAATATTCGCTAGAAATCGGAATCGAAATGGGGAGACAGAAGCTGCAGTTGTGATTTTCTACTTCTATTTTTTATTTATAGAAATCTTCTTTTGTATATGATCTTGCGGAAGCTATCCAAGAAGTTCAGATGCCAGGGATGATGACTCGATTACGGCGGGATTGGAATTTTGTCGAAGCGGGCGGCTTTGATGGGAGCATCAATCGAAGAGAGGAAGGGCACACCACAAGAGTGAAGGAGGGGGTAGAAGCAAGAGCTTAGTTCGGTGATGATATTGCTAAGGGGGAAAGACGGACGGAAAAAAAAAGAAAAGAGTCGGAGTTTAAATGTTGATGTGCGAAAGAGAAGAAAGAAAGATAGTTCAAAGATTTCTGGGGGCAAAGATAATCAACAAGGGGGGGGGGGAAAGAGCGTCAATCCGAAGTCAAATAATGAAAACAGAGGAAAAAGAAAAGAGGAAGAAGAAGCTACGCTTTCTAATATGTTGGGCAGGTTAGACCGGGGCAGTAGTTACTTTTCTGCTATTCTGGAGCAAGCTTGGCTTGGTCTGCTACTTCCGCAAGGAGCAAGAGCTTCGAATCAATCAAACGACAGCAGCGTACAGGGCAGCTGCAGTTGCAGATGCATATGCTGGAGCAATTGCCGCGACGAGTTGGTTGCGCTCGGTAGTAAGCGGTAGTAGCCAGTTATCAGCGCTGCTCCTGCCACAATAGCTCAGTCTAGCGCTGAGTAGTTGCAAGGAATCACCACAGTTTGATTCTATTCTCTATTACCTTCTCTTTTTTTCCCTCTATTTTTGCATGCTTGGGAAGTTCCCTGGATTTTGCTTAGGGAAGGAGGGGTTGTGGGCGGCTGTTTCCCGTTATGGATGCTAGGGTATATCTCTGAATCGACAGGGTCTATTTGAGAGCATTGAAATGGCCATTACAGAGCAGAGTTGGCCATAATAAGATATTCAGGAACAAGAGTCAGTGTTCTAACCGTAGTGCTTAGATGGCGCTGAAAAGGAAATCTGAGACCGGACGGGCTGTGATGGAAATGTGACAGCCTCTGGTGGGTGACGGTGATATATCTTTTTTCTTTCTTTTTTTTTCAAGACCCAAGAAGTCCTCCCTCCAAAGTTCTTCGCCACGTATTTCTGGAATGCTTCTGGAAGGTCGAGAGCAGGAGGCACAAGGGCAATATGCACTATGCACTATGCAATGCAGACTGTAATCCGTAATCTGAAATCTGTAATATGCAGCAGATACTGGGCTGACTGATGCAGGAGAAGGCTCGCCAAGATTATGAGCAAAAGCCAATCCAGCACATGATCGAGCAAGCAAAACAAACCAGCAAAAAAGAAAGAGAAAAAGAAGAAAATCCTGGCCCAGGTCAAGGGAAGGGGCGTATGCATACCAACAACACTACATAAACATGTTGTAGAACGGGAGCTTGTTGCCGGATCTCGGCGGGCACAGGAGAGACAGAGACAGAAGACAAGAAACAACAGAGTAAACAAAACGAGACGAGGCAAATGCGCAGGCAAGACTCGGGTTTCCTAGATACTGCTACATGATATATTCGCAACTAGGAATGAAGCATGATTTATCCACTTCAGCCTCTCCTTCTTCAACATGACAAACCAACATATGCAGAAGAAGGAAACAAAGCAAAAAAGGCCCAGTCTGTGGTTCAGGCCCTTGACGAGCTATTCTTTCATGCGAACAAGGGAGAAGAAAAGCCATCCGCTTCAGCAAGCGACACAATTCCAGGCCCTACCTAGTAAGCATCTGTCAAAATAACAGGCCGATGACGATGACGGGGCCTACAAGCTACTGATAACTCAACAGCGGCCTTGTTATCTCATGCTAGCACGTGCTATGATATGCTCTTCCATTAGCCTGCTTGTCTCATTCTTATGATACGAACCTGCCTCCCGCCAATGGCTGAGAACTTGCCAAACCGTCCAAAGACTTGTCCGCTAACGAGAAAGAACACATGGCAAATGAAGCCCGAGACAGAATCGCTCGTTCATCTTTGGCGTTTCTGCTCTTTCACATCTTGTTTCTTTTCTACCGCATCTGTACATGTGTATTTCTACCCATAAGAAAGCCAAGCGTAATGTTTCTTGATTCTAAATCTAAATGATCAGGATCAGCATTTCCGAAACGCTAAAGCCAGTTGATCGCCATCGTCACGTTACCCGACCGAGCCAATTTATTTCTCTTGTTTTTTTTATAATTTTTATAATTTTTTATATCTCTCTCCTTGTTCAACCTTTCTATAGCCTTTTACTGGAACCAGAAGAAAGAGTCGGTTGGTCTAGACGCAGGGGAATGAATTGTGAAGATATAAATCATAGAAAAAGAAAAATAGCCAGGATTTGTGTCATCAAATTGGCTTACAACCAAACGACCCACAAGCAAGGGCCCGATCTGCAATATATTTATCTTTCTCCTTCTCTTCTCCTAACTTCACTTCATTCAGTTATGAAATCATCGACAAGACTTTGCTTACAGGCCTACCTATCCACTACTTCGTCCTTGACTAGGTAATCTTACCCAAAGCTCGTTGTTCGTTGCCATTGCTGGTAATATCAGCTACGAACTTGGTGCCAAGACCTAGTCTTTGTTCGGAACCCGAAGAGACAAAGCCAATTAGAATCTAAACAATGTTAATAGCTAAAAAGTTGAAGAATAAAAAAATTAAAAATCCCCAATAAAACTGTATATTTTTCGACCAGGCTTAAATTTTCACAGTCTTCTTTCTTTTTCGATTCGACTTTGCATCAGCTCAAGCCAAGACTTTTTACATGTATGATGAATATCAAATTATCCTATATCAAATACTTTTCTGGCTTTTTATTTTCCTACCGAGCCGACCTTGATAGAATGAAATAATCACAGAAAAGAATAGTCCGCCAATTCGCCAAGGTTTACCCGTCTAGTGGCGCCATGGGTTCATTGAATGAAGATCTAGACTCAGGTCTTAGTGGGTGTCACCATTATTGTTCATAGCCTGTCCCACAAGCTTCGAGCTAGACTTCCAGCGGTCTTGTCCACTAACCCGCACCACTAACAAGCCAACCAACTCATGTAGCTATTCCAGCTAGTCAGTCTGGCGCAATGCTCTAACCTTAAAGATTGCTTCAACTACAATCATTGAAGAAGAAAAAAAAAAGGTGTGGAAAAAGCCTGCTTATTCCGTTTATGCAAGCCGTTCTCTAGTAGCAATTAGGCTGTCAACAACTCTCGGGCTTTGGCCTTTTGTCTGTGTGTTCTTGTTCCGTTTACGGCTCTATTTTGCATTCTTTTGTGCTGCGGCAATCATTGCTTTTTCTAAAAGTTTTCTTTACTTGACTGTTACTGTGCCTAAATTG
The DNA here is from genome assembly GCA_004009845.1 of Davidsoniella eucalypti. Classification (NCBI taxonomy): domain Eukaryota; kingdom Fungi; phylum Ascomycota; class Sordariomycetes; order Microascales; family Ceratocystidaceae; genus Davidsoniella; species Davidsoniella eucalypti. The sequence continues at coordinate 130,626 of RMBW01000022.1, read as the reverse complement.
CATTGTTACAATATATGTAACCCATCCATCTTGTTTAGTCTGTTCGTTTCTAGCGTAACGCCAACGTAACCGCAAAAGAATGAAGAAACAGGAAGGATAATGTACAGTAGATACATAGTTATACCTTGCCGATTGTTATTAGCGCCAGATTGCATCGGATTCTTCCAGTATTTTTTACAGGCGTCTATTAGTAGAGTCGATGACATGGAACCAGCCGCCAAAGTTAGCCGTATATGACTAAATGCGATACATGCCTAAATATGCATGTATCACCAACATCCATACGATGTAAACCAAGCAGTTATCTTCAATGGTTAGTACTACAATAACAACAAGAAAGCATAACGAAACGCGGGAACGCATGGATGGCACTGACCAACAAATCCAGCTTTTCTCATAAGCCAAAAAAATATATATAAAAACATAAAACCATTCTCGCTTCCTTCCCACTATTAACTCCGACTAACTTCCAACTAGACCATCGGCTACTTCATTCTAGGTCTATCTTGTACGTCACTATAGAAACAAACATGTCGTATAACGTCCAATGTACATGTAGAGTTGAACTTGGAGCAACTTTCCCATGGTTGACAATTTCATTCTTCTCAATATATCGGAAGATAACGGTCGTTATGATAAGTAATTTGTATACAGTTTATACTTGGTCTCAAAACAGCTCTTGATAGAGCTTAGTCCTAGAAAACCTTGTTTGTCTACTTGCTATTTCTATGGTCAAAGATAGATCAACGCAAGCGTTTGAAAACCCCACAGATATTATTGTTCCTCTTCGTTTCATTATTGTGATCTATCCAAAATCCCTTAAGCGCCCTTGTCTATCCGTCTCTTGTTTTACCGCCCTTTTTTTAATTCCTTTTTTATTTTTATTTCTATTATCTACATGTCAATTTTTCTTGCTTCCGCTCGTACCGGATACTCACGCTTCCGAAAGTTTCCTCTCCCCCTCCTCCCTCAAAATCTAACTCAAATTCAAGATCCAGTAGTAGTAGTTGTTGCCCATTGCAACTTTCACCCAACAAATTCACGGACTTCCAGTACTACCTAAGAAACATTATGATATACAGATATGTATTCCTTTTTTTTTTTTTCTCGGATTCTTCTAGGCGGAAGACGCTATGAAAATAAACATGATGACATTCCTGAGTTAACTAGAACGCGTATTTTTTTTTAAGTGATGTTCAGAAACTGAACCAATAAATAAGGGGAAAAATTAGTTCATTGAATCGTTCATATATACTCCATCATAATATATAGAAGCTAGTAGTTTATTTTTATTTTTTACTGCACTTAGTCTCACTGCAATCTTCTCAACCTTTCATGAATCTCTAAAACGGCGCTCTATTGTTCATCTGTTTGGCCCATATAGTATCATAACTTGATTAGCCTATGTCGTATTTCTCCGGCCTTCCATGTTCCGTCCTATCTGTGCTACACAACAAAACTGCGCATGTTATATTCACAGGTACGCTACCGATATTTTATGTTCACTCTAGCTCTCCTCGTCTCAGTTCTCCAACACCCTACCATTATTTCATATGCACTCGGACAACTCATTATCGTAATCGTCCCTCTCCCTCCCAAAAAACTGGCGTCTTACTCATATCTTTCTTCTTATAGGTTACCATCCTACATTCCTATAGAAGAAGAGGAATACTAATACTATGCGGGAAGCTAGGGCTATATATGCATACCCTAAGATCAAAAATCCCTATGACATATTCACATTATAATCATGTACACATACATAGTTTGATATAGGACTCACATGTATACTATCAAAATACACAAGATATTATATATTAAACATATTAAAATGTAAAAGACACTGCTATTTTCTAAATACGGGCCTTTAAAAAGGAATAATCATGTAGCACAACATACTGTGAACTTCTCTGCGCCCTCAAGCAAGGGATTATTGCTGAAGTTGAGTTACGATGGTATGTGCTAACATAAAAATGATAAAGATCATCGCATAGTTATACCAACTAGCGGAGTGGGTATCCCCCCAAAAAAAATACTACACCAAAATAGACTGAGTAAAGTAAGAGACTAGATTAGGGGGATTTGACGGCCACAACTGATATAAGAAACAGAAGCGGGATGTCTAGAGGGACGGTGTTGATGTAATTTGAAACCAGTAATACTCCACTCTAGGTCCATGTCTGGCAGGTAGAATGACATTGCTAAAGAACTGCAAAGCAATGATGTGAGCTTGCATACGAGCCTGTTCCATACCCAAGAACTAGCTAGAACGGAGTATGACACCAACCTTGATAGACCGTACCGTACTGCCATTGTTCTATTGAGCGGAGGCGCTTGTAGCCGCAGCATTAGACGGAACTGTCTTAGTGCCTCTGATACGGCGCAAGACACGTGCGGCTTTCTTCTTGACCCAGCCAACCAAGCTCACCTTGCTGTAAGGCCTACCGCGCGGGGCATATTCACCAGCCCGCACTATGTTTCCGAAACCTCCACGACCCCTGAAATATGGCCTGGCCTCCGATGCAGCGGAACCAGCGGGCAGCACACAGCTACTCTCCATCTCCATCTGGTCTAGTAGTTGGTCGTGAGTTATCATATTACCAGCACCTGTTATACGTGATATTGTTAGTGGAACTGCTACATGTTTGTTTTATTCGTGGCTACACAGGTTTATAGCAATAATGGGTGAGTCTGTACGTCATTCTGGGGACTAAGACGAAATGGGATGGCGTGGGGTGATAAGACTAGGTATAAGCAAGAACCGGGGGGGGGGGGGGGGGGGGGTCGTTGGTTGCATCCGATAATCAATATGCACTATCGACGATAGAGGACCGGGCGAGCATTGAGATGTGATCACAGGAAAATTACAAGCAGAGCCGATGCGTATCATAGAGGAGTGGTGAATAGTGTTTATAAGCACATAATAAGAAGAAACTTACCTCCGCGGCCGGTACTGTGAAGAGCGTTTCCATGCGGCGGCACAGGGATTAACACAGGCACTACGACTACTGGAGGATCATGATATATGTTCCCACTGCCGCCGCGACCGTGCGAGACGGGGTAATCTCGAGCCTTTTTGGCCATCTTGATGAGTGTTGTTTATTTTATCGTTTTGGAGATGAGTTAAATAAATAATCTTGAAGAAACAAAGACAATAATAAAGTTGTTGATGTTATTGTATAGGGATCGAGAGAACAAGAGAAAATGATCTTAGGAGAGGGCGATAAGAAGTGTTGTAGAACGGAAGAAAAAGCAGAGAAGGAGAAATCAGAGCAGTCCTCTTCTTATATATAAACGCAGTTAGCCAGGCGGAAGCCTAGATAGGGAGTTTCCTCTGTCGGGTTGTTGTTGACAATATACATCGACTTATTGTTCTTTCCCGAATCAAACCCGGGCCGGCGCTATTGACGATGCGGCATACTACAATTGCTCTTCCTAGTTTCCTCGGAACTGGAAATCACAACAAACAAAATAGGTGATGGTAGAGGGTGCTTCTTTCCCCACGACATTCTTAGCAGGCAAAGGTACCTTCTACTTGATATTACCCAGTGACAAGGCAAAGCAAGACCAAGAGTGCCGAAGGACCCCAAATCGCTTGATTTACACGATGTTTATCAAATGGCTAATAGGCTTTAGTTTGCAGCTCTATCCTACTTCCATAGGCTGCGATGTTTAGTCAGTGAGCCTAACTTCAACTCATCGTGCCACACTCTATACTGCGAATGAGCACCTAGAACGTGCAAGTCATGTTGCGTTCTTTTTTCTTGCTGTCAGATGGCCTGACATGTTCCGGGCATTGTTACGCAAGAAATAGAGAAGAATAAAAAGGCGGGCTTACCTGTCAGGCTAGACTTGGCGACATGCCAAGATAGACGACCTGCCTTTTCTACGACTTTTACTTTTTACTTGGGATCCTTTCACGACTTCAACCAAGACATTCCGTTCTTGGTGTACTATGCAGACAGTTTAGTTCACAAACTGATTGATCACTAGGGTTTATGAATGAGATAACAAGGTCTCAAGTCTTGTCAGTCCAAACCTCTTTCTCTCAACGGAGATGATCCCGGGCATTTCACACGAAATAGATACTAAAACATCAATACCAATACCACATAGAATCTACTCTATTGGACCATCTGTATACAACCATTTAAGCATGAACACACATAATAAAATAAAATAGGCATACATGTTAATAAATAGGGTTCTCATCTTATAGTCAATATAAAAGATCTTGTGATGGTATCCTACATAAATAAATCCATGACAACTTTCACTCGTGTACTCAGATATTACCATAAATAGTTGTAATAATTGGATACCCAAATAACAACAATATATGAATTGTAAAACCTATTGAAAAAGGCTCGATTCTAGACAGGAACGTTTACATATGAAACCCCTCTTAAACTCCGACGCAGGCAAACAAAAACAACAATAAAAACGAGAATAGACAAGATAATCAACTACCAGCCGTTATAGCAGCGGTAGATACAGACATAAACCCAACAACAACATTGACTGAATGACCCTTTTGAACAAAAGATAAATAAGGCAGAAAAAACCAACAATGACTCCCCAATAACCAAACTCTATGTAGAAAATGTATATAAAAAAAAAGGCGAGAAAATAAGACATAAAGTTTCGTATCTCGAGGTTAGCCTGTCGAACCGATGTCGAACGGGTATCGGGATGAGAAAAAGGGACAAATGGAAGAGGAACAGAAAAACTATGTGGCCTACTCCTTGTCGACCGTGTATCCTTGGTCCATCATGCCTCTAACCATATTCTTCAACTGAGTTTCAGAAGCTGCATCGCCTGGAGCCGCACCAGAACCCGCACCAGATGTGATGACCTTGTCGGCCAGCTCGATCTTCTTCTGGCACGTAAGGTAGATAAGCTCCTCAACGGTGTTGCGGGAAATCAGATGAATGACTTCAACAGGCCGCGTTTGACCCAGGCGATGCGCACGATTCTCCGCCTGCTTGTCATCCTGTGGATTGCTCGACATGTCAAACATGATGACTTTGTTGGCTGCTGTCAAGTTGATACCCGTACCACCCGCACCAGTGGTCAAGAGGAACACCGGGATGGATTCATCCTGTTGGAACCGGTTGATCTCGGCTTGTCGATCACCAACAGCAGATTGACCGTTCAGTTGACAATGCGGAATTTGGTCCCGGTTGAGGACATAAGACAGGATATCAATGACCATGCTGAATTTGCTGAAAACTAGCACACGATCGCCGTTGGCCTTGAACTCTTCAATCATCTCAAGGAGCTTCTGAACCTTGCCACTGTTCTTCCAAGAATCAGCCTCAATATCGTATTTCTTGAGGTACTTTGGGAAATCAGTACAGTAAAGATGTAGATCAAAGTCTGAACGGCCACGCAAGTCATTGTGAAGTAGCTCAAACTTGGACTCAGCAAGATCAAGCTCTCGGTGGTCTACCTTGTCATATAAGAGCTTGGCCATTTCCTGAACCATCCTATCTGTGAAATGCTGACGGAATAGTTGTGGATGCAGGGCGGCCTTCTTTAACTGAATCCAAACATTGTTCATGTCATTGTCGCGGGCACCCGATTTCTTGACAGTAGCCTTTTGTTTGCCCTCGGCACGGAAGAGCTTCTCGTACTTGTCGTAAAGCTGGCGTTGTTTCTCGGGTAGATCACAGCGAACGATTCGCTGAGTCTTTTCGGGTAGGTTCTGGCCGACTTCATGCTTTAATCTTTGTAGAATGAAAGGCTCCAAGATAGACCGAGCACGACTAACACGTTCACCGTAAAGAAGTGCAGTATTTGACAAGTTTTTGCTATGAATCTTGTGATTGAAAACATATTGGATATGCTCCATATGATCTGCGAATAGATAGGGATCGACAAAGCTGAGGAGTGAGATCATCTCCATGAGATGGTTCTGAATAGGCGTGCCAGATAGCAGCAGACGCCAGTGGACCTTGAGACGGGCTAGACGCTGGTACTGCTTGGTCATAGGATTCTTGAGAATTTGGCCCTCGTCGAAGATAGCATTCTGCATGTGCAGACGGTTCATGTTCTGGATATCGATGTTGGTGCTCAGCTGAGTGTAGGACGTGAGAATCACGTGAGCGACATCTTCGGCTTCAACTAGCTCATCAACAATTTCGTTGCGGACATCTTGCGAGCCACTGTACTTGACGACTGTTAGATGAGGAGCAAATTTTTCGAATTCCGCTAGCCAATTGTCGAGCGTCGACGGGGGTACAACGATCAAGTTGGGGAATGGGATATCTTCCATATCTTCCTCTTCGTAGTCCTGTACCATTCGGCACATTAGACCAATAACCTGGCAGGTTTTTCCTAGACCCATATCGTCGGCCAGAATACCACCGTAGCCCTTCCGGGACAGGAGATTCATCCAGTTTACACCAAAGATCTGGTAATCATGCATGGGAAGGGCAGCATTCATGTTAGCAGGCTGTCCCGCTCTCCAGAACTTGCCGGGGTGACCACTGGCAGTGGTGGACTTGCCGCCGTGGTTGTTCATGCTCCATGTATCGATTTCGCGTTTGATTTCTCGGGCGCGACGGTCACTATCAATGACAATCTGGTCGACAGCGTTGATTGAACGAGTGAATGCTGTGAAGTTTTCAACAATAGTGTCGCCAACATTGACCATTTGCTTCTTGCCACGGACAACTTTCGACTTGGTGACTTGCCGGATTTCTTCGATGGTGCGGAATGGTCGCTTGCTTAATATATGCTCGATGACGTCGGTTTTGCAATCAGTCAATGCTGCAAGATCGCCGACTTCAATAGCGTTGATGGTATCAACAATCTTGTCACGAGTTTCAATAATCTCAGGACTAGACTCTCGACTCACGAAGGCCTCGTCATTGTTGAGCTCATCTTCGTCGTCTGAAACTACAACTGTCCTTTTCTTGATGAGCTTCGCTTTCTTCGTCTCGGCAACTTCTACAGGGGGGGATGTTGGAAATGGTGCTCTTTGAGGAGACAATGCCTGTGGCGATGAAGGGCGGATACCACGAACAAGACGACGACGACTCCTCTCAGGTGGTGAGCCTGTAGGACTAGGCTCGCGAGAGTTTTGCGCAGCAGGTGCATTGCGCTTGATGGAAGGCGAATTCGAGATGTCGTTGAAGGCGCTAGCAGTTCCCGTCCTGGGCGAAGGAGGCGCATATTTGTATGAAGAAAGGTCTAGTGTACCAACAGTAGCCTTATGCTTCTTGTTTTTTGGTGGCACAGTATCTTCCTTGTGGTCTGTGGATGAGAACTTGGTGCTACGGATGTCTGCACGATTACGACTAGTGTCTTCCTCGTCATCACTGACCTCGATGAGATCGAATACCCGCTTCTTGCCACACGCCAATGGCGATATGGCTGGGGGCGCTGAAGTCTTGAAGAACTGAGAGATCATGCCCTGTTTGGTAAGAGAAGCGGATTGATGTTTAGAGGCCGGGACAGGAGATGAACGTGGGACTTCAACGTCTACGGGAGAAGGTGACGAAGAGTGAATTGGGGTCGGTGATTGGTTGATCTTAGCAATCAGGGACTGGGAGAGCACCTGGGTGGGCTGTAACGGCGACGAGCACAGGACAGTGTCGAGGGGGATAGTAGCAACGAGCGGCGAGTCGTTATCCTCGCTAGAATAGTTATCGTTATCGCCGACGCTGCGAGTTTGAGACTTGGCAGAGGAATTCTGTGAGCGAGTCCTGGTGTCGCGATGACGGGATGGAACAGTAAAGGTAGAAGGGGCCATCGTGAAAAGGAAGGATAAAAACAATTCCAAGACTGGGAATTGGGGGCCCAGTTGACACGTAAAAAGGCCAGCGTCGATTACACCCAGGCGAGCAGTAAAGGACCGTCCGTACAATACCAGTTATGAGAGAAAATGGAGGTTGACGACTAAGAACGTGCCGATTAGTACGATGTTTTGACAGAGCCCAGAAAACAAAAGGGCGAAGAAGTTCGAGAGAGGAAAAAAATGCTAAAAGGGCAAATAAACAATGGCAGGATGAATGAATGTCTCCTTAAACTAGTGGGACAGACCAGCACGGCCCTAGCAACGCAGAATGCCGAACAGGATAGTAGACAGGGAAACCTTGGACAATGGCACTTGAGGAGGAAAATACAAGCAACTGAATATGCAATTGGCATGCAATATACGTACCAGAGTTAGAGTTTTGATCTCTCGAAAGAAAAAAGAAAGAAAAAGTAATGGTTTCGTGCTCTGTCGACTTTGAGGCTGGTAGATAGACTTGAATATATAGATATGAGGAAAAACGACATTAGTATCAAAAGTTGTCTGTGGTTGCTGGTTGCTGTGATTGTTGTTGTTGATGTTGCAATTATGTGTGTGCTGAGTTGTCATAAAAACACAGAAAGAAAAAAGAAAAAAGAAAAAAAAAAGTAGCCACTAATCAAAGCACAGATAAGAAGAGAGTGAAGCGGATAACAAGGGGCTCATCCATGAAAGTGAACGTAGCAACGAATGTATGTTCAAATAACAACGAATTACAGCTAAAGTAAACAGAAATAGGTTGTCCTTCGCCTTGCATTGTATACTAGTGTTAGTTCAGAGCTGTGTATCTTAGGATACCGAGGTGCTACATTTCCACCTTGATGAAAAAGAATTTAGAAAAAAAAGAAGGGAAAAAAAGAAGTTTTTGATTTGTGTCGGTGAGAAGAGTTCCGTGAACAACAGCTTTCTTCACCAGTAATTTTTATCGATAAAAGATTCAAGACTAGCTTTCGTTTTAGTTAACTAAGTTAATGGACCAATTAGGATATTGTTTGTTTGCGTCAAAATGGCTCTAACAAGATTTGTGTCTCTTTCTCTTCTCAACGATTTACTATCTTTTTCTCGGCTTGATAAACTATTCCAAAACCTTAGTTTCTCAAAAACTCAAAAAATCGAGATCAATGGTGTCGTCGTCTACTAATTGCCAACAGGCGACACTGTTATATCTCATCCGCGTAGTCACGTGTTTCGGCGCAAAGTCTAAGTTTATTATCTACTGCACAACATAAGGAATGAACAACAAGGCCCCGAAAAAGAGAAAGGTTACTCTTTGCTCAAGAAAAGAAAAGAAAAAAACCGCGCAGTCACGTGTTATCCAAGGACAGTCAATTTAACCTAGTTTGGTTATATCAACGAGCGAAAGAAATGTGGGTCGAGTAGGACAACCAAACTGGGACGGTAGCAGCCAGCCTCACTCAAGCTTTAGTTGTTTTGCTGTGTGTGAAACAACAAAACAACATCACGTTATATCTGTTCTCCTGCAGTCGTTATCACAACTTACTGGGATCTAGAAGTGTGAAGAAGCCTCTTGTTCGATCAATTATTTGACCCCTTTCCAGTCCTACCTATGGTTAGGTCGCTGATGCATCGTTGTTCCATTAGTTGATCTTGTTGTAGCCAATTTTATATTGTTGTCCTTTGTTTTTTTTTGCCTCTTACGGTATAAGTGCGGTATCAATCAAAATAACGATAGAATCATCAAACTATAGCATCCAATCGATATCAAAATGGCTACTCGTAGAATCGTTGCTAGTGAAAAGACTGCTCTTGACCAAAATGACACTGTGGTCGAGAAGCCTGAAACTGGCCCTGCTGTCCCTAGGTATGCGCTATTCATCTTTATATCACACGGTTGTCGTGTATGCAAAAATACTAATTCTGCTATAGAGATGTTATCATGAAGCTCATGGGCTTCACTCTAGCAATGGTTACCTGCCCCATCGGATCATACTTTTTGACTGTTGATCTTGTATTCAAAGGTATACACTCTCATATTATTAGCCTCCAGTTTAAAGCAACAATATATACGCCAATACTAACACTCATCTTGGAAGGAAACTCATCGTATGCTGGAGGACTAGCTGCTATCATTGCCAATGTCGTTCTTTTCGCTTACATCATTGTCGCTATGCGTGAAGACCAGTCAAGCCTAGATGAAAACAAGACGGAAGGCAAAAAGCATCAATAAATATCAAGATAGGTGTCCTTATGATCCTCATCTAACACCCTACTAAGGTTGGTATACTAATTTGAAATAATCACAAATACAATCATCTTCACTCATTGATATGCTATAGTTCTCAACTGTAGCACATTGCTCTTTGAATGAGCCCTTATGGGTGTCATTTTAACCATTGTGTTATGAGACATCTATGTACATCCAATGTTGATTGGATGTCTATTAGCTTGAATGTTGTCTATATCATTGTCCCGAACAATACACATGAGACAATGAGTTAAAAGAATAGAACGCTTTACTGGCTACAACGCAACGAGTGATGCTGTAGAAACAACTTCTTCACCCTGCTGCTTACGTATTCATATATAGAGCTTTATTTTGTGTAAAACGGGGAGACAAATATATAGAGATAGCTCTCTAATATCTCCATGCTTTGTCTTATCCTTTGTTGATTTATCATCAGACAATTCTTCAACTAGTGCGATCTTGTCCTTTATTATAACCAAAAATGCTATAGTTAGCTTCTTTATGATTTTGAGACATTATTAGCTAAATAGTGTTGTTAGTCTCCTTCCGCTCTAGAACATCTTGATTCAAATATTGTGATGCTTAACTTATAAACGAGTGGGTATTCTGATTCTCGTGGCTAGACCGACTTTGTAAGTGGTTATGGTATTGTTGATAGATAAGCCAATTTGCAATGTAAGATGGATTATAGCTGGCTGCCTTACTTCATACACATGATGATATGAGAACATGACACCATTATTTGGCAAGGCCAACATCAAAACTTATGATATTGGGATCAAGAAATATCAAAGAATGACGGGGTGTTGTGGCAGTATTGACAGATCTAGAAACAACAGCGTTGTCCGTGCTTGTGTCAACTATATCGAAATTGAACACTACTTATTCTTTCTCAGTATCGCTGATAGTCCTAGATAGGGCCACTTGTATTACATATAAAGAACAGGACATTGGCTCCGTGTAACTGCGAGATAGTCTAAAGTCAACGGTGAAGCAACCGGAGGGACAAAATGTTTCATGTTGGTACGTTGGCATTCAAACTAGGATTGGTTGGTTCGTTAGCTCGAGATATATGATTTATTCGAGCATTATATTACTCAAGTTGGAGTTGAAACGACGATGGTAGATATTATAAAAAAAGATATGGCAAACATGAGATAATACATGTGCATACATCACAGACAATTATAAAATAGGTGGAATGGAATGATAAGTTGAATAAAAAATTGGATTTATATGAGAATGACAAAAGAAATATTGAAGTGGTTATTTGTTCTACAGATTTTTTCCTCGGATATGTGATAGAAAAGATAGAGAGAGTTGAATGCAACAATGCGGTACAACCGTGACGCCGGTACAAGTGCTTCTTTCCCGCCCAAGAAGAAAAAAAGAAGAAGAGAGTAAAATCAAATAAAGATACGATATCCAACCCAAACGAAAAAGACAATGAAGAAGAAAGAAAAAAAACAGCTTTATCGAAAAAGCAAAAAAAGAACAAAAAAGGAGTGAGGCGTCAAGAGGGCGTAACCAAGAAACGTATAAAAAGGAATGACCGGCAAAAACGAAAACAAAAAAGGGAAATCATTCTCCCTTGAAATAAACACCACGAACCTAGCCAGATTCGAAATTCCCTGCCATATTCTTTATATGGCGTCTATAGATTTTTTTTCGATAATTGGTAGTAGATAGGTTCATAGAAGACGATCGAAGGCTTTGCTTCTAACCTTGATGCCACCTATGCTAACAGCACACCATAAAAAGGAGGCGATGGAATGAAAGTCTAGCTGTGATTGCAAGAGAATGGAGTTCGTAGGAGGTATAAGCAAAAGACGAAAAGGAAAAGAAAAAGAGGAACCCCCGGGAAAATGCAAAAAAGGAGTAGAGAACAATGAAAAAGAACAAAGAGTCCGTCTAGGACTCGTCGTTGAGTGACGCCAAGGCCGGAGTTACAAGAAGGTCATCATGATCCGCTCCCCTATTTGCGGAACTTCTTCTTGAACCAGCTCTTGCGCTTGTCATCGGGAGGTGATGCAACGGCGGCCGTTACTGCAGGCGCAGCGACAGGAGCGGGAGCAGCAGAAGCCTGCAGACTGTAGTTCTGACTGGGCGCGGGGCCGTTTCCAGAGCTGTTATCACTGCCAGTGGTCTCGTACGAGTAGCTAGGATTCTGGTTACGCGGGCGCTCACGGGTATCGGAATAGTTGTTCGGGCTGCCGTAATAGCTGCCGCGGTAGTCTCTTGGGGTGGTGGCTGAATTGGGAAAAAGGGTGTGTTAGCGTTACGTTCCTGGGTGCATAGATGATAAACACAAGGGAAAAAAGGCTCGTATTGATCCATGTTGCGCTGTGCTGCACCGTGCACAAGGTGGCCAAACACTGCACTACTGGAATGGCACAAAGTGCACAGCCATAACAACCGCAACAGGCAGATTAACACTGGAAATTGGAGGGCTCCGAGCAAGAGTGCCTGAAGCAGCAGGTAAATAAACAGGAAAGGAAAAGAAAAGAAAAAAAACTTACAGTATACACTGGCACGCTTGCCCCAGGTGTCTTTGTTGCTTTGAACATAGTGGCGGCCGCCACCATCGATAGCAGCCTCGAAGCTGCGGATAGTGTCGAGAGGACGCTCCCAACGGCTTCTGGTTGGGTTAGACAGATCAGGATCAACTATTGGAGGCAAAAAGAGGGATAGTGTTAGTTTTTGCTGGCGATCAACGCACTAGAGAGCTAGCTTGGAGGAGAGATGAGGGGCCAGACTAGCGCTGTAACAGCCCTGCAAAGCGAGCTGGATATGCATGCAGTAGCTTGCAGAAGTATCTGCATATTACATATGCAGCTATGATGTAGCAACAATGTGATGGAGTGACGTACCAATGAGATTGCCCAGGGGGTCTTTGTGCTGGATAGAGCGCAGCGAAGGCATAGAAGACTGCATGGAGGCGACAGCGGCTGTACAAAGAAGAAGATGTCAGTAAATGCGATTTATGGATTCAAAATTCGGGATGTAGGAAGAGGAGCAGGATGATCCGGCTGTTGATGTCGCATCGCTTTGAGTTTTCTATTGGTGATCTGTTGTGAGAGAGAGAGGGAGGTCGGTATCAAAGACACTGGACGAAGCATGGGCATAGATAAGGAGCACCTGGTTCGGATCAGCGTCACGAAGGAAGGCGGCTCAAGTCTAAGCGGGCTGGATATTGTTTGCGCCAGCCGACCAGCAAACCCACCAAGATGGGCACCAGCTAGCTAGATAGCGCAAACGAAAGCAAGCAGAGCAACGATTGTTCCCAAGTGTCTTGTCAAGCCGTAGAGTGTAGTGACAGGTTGTGCGGAAACGAGAGTAGACAGACAGCACGGGATGCGCTGTGGAATCGAGGTGTGTATAGTAGGCGGTGGTGATGTTACGTACCGGGCTCGGCTTCGTTCATGGCAAGAGTAGGGTCGGCTTTGCTTTGGAGGCGATTGGCGTCTTTTTCAGCGGGAGTCTCGTTAGGGCCACCGGAGTTGTTGGAGGTCAAGCTGAGACCGCGAGAACGGTTGCGCTGGTGTTCAGCGGTGGACTGTTGGGAGCCAGGAGAGAGTGGCTGCGACTGCAACTGCGAGTTCTGGTATTGTTGTTGCTGGCGGTTGTTGGGAGTAGAAGGAGGATAGTAGTCTTGAGACTCTTGCTGGTAGTGGCCGTACTGCTGGTTTTGTTGTTGCTGTTGGTACTGCGAGTTGTATCCCTGGTTATGGGGAGGGAGAGGTTGTTGGTCGTAGGAAGCCATTTTGTATTTTTTCGCGTGCGGCGCTGGGAGTCGCAGGCCTTTAATAGTGTATGTGATGGCAGTATTACAGTGCTACTGATAGCAGAAGCCCCCCGTCACAATAAGAGGCTGAGAGGCGTGTCGGAGCGAGCACGGGCTGAGAGATACGGCGCCCAAGAAGGATGTGAGCACGGTGGGTCGCTAATGCCAGAGAAGAAACAGGCCCTGGACGGTAGGGATCCCAGAAGTTTACAGAAGAAACTTGAGATAAAGAGCTTCTACGGTAGTAGTAGTAGTAGTAGTAGTAGTAGGTGGAAGCCAGGGAGGTCTTGCGGATAAAACAGCCAAAGATACGGCGGCACAAGGTGCGACTGCGTGTTGTATCGAGAGCGACGGTGACGACTGACAGGGAGAGGCGATAGAATGGATGTGAGGCTGCGACGGCTCTTGCTTATCGCATTCAGCGTCAACTATGATGTAGTCGACGATTCCAGAAATAGCAGTATAAATGGCGCTAGGGGGCAGATTCGGTTTCGTTGGTGAGACGAAGACAAGCTACGATTGGCGATCAATGCCGACAGCTCTTGTTTTCTATCGTTATGATCGCTTTTAGATGTGATTTGGCGGTGGACTAGCAAAAGACCGAATGAGGACGGTCTCGTAATAAAGCCTAATGAAGCAAAGGCTGCTGACTGCGTTTTGGCCGGTCAAGAGCGTGACAGGGGAACAGAAGGGCCTGTAGCAAACTTGAAGAGTAGGAGATACTAGTAAAAGATAGCAGAAAATGCGAGAAGGGCACGACACAGGGATAGTGCTGCAGTGGAGATTAGATGGGTAACGAAAAAAAAAGAAGAAAAAAGAGAAATAAATATAATAAAAAGAGAGCCCAAGCAGAAACCAGGCTGGGAGGACAGGGAACAATACTCAATGGGCAGAAAAGAGCGATAGAGTTATGATAAGACAAATGGACGGTCGGTAGATTGGATGGACGGATTGGCTGATCGAAGATGACAGAGGGGGGAAATTTGGCTTATGGCTTTTGCTAGCACGATAAGAGACAGGTGCGTGCGAGAGCAATAAATGACGGTAGATAGATATATATATGCAGGCAATAAAAGACTAGCTAGCAAATGCCAAGGCAAGACGGCGATAGTTGCTGGCGGTTGAATGTGACTAGGAAGAGAAGAAGATCGAGAATAAGACATGCACCAGGAAACGTCGGCCAGAAAGGAGGGGATCTGGGCTTGATATAGAATCGCAGAAACCACCAGCAGAAAAAGAAAATAAACAAGAGAGGGAAAATCGGGCCATCACCCGAGAAAAACGAGGCCGTGGGCTGTTGGAAGACACAGTCCACCGCCCAGACCATCCGGCGCTGCCACTGAAGGCTAGTTCGCTTGACGGCTGCCTGCGTCCCTCTGGCTCGCACGACTCGACTTCAAGCGTCAGGCAAAACAGCGGCAGTAAAAGCACAGCAAAGCAAGCATAAACCAGCAGTACCAAAGCCCTTGCGTACGTACCAAGCGTGACATGGCGTGGCCCAGCGAACCCCAAAGAAAGATGGACGGCCCACCAGTCGTCCTCTCTTTTCCTCTGGTGGAGAAGGGGGGGGTGGGACGATAGTTTACCTGTACTTCGTTCTCTATACTGTATGCCGCAGTCGGTCTTTGGGGGCGTGGATTCGCTGCACTGAGATTCAATAATTGTATTTCTGTCTTTTTTATTTATTTCTGTCTTGTGAAAGATATCGTTGTTTCATACTGGAAAGCCAATGTTGATCTCGAAACCAGAAAAAACAGAGCCAGCCAACTGCAATATAACTATTAGTACATGCATGTATACGACACTTCAGCAGCGGCCATCCCACCAGTCCATCCGCTCCATCGACAAACTTTATATGGGCTTGTACAGGTACATGAATCACGGCGCAGGATTTAGGACCTCGTATCCAAGCTGTCGATGCTCGCGCTGTTGGCACGTCCTACAGCAACTTAGTACCTGAATCGTAGCTTTGGTCGAAGGCAATAGATAGCAATGTAAAATATAGTGGGCTTTTGTCTTTTTTCTTTTGGACTTTTTGGGCGGAGCCTTGTATCGTCCCGCTAGATTCTAGTCTCTTTTTGAGTAAAACCCATGTATTTTTCACCTAATATATTTTTTATTTTTTATCTTGGAGTGACGTAGGTTGTATCCACACCCTGGCGCATCACTAACAAGGCCTGAAAGCAAAGAGACAAAAAAAATATAGAGCTAAACCACCTGTAAGTTCTTTTTCTTTCACTCTTAGACTAAGAAATCGCAAACGAAAAGCCGATTTTTTCTCGTGAGCTACAAAAACGGCATGGCATTTGTTTCAACCTAACATTCCAGTACGAGCTGGTTTCGCCTTAACCATGCTTCTTAGAATAGCATTAGTGCTCGTCTCTTTTGGCCTTTTACACATTCGTATTGCTTTGTACGCCATCGCGATAGCCACTCTTAGGCCTTGTCGTCTTACAGGCTCCGAATCACAAAATAAAATATGAAATAAAATATCTCTCTAGCTCATCCACTCTCCCTCCGGTCTGTCCGCGCCAGATTGCCTACGCGGACTGTGAGGCGGCGCCCAATTTTTTATTTTTATTTTTAGGGGCCCTCTTGACCTCTGTGATCCTATTCTTTTTTTCAGGTCGGCTGTGCTTTGGTTTTTTGGGGGGTTCCTGGATCATATCGGATTGTGTGTGTTGCTTATTGTGCAAAGTTATCAATGCCACTAAAACAGACGGCAAAAAAATGAAGTCGTTAGGTCGTTGTTTTCTCCCATATCTGGTTCAGCCACAATGGACTGCCAAAAGAACGCGACAATGAGAGAAAAATCATCAGGAATAAAAGTGAGCCCCAACTTGCGAAGAAAATTACATCCATTTTGTAGAAGAGAAAACAGAAAACGAAAGAAAAAAAAATAAGAAAAAAAAATAAGAAAAAAAAAGTCAATTTTTCCTTGGTTAAACTAATGCCTACACTTCTCTTCTCTTTGCTCGCATCCTTCCCGATTGCGCGGTCCTGTCCTGTAGTTTAGCCCTGGTGTTGTTTTCTCTGCCGTTAGTTTATTACTTTATTAGCATACTTTGCTAGCACTCAGGCCCACTATAGCCACTATCCCACTGTCGTCCCATCAGAATCAGCGCACCAACCCACGCTGTTCGAGCTGAGTTGGGGGCCTAAAGGTCTCTGATAACACAACACCTGCACTGTGATTTAGAGTGTGTATTTTCATACAGGTCTGTCTCACCACTGCGTATCTACTCCGTGTTGAACGAAGCTCAAAACAATCATTGCAGCAGATCGGCGTTATCCCGTCGATAAATCGTCATTGATGGCTTCAGTTTTGTTTCTGCTCTGATCATCCTCGGCAACAGCTGCTCTTGCGTCTATCGTCAACTTCGGGGCTTTCTTTTCCTCGTCGTGATCGTCACGCTCCAAAAGTTTCATTCGGACGTCACCAACGTTTTCTAGTAGTTTCTCTCTTCTTTTTTTGCCGATGCCTGGGTGCTAGGTCCTTTGTTGTCTCCAAACAACTCGGAAAACCTGCTCTCTGTGTTTCTTTTCTCCCTTCACAACATGAACATCAAGCTGTAGTCGTACTGCCTTGACCATATCTTCTGTTTTATTCCCTGCCGGTTTGATAAGCCTCCCGAACTGCCATCCACACACTACGATCACCGCCCCAATAATCGTCCATTATGTCACCTTCATGCCAGACGAATTGCTTGCTTTTACCGAATAACTGTCATCCATAACTAACATCGTCATCATCAGTCACAGCAAACTCCAGAAACAATGAAATAAAATATGGATACCTTTTTTCTGCCTTGTACAATCCGAGAACTGAAACAACCCAATATAGCGCCGAACGTCACACCTCTTTCAAGCCACCATGGAATCCAAAGAGACATACGACTACGAAGAACATATCGAATAACACCTAACAAGCCTCCGCCGAAAGCGAATATCCTCTTGAATAGCAAACATTCCTGGGTCTAGAGGGATATAAGGATGTCATTATCGTCACTATCGTCATACCCGGCAAAAATAAATGCAATTGATAAACAAGTAAAAGCTCGGCAGATCGCAACCAATCTCTAGTCTCTGCCTGCAGTCAATCCATGCTCTTGTATCTAAAGTGAACAAGCCCAGCCACTACTGACCTCTAACCACTTACGACGGTTCGGTCTACGGGAACCAACTATGCAGCGGATCAGGGGCTACCTAGCCATCAGTTCAGTCCTCTCTAACCTAGCTGTAGATACATGCATATGTAGATACAATTAGATCAACAGGCCATGGTGTTGTTGCAGTATCCAGATGCGCCAAGTCACAAGCCTTATTCATATGCAATACATACAGTACGAATGGTTGGTCCAGACCCTCGCTCACGTTCTTACAAGTCGAACCAACCAAGAAGAGGGAAAGACAACTGTAAACTCAAAGGTATGAGGTTTCTCTAATTCTATACGCCATTTCCATCCCTTTGTTTCAATGGTTGCTCGTTGGTGTTCCATGCAAGTCTCGGTTATGAAGTTTCTAGTAGTGTGTTCCTTTGTAAAACGAAGCTGCTATAGAACAAAAACCAAGTATACATGTATCACTCACTCCATGGGACAGTCTAGCACCATCATAAAACAATATACTAGGGAAAGCAAATACATGCTACGGTTTCTTGTTGCTTACTCCTTCTTTTTTCAGACGTGGCGGCTCATAATACATGTACATACCTTCTCGGCTTCCTTTTGGCATATCGTATATACATAGATAGAGTTTTTCTATATCAGCTACCTTCTTACTCCGTAAATCCAAATTCATTACGCAAACTCGGTGTATACGCAATATTGCCTGCCGAAGAACCGCCCTGTTGAAGATAATACTTAACAATATCGAGAGCCGACAATTTTCCTTACGCTCAGCCTCAAAATTCGACGTTAAAGGACATGCATAGAACCCTAGCTGTAAATACATGTCAAGAGGGCAAGTTTTATAGCATGACACAGAATAAATGGGTAATACCATGACTCGGCGAGACTCCAGGGAGAGGATCGTGACCTAAAAGTCGTCGTTGGCATGTACTACGTACGCTGGTTAACCCTCTTATCCTATATTAAGCAATCCTTTATTTCTGTTTTTCTCATTTGCTTCTCTTGGCTTCTTCACTTGCCGAGCTCCGCGTCAGTTTATATGGAGGGAAAACTCACGAGACCAATGCATGGAATCTTGTTATGGCCAATATATCAGATGCCAACTTTGATGTTTGGTTCGCGATATTGCCAATGATGACTTATTTTGCATGTTTCACCTCTCTTTGGGACAACTTAAAGATGGCCTTCTTAAAACAAATATATCAACTGCTACTGCTTATACATTCCGACATGACCTCATTTTTTCTGAACCGTCTTATTCCCACCCGTCGTCTTGGCTCACAAGCACAACATGGTAATAAAAGCCTATTCGGGCCAGAATACGTACTGTTTTTCTTCTACACTTTTGCAAGCCCGAGACCATCGGCCAGCGCATAAATAGAATGCGGAGATGGTCACACATCTGAAAAGTTGGAAGAGTCAGACGAGTGGTGTCAAAGAAACACAACTAAAACCAAGAAACTAAATGCTTATTCGTAACTCATATGATCTGGTCTATTTTCTTCTTCTTTTCTTTATTGGACCATCATGCACAATGCAAGATGTGAATATCGGTCGCAGTTCTCGTTTCACACAAGTACAGCTAACTTTGACATCATATGTACTTCACACAGTCGAGTTACAGATACACAGTATCGTCCACACATAACATGCTTTTTTTCTTCTTTTTTTTTCTTTTTTTTTTCTTTCTCATATTTAACCGCCGCTCCAAGGAGTTTGGTTCAGACCATGAAGGTTGCCGGCTTATAAAAGAAAGGGAAATCGATAAAGTGATTGCAAAAAGCGTGAAGATTAGTGTTTCTGATGCAAGCTTACCCTTCAGTCTATCCACGATCCACGACAACAACAATACACACACCCTCTCAATCGACTCAATGCGAATCGGCAGGTAAATTGAGATGTACGCTTTGTATATAGTAGCGTTTGTTGACTTGAAGTGGCTTTGCTAAGACTCCGCCGCCGGATCTTCACTTTTCTTTCCTGAGCGTACATTATCAACAATATATGTATCAAAAGTTCATGATAGCTACTCACTGTATGCATATTATGTATGTGTTTCTTTTTATAACACCGTACTTGATGTATTAACCACGTAGTGAACCCAGAAATTGCCAAGGTTGTATCGCTTTTTTCTTTTTTCTTTTAATTTCTATCCGACCCTTGAAACTAATAAATCTTGCCATTTTTATCATACAAGCCACGATGGCGGGCTTTTTGCTTGTGCACAACTCATCCTTTAATATATGTATATTTCTATATTCCAAGTACCAGACGAGAAAGAAACATGGGATTCTTCGACACGAATTCCACTATGTTTCATGTTGAGCTTATGATGTCAAAATTATCTACGTCCAAGGCTTGAACTTGTCTTCTTTGGCTTCTTTGAGAACATAGTCCCTTGCTCATCCCTTTCCTTTTCGTATCTTTTCTTTTATACGCATCTTCCAGAACCCTTTTCTTTCAACTCTAGTATAAATATTCTTCAACTAGCACTATAGCATGAACATCAAATGCTTGTCAAAGACCATATATCTTTTCTTTTCTTTAGTTATTCCTGCTTATGCCATTGCAGCAAGAACTACTCTAAAGTGGCGTTTTCAAACACTATTCTTCTATATATAAACGAATGAGCCTTTTTTCTATTTTTTATATAACGAACATCCATACTATCTGTAAGTAATGATATGCTTGCTCATGTACAAAGCCCTGGTAACACTACTAGGAAACTATCTAAGGGTGCTGACCAGGTCATAGATAAGTGGGCGAAGATCTCTAACAGCTTCTCCTAAACTTGACGAAGTTCGTCTTGTTTTTTTGGTCCCGTACCCCATGTCAGAGATTGGTATGATATTTTTGAACCTAGAAGAGCCTCAGCAGGCATCCTATTCACATCAGTAATATTTGTAGTACGTGTAGATGTGGTCACTGTGATATTTCTGTATTAATATTTCGATGTGATGAAAAAAAAGGGAAAGGACGGCAAATATGACATGTTTGGTTGACTAGCACAGCTTGAATCGATCTAGTCAAATACAAGCAAAAAAAAAGATTGATAGGGGCGAAACATGCATGTACAACCAGCTCTTGAAGTCTTGGATCCAGCAATAGCTACTATTTAGTCACCTACTACTAATACTGTAGCTGCTCAATTCGCGCGTATCTAGCTGTTCTTCGACCCAGTATTCATGCGCCAAGATCAACTTTCCCCTGCATAATATCAGTTCTTATGGCACACATCTGCTGACACTCATTTATCTTGATTCTCCCTGTTACTGTTACTATTTGTTATATTTGCTACCATTATCGCTGGCTGAATCCGAGCTCCGTACGAGATGCATGCCTTTTTTTTGTCACATCAGCCCAGTATTTGGGGCTTTTTAGCGCTCAATTTATTTTTCCCTTGACACAATAACCATAACCTATTATTACCGACTTCAAAACAACAATAACCAAATTCAGTTACTCAAATCATACATAAATTACTCCCCGACCCAAATGGACTTGGCAGATCGTTGTTTTCCGCTCCACGAATCAATCGCCCTATGATAACGCCACAAGCATAGCCACAAAGCCACAGGTACGCCACGTTAATTACCATATAACAATAACAATATCTTGGCTTGGTGGTACGCTCTTGTTTGTTCGGTTGATATAGCATTGACTGCGCGGTTTATGGATGTGATGCTTCTATTCTCAGTGCTTGACTTCAACTTGCATTACAACAGCGAACCAAAGTCTTTGACTTTGGCTAGAAATACATTAGCCACCAACATTATTCGACGCCGTATTGGTTAGCAAATATATGGCTGATCATCCCCTCTCCGCTCGACACGATCTGATTTGATTTGATTATATTTAACGTCTACCTAAATCACTAAGCTCATACGATGCCGGATTGGATACCGGACAGATATTTAAAATCCTCCGCTCGACAAACTCAATAGCTTTGTATGTGCGGCCCCCGAGGGTGGTTGGATCGTAGGCCGAAAAAAAAGAAGTTTGATTTGATTTGATTTGATTATATTTAACGTCTACCTAAATCACTAAGATCATACGACGCCGGATTGGATACCGGACAGATATTTAGAGTCCTCCGCTTGACAAACTCAATAGCTTTGTATGTGCGGCCCCCGAGGGTGGTTGGATCGTAGGCCGAAAAAAAAGAAGAAAAAAAAAACTTTGATATCTCGTGATACTCACAAAAACTCACGCCAACAAGAAACTCACGGCTTAATAGTCTAGTTGGTTAGGACGTCGGATTCTGATTCCGTAAGCCCAGGTTCGAATCCTGGTTAGGCCTAGCATCAAGTTCTCTTCATCACTTCGTGATCTCAGTATCATGAAGTTTCTTTTTTTTTCTATGTTGTTTGCATTCAAGTCTAGGGAAAGCTGTGAAGTGCATACAATGTATCCAATTACTTGTTATTCGTAAGTCATAAAGTATGTCCACATGATGTGAGCTAGAAAGGAAAGTAAAATATGTAACGTCATGCATGAACTATTGTTACAAGCTTTGTTTACTTTTTCCAGCCTATTGACGAGAATGAAAAGAACAACAAGATAAGAAATCCAAATGTTCGTATTTAACCCGAGAAACGAGAATCCCACATTAACGGACTGGTAGTCCTATGGTCGAAAATCCGCATATCCTATACAGAAAAAGTTATATAAAAAACCCTCAGATCATGTTCGTCCATGCTAGCTTATTGTTTATCTGGCAACTAATATATGCCCTTATTCAACCATATCCAATATTGATCAATAAGAATGTTTTCACAAACTATGTCATGCAAGGGACGATATTCTTTTCATGGCCTGGTCTAGATTTGAACTCAGTCAAACCCGCAAAGCGACTGTCTCATATTCTCTCCATATTGACTATGTTGTCTAACTCTTTCTCATTCGACGGACGTAGGGCTTTCCTTATATTTTTTTCTTGTCTCTTCGTCATGTCCAAGTAGCTCTCTATGACCCCCCCTCCCTCTCTGTCCATCTTGCATGTAAAGAGTTCCCTCAAGGCCCCTCTCATTTTCCCCATATACTCGTACTCGTCTATACAGTCCTAAAGAGATGGGATGCATAGTGTGTATAGATATATATAGGCTTTTGGATCGCTTTTCGCTTGTTTATGAACTTAGGTAGCTTATGTGAATGTCACGAGTGTCAGCCATGTTCCACGGCGACATAGTCCATAGATATACCTTTATATTGAACAACAGTTGGTTTCTCTTTCCATCTATTTAGTATCAGTACACGGATAAACCATCATAAACAGTGGTAGTCATAGCTTCAAACTGGTGAAATACTGCCATTCTCCCATTTATACATCCGAACATGCCCTCCTAACTTTCCTCAATATGTTCTAGGGCACTTGGCATTGAAGCTACTTGTACACATATCTCTTGGTATGCCGTCCGAGTGTTTGTTGTATTGTCGGTGCGCATTGCGTATTTCCAATCTGATTTGTATAAAGGACAATTAGGCAACATAGCATATCCGAGTCGTTGATCTGAGAAAAAATTGACTCTATCGATGTTGTTCAATTTTCTAGCCTTGATATAAGTAATGCTTGCATGACAAGCCATATGTTTGACACACCTTTAATCTCTATGTACAGGTCTTGATTACTGCAATGATGACAATCCTGTCATGTGGTTACGTTCGTGGGTGTCATTGAGTGGGTATGTCGCTCGTATACAAGGTCATAGTTTGCTCAACCAAATTTACCAGATCCGGACCATCCGAGACTTAAGATATCAAATACAATCTTGAGATTTTCTCCAACTAAAACAGAACATATTGAGTTGATAGAGGCAGTAAGTACTGTATATCTATCATGCTACATCATATAGAATGTACTAGATGCTCGCACTATCATGAGCACGTACGTTCATCAAAGGCTCATATCGGTTCAAAGTATTACACAAGATAATTTGTTTTTCAGCAGCTTCTATGCTAATTGAATAGTATATACTCGATGAGCCACCGATGTTGTATTTTATCTATGGATGCTATATAACTCAATCTGTCTACATCTTTTATAAACCCTCACTATGCGTTCTAACCCTAATGTATGTATGTTACACGAATCTAACTGTTAGCATGTTGAGTGGTAATTCAAGTATCAGTTATTGTAAATTTGTGGTCAACAGGACATGAACTTGACAGTTCAAGAGGTTTTGCTAAGCACAGATCATTTCCCTAGAGATGCATATATGATTTTTGCTTGATAGGCCACAAGTAAACAACGCAAGTTGCTACGTACTACAACTTTTTGGCCATTTTCATTACATACTTCATCATGGCATCACTATTAGGTGACTTACTGGATGACTATATAAAGATTAAGAATGACGCATCCTGAAGTTAGCCCACTGTATCACTGCATATACTAGACAGAAATAGTTTTTTTTAACAACTACCAATTGTGTGGTTGCGAGCTTATCGTCATAATCATGATTGTCTTTGATGATCGTACTTTTTTTTAATCATTTCTATCCTCCGTAACACCCGATTATACCCAAAAAGAACCCCATCACATATACACACTAGTATGTTAGGCCATGAAAGAGTATCTGATGATACTCCACGAAAGATATGATATCAAGCCATAAAAGAGAAAAGACCCCAAGAAGGAAATGAGAGATACAAGCCAACATGACGATGTTGATATGCATTCCTAGCGAAGTTACCAAGTATACAGATATGCCATCAGTAGCTATTTATCATGCTAAAGACACTCACATATCTGTTATGCTCGGTTACCTATGCAAGAACCAATCGTCGTACCACATATAACTTGTAAATCATCACATTATCCATGAACCATTTAGAAAATCAAATAGGTCGAGGCTGAGATAATCGTCTCACCAGTAGAATGCTTCGGTAGTAGCTGTTTCACTTTGTTGAATTGAATGCTCTTTCTTTTTAGTTTTAGGACAAGGCTAGACTTTGTATCCTTGCCCTGACCCGATGCAGCCAAATCATGAACCCATCAACCCAACTCCGTCCAGGGAATTCATTATATCGAAGAGGGGTACAGCATCACGCGCAGAGAAGCACCGAATGACTTGGCAGGCAGGGGGTGATCGAACTTAGCGCGGACAACGCCAGAGTTACCTGTATATGGTGAGTTAGTATCATGGTTAAGACATAGTTTATCGGGTGGTTCATAGAGTCCCAACATACCGTGCGAGCGGGTGATCTTGCCCCAGATGACGCGGATCTTGGTGCCACGGATCTCCTTGTGGCCGCGGTAGACGTAAGCGACCTTCTTGCCGAGGTAGAAGCTATCAATAATATTAGATTTATGTCGTGCGAGTGGTGAATTCCTCACATGTCCCCCAGAGTAGGTCCTATTTATATGGGATACTGCGGAGATATGTGGGAGGCGGATAGCACTCACTTGGCACCGTCGGTGTTATCAACACCCTCAATCTGGACCAGAGAGGTACCAGGGTTGGTATTGTGCCGAGAGCGCTGGTAGCTCAGGTGGCGAGCCCTGTGGAGAAAACCCAGTCAGAATAGATGTTCGTAATAATTCGTAGTTTCATGAAAATTGACGGTATTAAATCAGTTTTGGCGAGATATGGTGTGTATATATATGAACAGTCGTCGCAAGTAGCTTTTGGTGGAGTGGTGCTGTGAAATTGTAGTGGTGATATTTGATTGGTGTGTATTTGCAAAATGTAATGACGTCGTCCGGGGTGTTGAAATTCAATAGTTGTTCTCGCATGTTTTCGTCGAATGTGATGTTTTGGTGTGTTAACTTACTTAACGTATACTAGAAGGTATGTTAGTTATCTGAAGTCATTTTAACGATCCATGCACACATTGCGATTGTCTGCATTTGATCTGCGATTTTGAACTCGCTGATGATTTCGAAGGTGGTGATCGTTTGCTTGACGCTCGTAAGTGCTTGGGTATAGGACAACTCACATCTGTGACCGGCAGCCGAAGGCATTTTGACTGTATGATCCTTCCCAACTGAATTGACGAAAAGGAGATCGAAGGTCCGTTTGTGTTGGTTGACACGTCTATCTTGGTGATGCTCAATGTTGAAGTGGGCGTCGGTAGAGTGAGGGCCACTAAAATTTTTGGCCCTCGATCTAGGGCCAAGTCACGTGGAGGCCTTTTTTTTGCGCAACAATGTGTGTGGGATATCCCGTGCAGCTAGATTTGATAAGTCGTGTGAAAGTCCGATAAGGGACCATGTGGCGTGCGCCACAGCATTAAATAAATGGGGAAAAGATGGGTCACGTGTATGATAGAACCAAACTTACTTATAATCAACCCTAGGGTTATGAAATAGAAACAAAGCAGGACTTGGATCACGTGGATGACTTAGTATCGTAAAAATGAAGGTTTTGAATTTTAGAATAGTGCAAGCCTATGCAATTTCTAGGCTTTATTGTGCTACAGAGAAGAAGGTGGTTTCTTGGGAAATAAAAAAATCGACTCAAGGTACACCGATAATTCTACGCTGGACTAGCCTCGGCCAATACTCGAAGCCTTCAACCCTTTGTTATTGGCATTGAAAACAGCTATGCTACTCTGGTAGCTGTCACTCAAAGCTTTGCAGAAGTATATCATGGTGTCCGGCAAAACCATCTATACTAGCCCTGTATTGATCACTGCAGTGATCTCTGCCATGTTAAACTTGACTAAAGATAACAATAGAGGACATGGGTCTTATAGTTGTGATATATGTAGGAGAAAGTAAAGGATGGATCACGGCCACTACAATGTTGAAGGGAATTGCGTGAGGAATAGTCATGCGATTGTGTATAAATTAGGGAAGAGGGATTAACTAAGAAATGATAAATAAACTAGTTATTTATGTTGCATTAATCTTCTAGTTGCTGTTAGAATAGCCTCCGTGAATCAAGGTTCAATAAAAAATGCAGTCGTCCGTGAACAAAGTGTAGATAACCGTAGATGATAGATATACCAATTGATTGCTATGTCGTCTATATCATTTACATATATGGACATGTTAAAAAGTCTAACTAAAAGTACACAATGGAAGGCATCCGATTCTAGGCCGGCTTCCAATGTTGTAGAATGTTCTTGTCAGCGACAGCGGTGTTGAGCTCAGTTACGATCTCATGGATGCTTGTCCTCTCTTTTCTGGCTTTGGGTGTAGATTGGATCCTATAGAATTAGGTACATATAATCATATATTCAACTATATATCGTGTTCTAGGTCCTGAGCTAGGTTCCTATCATGCAGTAACCTGCAGTTCATTTATATGGTAAATACTACTCTATCTACGTAGCTGTACCTCCTCCAGGGACAACCAACTGAGGCTCAACGTGGACAATCATATCGTTGTATGTATATTAGGTAGGCATCCCAAACTAGGTTGAACGCTCGGCCTAGATACATGTAAAAGAAAAAGAGGGGCTTTGATGGTGGGGTTGAACTGACAATGACGCTGATGATGAAGCCAGACTAGAAACCCTGTGCAAAGAATTTTGAGTTTGACTGGATCAAGCATTTTTTCCCCACTAACCTACCTGTACATAAAATAGTTGTATTCTTGCTTCAAGACCCTCGCCCGTCGGCTAAAACAAGCCTGAAGCGCTCCAGTCAGCAGTCTGACAGACATATAGTTATGTTGGTGTGGTAATGTCTTATGTATACACACATACATTTCTATATAATCTTTAGATACCTGTAAAGAAAAAAGAGAAAAAAAAACCCGAGCCATCAATTGGTCCATATAATGTCGGTCAATGCAACTGTTATACAATTTGCGTCCTTGAACAGATGGAATATAACAACTCACACATCTGCATAGCTCCTAGTCCGGAGTACATTTCAACGCGGGGACCCCTTGTCGCAATCTAGCCTGTTTTTTCACGGGGTTTTTTTTTTTCGTTCAGTAAAGCGATGCTGGCCGGGCATGCAAAAGCCGGTCGCTGGACTTGACCAATGGTTGTAACGCGCTAGCTCCGACGTAACAGGTGGGAAATCCCCAGCTCATGGAGGGTTTGTCGCCTAATGGGAGTTATAAAGGGAGTTATACTTGTCAGGACGATTCCGGACTGCAATCGAGGAAGTCCGGCGTCAAAAAGGACAAGCTATAGGCCCTGACTGGCGACCTGGAGGTTTCGAGCCTGACTGAGCTTTATGGACGGCGACTACTGTGTTGTTTAAAAATCCAAAAGCGGCGTCCGGTGAGATGGAGGCGCAAAATGAACGAAAGCCGAGAACGCGAGACATGCCTGGTTTATATTTCAAGCATCACCGATGTACTCCGATGAAGGATAGAGGCAGTTCGGCATCGGGAAGCGAGGTTGTGTGCCTATTGCTATAGCTGCAGGCATTGAAATATACGAATCAGCAGCAGAAACGCCAGAAAACAGTCCGTCTGGAAGTAACCGTGTGACATAGAATTTACCAGGTAGCAATGTCTATATCTTAGAGAGAAAACGACAAGACATTCGTCAGCATCGGTTCGAGCGTCCGGTGGCATTTGTAATACAACC
Organism: Davidsoniella eucalypti; assembly: GCA_004009845.1. NCBI lineage: Eukaryota > Fungi > Ascomycota > Sordariomycetes > Microascales > Ceratocystidaceae > Davidsoniella > Davidsoniella eucalypti. Next base: position 102,211 of record RMBW01000022.1, on the reverse strand, counting down.
TAGACGTGATGGGGATTGGAGGTTCAACGCTGTGTTGTTATATGGCGGAAAGGTGGGCTTGGCATACCATCAACTAGCAGCCCAGGCCCTCAACAATTACAGAAAAAAATCAAGGGACGCCAACAGCCCCCGTCCCGCCCGGAGTTAGGAGACTATCAAACAAGCTTTGGCGGGCCAACCCAAGCACACCAGAAGCTCCAGCTTTGCCCCGCTCTGTTTTACTCTTATGTATATGCACACACATAATTCTTCTTATTCTGCTATAGCCTTCTGTGGAAGCTCCATGGACTTAAGCGGGCCAGCAGAAACGGACGGACAGTAGCGGCAACTACTCTCTGCATCTGCACCTAAACCTAAAGGGCGAGCTCAATAAATTTAAGCTGACCCCAATCAAACTAAATCAGCCAGCCTACCCACCATCCAAAGCTTCCTGTGCTATCGAATCGAACCTTCGCCTCCCACTTCCAACCCAGCACCTCATCATTGAACAATCCTTCTCGCCCCTCTCGACTTGCTACTAGGTGCTCTCTCATAATACTGCTAGCTGCGCTACTGCTTCTCACATAGCTCGACCTATCCCGTTCCATCGGCCTTGGCTTTTTCTCTCTTCCATCTTCTCATAATCCTGCACATCTTTCATTTCACCCGGTTGCTATTCTGGTTTTCTTTCCACTTTCCACTTTCCACCTCGCTTTTATCTTCGCTCCCAACTCCATCTCATAATATCTCATCTCCAACTAGTTGCAATGGCCGGCCACATGAACGACCCTGCGTACGTTATTATATCATCTCCTATCTCCCCATCTCCCATTCCATCATTCATCATTGATCGCTAGCCTTAACTGGGCCATTGGCCCTGTGATCAGCGTGTGGATTGCGGATTAGAACTGCAGGCATTCGCGCCCTGTCTGGCAGTCGTTTTCTTGGTTGACCCAAGGCCGAGCTTCACAAGAAGCTCGAGCTACCCGTCGCAATCCATCGTAGGGAGCTATCACCCACCAACAACAGCAATAACTACTGTTACCACATCTTCCGTCGCCTTTTACTTTTTTAATCATTAGAGAGCCTCTCGTCAGCTAACATCTTTGCATTTCATACAGTGCCATTGAGCTCAAGGACAACACCACAATCATTGTTCTTGGAGCTTCCGGTGATCTCGCCAAGAAGAAGACTGTCAGTTTACCATCCATCCGTCATTGGCACTAGTCCACTCATTGAATCTCTCATACTAACATCGCACTTTATACACAATATATAGTACCCCGCCCTCTTCGGTCTCGTAAGTATAATTTCTAGCCCATATAGTCTGATGCATCCTATAGCTATTATGCGCTTATATCCAAATCTCCATGTTGATGCATGCTAATATATCATTCTTTGCTCACTATAGTACCGCAACCAGTTCCTGCCCAAGGACATCAAAATCATTGGCTATGCTAGAACCAAAATGGATCATGATGACTACATTCGTCGCATCCGTACTTACATGAAGACTCCTACCAAGGAGATGGAGCAACAGCTAGACGACTTCTGCAAGCTGTGCACTTACGTCTCTGGCCAGTACGACAAGGATGAGTCCTTCCTGAACCTGACTCGCGAACTAGATATTCTTGAGAAGGGCAAGCCTGAGAACCACCGTCTGTTCTACATGGCTCTTCCTCCCAGTGTTTTCACCATTGTCTCGCAGCATCTCAAGCGTTGCTGCTACCCCGAGCGCGGTATTGCCCGTGTCATTGTATGTATATATAGCCATTCTTTACCTATATTCTATACCATCCAATTTACTAATTGTCCTTTCACAACAGGTCGAGAAGCCTTTCGGTAAGGATCTTGCCAGTTCTCGTGAGCTCCAGAAGTCTCTGGAGCCCGACTGGAAGGAGGATGAGCTGTTCCGTATCGATCATTACCTTGGTAAGGAGATGGTCAAGAACATTCTGATTCTGAGATTCGGAAATTCTTTCCTCGGTGCCACCTGGAACCGCCACCACATCGACAACGTCCAAATCACCTTCAAGGAGCCTTTCGGTACCGAAGGTCGTGGTGGCTACTTCGATGAGTTCGGTATCATCCGTGATGTCATGCAGAACCATCTTCTGCAGGTGTTGACTCTTTTGGCCATGGAGAGACCCATCTCATTCTCAGCCGAGGATATCCGCGATGAGAAGGTCCGTGTTCTGCGCTCTATGGCTGCCATTGAGCCTAAGAACGTCATCATCGGTCAGTACGGCCGCTCTCTGGATGGCTCCAAGCCCTCGTACAAGGAGGATGACACTGTTCCCAAAGACTCCCGCTGCCCCACTTTCTGTGCCCTAGTTGCCTACATCAAGAGTGAGCGTTGGGACGGTGTTCCCTTCATCATGAAGGCTGGTAAGGCTCTGAATGAACAGAAGACCGAGATCCGTATTCAGTTCAAGGATGTCACCTCGGGTATCTTTAAGGACATTCCCCGTAACGAGCTGGTTATGCGCATTCAGCCCAATGAGAGTGTCTACATCAAGACCAACTCCAAGCTTCCTGGTCTGAGCATGCAGACTGTCACCACCGAGCTCGACTTGACCTACCGCCGTCGTTTCTCGGACCTCAAGATCCCCGAGGCCTACGAGTCTCTAATTCTTGACTGCCTGAAGGGTGACCACTCCAACTTTGTTCGTGATGACGAGCTTGATGCCAGCTGGAGAATCTTCACTCCTCTTCTGCACTACCTGGATGACAACAAGGAGATCATCCCCATGGAGTACCCTTACGGTTCTCGTGGACCTGCTGTTCTGGATGACTTCACGGCGTCCTATGGCTACAAGTTCAGCGATGCTGCTGGATACCAATGGCCCACCACTTCGGCTCTTCCCCGCAAGCTTTAAGTGCGCTAACCCAGTCAATCGCTCTGGCGTGCTCAAAGTTTATGAGGGGAAGTAGTCTGGTAGTGGTATTTATCTTTTCGAGTGGCTCAATCATCCTCTCGCAATATCCTACCTCTTGTACACACCACAAGAAAACATCAGATGTAATGAACTTTCGAACCCTTCATCTATTATGACCTTACTTTATTCCGATGAACTTTCTACGTTGCTTTTCTTTCCTTGTTCTATTCGCCGTGTCATTTCTTTACTATCTATTCATTTCTTTTTTTTTCATCAGGATGAAAATTTCACCGAGCATCAAACGAAAGCTGAAGGTCGGTTGAGGCTGTACCATCAAAAAACCAAATGGTAAACTACGATGGGAGGGTGTGTATGAGATTAATATAAAAAAATATGCGTAAAGCTTTTAACGTGATTTTATAAAAGTGATCAATTGTAAGACTACTATTAATATCAATAGGGTTACCAGACGTAACCCATCATCTGTAGTCCACGTGACTTGGCATATTTTTTTGGGGGTTCCTGGCTTGCCGACAAAGCGCTGTAATGAAGCCGTAGTTGTGGAGCATCCAAGCTGTAAAAGATAGTAACTAGTCATTGATATCGACAGGGGGCGAGGCTGACATGGTTGACTCCGGTCTACTAAGTTCTTAGAGCGGCGAACCGTGCCTTCGTGCTCCGTTTGCTTGAAGGCTTTCTTTGGCCTTCGGCTGTTATTTTGTTTTATTCTCTCAATGTCCGAAAATTTCACTGCGGCAACCATCTTTCGATATTCTAAAGGGCCTTCTCCGTCTTCAAAGACTACCATTTGTTCTGACACAGTTTCTATCCATTGAATTAGGCCTGAAGTTCAATAATTTTAGGGTATACATACATACTGCCGAATACCAACCACATATTAGTCGAAGTTGATCAAAACGCGACCTAGCATCGCGACGGCGACGAATTCTCCATCGCTTCAAATACTAGAAAAAAAAAGAGAAATTCTTCCAAACCGACAAAAGACTATCGGCAATTGGATTTAATCTCACCACACGCCGGGGATCTCGACTTAGAGCAATTCATTTCTATATTTTTATTCACGATCCCAACGACTAAACCCACCTTACATTACTTCGACCGACTGCCACAACCATTAGTACCTTATTCTCTTAATTTCTAATCATCCTGTCCCGCGACAGCCCACCAAACTGGGAACAACAAGCCACGCAATATCCATTCTGTGCTCCCAAGCACATCGCCATTTCACATTGGTAGAATAGGACTGTGTTTTTGCGATTATCCTGAACCCGGCGACACCCTTTGGGCGTATCCAAAGTCTAGCAACCGACGCTCCCTCGACCGATCTCGCCGTAACCTAACACCATCGAAGATCTGCCTTGCTGGATAGACGAAGTTCATCGGAATCGTATCGTGCCTCTTGGTATCCGAAAGTGGCGTGGGGGAAGCGTTTTAAATGCCAGGCGCAATAAACATGGAGAACGGCAATGAGACTTCTAGCAAGCCAGACATCACAGCACTTAAAGGCCAGGCTCAGGATGTCGTTCGCGGGTCTTTGATCGAGGGTGGCGGCCATACAATGACGCTGCCTATCAGAAGCAATGATCTGCCACCAGAGATCATTCATATCGCCGACGGCTTCATCCCGATCGCTAGGCTCATCACGAGATTGGCGCAACAGTCACACAATGAGATCTCCGACAAGATCAGACAAGTCGCTGCTATGCCAACGCCGCCGCCTCAACCACCACTTGCAAACGGTGCCGCAAGCGCTGCTTCCCAGAAGGAGGAATACGATCAGTCGAACGAGAGTGTTGCTAGAAAAGTCGCCCTCAATACACTCATGCAGAAACTACACGGAAAATGGATCAAAGCCCTCGTCATCACGGACTGGAGCCGCTCGAGTCAAGACATTAGCAAGCTTATTGATCTGAAGTCTCATCTCTCAACGGTCATGGACGAGTACGAACATCGCTTGGAACAGATGATTAATGTCAAGCGTGATTTGACATATGCAAGGTTGCCAAGCCCCGATTTGAAGACTGCTCTTCATATCTTATCAACCGGTGACGGCAGTTATCTTCCAGATGTGAGAAACAACTTCCTGTCAATATCGAATATACGAAAAGTTGCTAACATGCTCTAGTTTCAATACATCGAACCCGAACCCATGACACAGGAACAGTATGTCAAGTGGATTGAAGATGTCAATACCCACCTCACAATCCGCCTCAACCTCGACGACTACCACAACATCCCAGTGCATTTCCGCGACTACGATATCCGAGACGGCCGCGTGATATTCAAGGTGGCAGGAGAATTCGAAGTTGAGCTGACCATGGCCGACGAAGACCCTTCGTCGCAATTTTGGTTCGTTGACTTCCGTTTCCTCTGTTCACCAGCCCCGTCAGAGGTATCTGCTAGCTTAAGATCGTATCTAGAGGGGATCGTCAACAAAATCCTTGCGACTGAAAATCTGATTGGTTGCTACAAATACTTGCACGAATATGTGCTCACTTACAAGGTCGTTGAATTGAGGCGGCAGGCTATCGAGCTCAGTAAGACCTCCTGGAGTGGTGCTCTCACTATTGAACCTTTAGATAGAGCTGTTGCTATACAATACTGGCCCAATCGCCCAGGGCCTAACAACGCTAAGCACTGGGTGATCGTTTCTGTCGACGGAAACGTCAAGACCACTGGCTGGGTCAACCCAAAAACAACCAGTACACTCTCGGTTACCTGGTTCCACGACGGTAAACCGGTAAAAGATGCTAATATCACCTTTGACTCTGTCAGGCTTTCTGCTGAGAACTTGATGCGTACTGTCATTGGCAAGCACATCGAGTACACTTTCATGTCTATATATCAGAAGTTGATCACAAACCAGCGTTATGCGTCTCGTTTGGCGTATCTTGCCGTAAATATCGACACCGAGGACCCGGCGCGATCAAGCATTACAATGCAGTGCTCACAAGCAGAGACTATTGCCATCATGATCGAGCCTACGACTGGCGAGTTCAAGCTTGACTCACACTCCAAGGCGTCTCTACAAGCTGAGGCCAAACTAAACAGAACACCAGATCCCGCCCGTGATGGCGCGCAAGTCCTGGACAGCGTGCGCTGGGGTTTCCTTATGGATGAAACTAGCAGAAAAGCAAGCGGTACTGGTTGGATCTGTTTCAAGACTCCATTGTCTACAGATGACATCAAGAGTGTGCTCAAGATTCGTGACCCGGTGTTCTGGACTTTCTGTTTGCAGCGCAAAGATATGATGCCCTCATGGCTGTTGATGTCTGTTCTTAGAACATCCGGCGACGAATGGTATCTCTGCAGAGTGTAAGTAACTAACTAATCATGTGTTTGATTATAACATCGTGTCTTCATGTTTACTAACTATCCATCCTACCTGATAGCCACCCCCCGACAATCTCATCACCAATACGATTTGCAAATGCAACACCGATAAAACTTGATATGATCCATCTGAACGCCGATCTTTCGCCTCGTTTCTGGTCCGAGCTCACGTCGTTCATACACGGAAAGATGACCGAGAATGCGGATAATGTCCAGTTCGATCAAGACAAGGTGTCCTACAAGGGCACATCATGGACTGACCCTATCCCGTCCAAGAAGAGTGCTGCCCCGACCAACGTCATCCAGCTCAGCAACATTGTCCCTGGCGCATCGGCACCTTCTGCTTCTCTTGGTCTGAAGACACCGTCAACTTTCGTAGCTGGCAAGGGCAAGACGTCTCAGGGCCGTCGTGGTCCCTGGGCCGAGGATACACTGATCATCATGTTCAAAAGTGTCGGGCCAAGTTCCTCCCGTGCTCGGAGGGAACCCATGTGGCATTCAGACTGCATTGTGCGTGTCCTTGATAAAAGTAAATTCCAGACTCTTGGTGCTAGAATGGCTCGTGATATCCGCTACAACAACCGCACTGGCGAGTTTTGTATCCGTATTGAGCGGCCGGTGGGAACGCCGATTAGACCACTATTGAAGCCTCGCTTAGAGGCCATTGATCGTGTTGTCGACTTCCTCGATGCCATGAACAAGGCCGGGCCCTGCGTCAAGTGTGATTCTGTAGCTTTGCAAAAGGTTTCGTTCACGTATAGTGACGCACCCATACGCTCTAGCGCCCTACTACCATTATCCAAGATACCACCCGGAAGCTCGTGGTCAGTTGTTCTCGATCTGAGCCATACGGGCAAGATCATCCCATTGCTGAAGGACCGCGACCCGCACCAGATGATAGGTGATTTAGTGCTACGCACAGTCAACCAGCCGGGTGGAATCCACACGCTGACGAGCATGTTACCGCGCACACTACCGCTGATGGAGGCTATCGCAGATATCACCAGCAGTAGCAACACCAACCGTAGGTCCGAAAGCCAGGGGGTGGTCCGCGCTCTACATACCGGCGCTGGCGCATCCTCTCTCATCTACCACTTGGCTGCCTGCGGTATCCTACGTTTAGATATCCGCGCACGTATCCGTGCCGGCTGTATCTGGTGGACCTTGGAGCGAGCAGTCGTGGATGACCCGCCACGTGACCAGACAGACCACGGTCCTTTAGATAGACTTAAGACGCTTTTTCACACTCAGGATCCAGAGGGAAGATGGCATGCGCTGGGTTCGGGGTTGACTACAAAGGGTAGTTTTGCTCTCAAGGAGATGATCAAGGCTGCTGATACACAAGTATGGGGACTGTCAGTTTAGAAAAAAAAGAGAAGACACAGAATATATATATCAACCAGCCTGAAGAAAAGCAGCATTCATTAAACAAGAATTGGATCACGAAAGAGATGAGTTTGGGAAACTCAAGGACGTATTATAAATTACTATAAACGAATAAGCGTCTTTCAACACCTTTATCTTGTCATCTTGTTTTTCTTCTGCAATGCCATGCGATCCTTTTCTTTAACCTTTTTTTTTCAAATTTTTTTTTTTTTTCATTCTCTATACTTCTTTTCTCTTCTTTTGTTTTTATTGTACTATGTAGTATTCACAGAGCGCAGATCCTTTTTTTTCTTCTTTTTTTTTCCATCTTATTTCTACACTAGGATAACGGAGGATCCAATCATTGGCTTTATTACCATTATTATCTTCTCACCTTGTTTCCTTTTTTTTTTCTTTTTTCTTCTTCTTGTTCATTTGGGAGGGGTTGAAAAATTAAACATTTAGTTGCCGATAGACTGTAACCTAAATCTTTCGTATCAATACAAAGTATTTTATTATACATTTCTATTCACACAAAGTAGCTGTGCTAGTGAATATCTTTATAGAATAGAGTTAATTCATTGACTCGAACTTTCATGAGTGAAATAGATAGATCTATCTAGAACGGTATATCTAGTGAAGACACCATCACAGAATTTCTATGATACATGATGATATAGTACATATAACTACAAGAATCCCACTGACTTTGTTTATCGTACAAATAAGTGAATGATGCTAGCGCAATACAAGCATAAAAGAACCCACAAGTGAGGATTTAATCAAGAATCCTCCTTGATAAGAGGGATGCCTTTTATGATGTTAGAATACTGATTGATAGCCTCAATGTCTGTCTGGCCGTAATGAGTGCGTTTGCCATATTTAACTAGCAAATCGTCTGGCACATCGGTGAACATAACCGACTGCACAAACGACTGTAGGCCAGTCAGACCCGTGTACTCTAGTTCATCATCGATGAACTCGCTGTTATACACAATCTGTGACGCGATGCAGTAGCCCGCGCGGATCGACGGTAGGATGCCGATGGCTGTATACGATCCACCAGCCACCGCAAGGCGTCCACCATACTGTTGTAGTAGCTCTTCGTGGGCTTGACGCATAGTGGCACGGTGTCCAACACAATGCTGCGGGATACAGTCCTTGGCAAAGAAGGAGTGTGTGATGGTCGGTTGTGCGGTAATGTTAAGTTTCTGATTGAGGAAGTCGCGTGCCGCTTCTTCACCGATGGTACGGAGGCGGTCAATGTCGGCTTGGGATGCTTCGGATGAAGTGTCGATGTCGCCTACCATGGACTCCCAGTGGTGACCGCCAACGAGAACGGAGATCTTGGTTCCTGGGGCCTCGTGGACACGGATCTTTTCGTTCATGTGTGGACCGTCGAGGTTCGAATCGACAAACACACCAAGGACCGGTCCGGGATATGACGGTAGAGGAAGCACGCCAGTATAGTTTTCGAACAGGTCCAGATTAGAGTCAAAGAAAAAGGCTACATTTAGAACACTAACGGCCTGTTGTTTAGCGAGGGATGGTAGTTTAGTTTGACCGACGGGCGCATCGGGAACATGGGCGATAGACGCAAGCTGTGCTGAAAATAGTGTGGAAACGACTTTATCAAAGATATGTTCTGTCTTGGGCCGTGTTGAATCGGTCGTGGAGGAGGAAACAACCGTGATGTTCTCTGGCTTCGGGCCGGGCTCATCGCAGTAGACAGCCTCAGCCTTTTGGTTCCTGAGGATAGTGATGTTGGGCTGACTAGATAGAACTTCTTCTAATGCACCAATCAACGTGTTCATACCTCCAGGGAATATAAGTGATTCGCCAAAGCCCATGTACTTGATATAGTCAACGATTTCCTCGTTGGGCCCGGCAAGTTCCATCATGAGCTGGTAATCTTGCACAGGGACAAGACGAGACTGGTCGGGCTGTCCACGGCGGTATAGTTGAAAATAGCGCGGGCCTAGGAAGCTTTGTACACTCAATTTCCCAATATCGCCGCCGTAGATGCCATGTGCCATAGCCGAGAGCATACTCTCTAGCATGGGAGCGCCATTCTCGGCACCTAGACCAAGACTGCGTAGCCAATCGGCTACAGACATGTCATCATCCATGGTTGGTGACGGCACCATACCAAGACGAACCTTTTGTGTCAGCAACCAGAAGGCAAAGCCAGCCTTTGCCCAACCCTTCCATGCCGGATGAAGCAACTGGCGCAGACGCAATGGCGGTGGAATGCGTAGCATGTGAGATTCGTTTTGTTCGGCGTAGTCAACGCCATTGCGGTAATCGAGCACAAACTTTGGGCCAGGAACAGTCACACAAGGATGAATTCCGAGGCTGATGAGCTGTTGTGTTAGGTATGGTATATTAGTAGTGTCGTGTACCAGGGAACGGGTAGCTATCTTACCATGTCGGCGAGTACATAATCATCAGCACGTGACGGCGTCGATGTCAGCGAACGCAATGTTTTGGGGCCGTTTTCAAGATACACAGGCATACTGGAATCAGGATCTTTGGCGATGTGCGTGTTCATCCATCCACCCAGACGGTTACTGGCCTCGATGATGGTGATCTTGATGTCAGGATTCTCACGTGCCAAGTAATACGCCGTTGTAAGACCTGTGATGCCGCCGCCGAGAATACCGACATTCGTTGGCGCACTTGACAGTCCTAGAACACTAGGAGGGTCATCTATGTCATGATAGAGATCATCATCATCAAACTCATCGTCCTCATCCTCGTATATCTCCTCAATCTCTTCGAGCTCTTGCTCCTTGTTCTTTTGGGTGTGGATTCCAGCACGACGGGCATAGAATGCAGATAGCGCCTGTCCACCCCGAGCCCGAAGAAGGCTTCTCGGTAACAGAAATCTCGATGACGTAGACGCGCCAAGAGTACTGAAGCTGCTATTCTGGGCAACGGCAAGTCGGCTGGAAACCGCGGCAAGGCTTGGGGCTGGCGCGAGCCGACTGAGCGGACTCAAACGAGCCAATTGCATGGCTCGCATAGCTGAGGGTAATGCTTTGTATAAAGCTAAGATGCCACCTGCGCTGACGACTGCAGTATATAAGCTTGGGCAATGACGATGTCGACGTTATGCGGGCTGTTCAAAATGCCATAGCAAAGCTTCGCCGATATGCGCGAGCTTATGTTAAGCTCGAGAGGGACCCAGTTTTCCTGGCTCTTCCTGGATCCTCAAAACATATCTGCGCCGATGCGCAATACAAACTTTCCGAGAAAAGAAGACGTCTCAAGTGATCATTAACAAACGTGAAAGTTTTGCTGGGAGGAACTCAAGACTATATGGTCGATAGTACCATTGCTTCGCTGTTCTTCCGCTCCAAATTCTGTGTGCTGTTTATGTCTTCACATCCAGCCGACTTTCATCCGCATTCTGGGTAATTGCTCACAATTGAACGATAGGCCGTTTAAGGTATCCACCCTTAATCTAGCGATTGAGTATCTTGTTCTTATACTGGACTTTCGAGCCACCAACATAAATCATATATTTGAGTCTGCAATCACATGAACTCAGAGAACGAAGACATTGGGGGTAGGTTTCTTCTGGCAGGACCGTCTACACAGTATTTACTCGTCAGTTTAGTGCATAAGTTATGCTCGTGACGTTGCGCAACATTTAACGTGAGGACCATGCGGTATTAGTTGTTTGACATGTTGGAGTTCTATCTACTTGGAATGCTTGATAGTGAATGTATAGTAGGACTAGTATTGAAATACACCATATATAAGTAGAGCAGCACAGCTCGACAGCCAGAACTGATATGGGCATTAGGGTCCATTCGATATTTACAATATCTGTACGCAGTGTCACTGTAGAACTATAGCAATTTCTGTTCTATACTTACAACCTTCAAAACTCACAAACTCAAAAGACAAATACAATTCGACACTTCATGCAAGGTAGCAATGGTGACATGGTGTGTTTCCAACTATTTGTATTTGTATTATCCCCAACATAATAAATTTAAACAAAGTGAGATCTATCATTGAATAGCTATGTTTAGCTCTATTCACATAAACGAAAAATAAAATAAAATAAAAACTGCTAATGATCATAAACAAGAAATTATACCACCGCTTGTGAGGTATCCCGAGACGATAAAAAAACGCAAAATATAACAAAAGTGACCCCGTGGTCAAACCAAGTGATGATAAACTAAATATCCTCCTTGGAGATACTAACATGTAGTATTCCAATATATGCATAATACGTAAAGATGTATATTCTTCCCAAATGTACTGTTGTTGCCTGATGACTTTGTAGTCTTTCGTTTCTTTTTTTCTTTCCATGTTTTGTTTGGTTTCTTTTTTTTTAGTTTTTTTTATATTTTGAATTGGATTCGATTTGAGTTGTTTTCTTTTGTTTCTTTTTTTCTTCCTTAATTTTGGCATGTCCCTCTCATCTCCAATCTCCCAACCAATGAACCACACCTCTCCTATCCTCATGCGGGAGAACAAAAATGAAGATGCCCAAATAACAACAAGATATATATGATTTCCATCCATAACATCATCAGGGTGGAATATAAATAGAGCCCACATATAAGAGGAACCTCCCCCTCACTTCACCATCTAATCAAAGAAAAATGGGAAGAATAAACAAAAAGAATAAACAAACAATTAGTAACAAGACCGATATATCTGCAATGGGTTTCCTCCTCGTCTAATCACATCAAAAAGCCTGTGGCTTAACTTGACACAGACATCTAAACATAGTCCGTAGACTGAAACGAAAACAGGACGTCGAGGGTGTTCTTAACTCTCTATATTTAAGCAATGTCAATGTCTTCAGCCTTGACCTGCTCAGGCTCCTCCTGTTCCACCACAAACTTGCGGTCACTGATATGCTCGCCACCACCCTCGGGTGTCCAGACCTTGTCCTTGAAGTTGCCTTGTTGTCCCTCGTCATGGACAAACGCACACTTGGGGTTCAAGCATGGGCTGAATCTGCACTTGGTCTTGACGTGGGTGAACTTGCAGTTTGGTGTTGAGCAGTCCGCGCCGTTCTTGCACAATGGAGAGTTGGGGTGCTTGAATGGGCAGTGTGGGTTGTGGCAGTTAGGGAAGAACTTGCAGTCTAGTTCGGACTGGTGAGCCAGACGGGCCGCTGGCGATGGATGACGTCCAACACACTTCCAGTTCTTGCATGCGGCACCAAAGCTGCAGATATCCTTAGTATCAACAACGGTGCCTGGCGGTGCTGCGGGTGACTGATGGCCGAACTTGCAGTCCTTGTTAGTGCAACGCAAGTTAAATTTGCACATGCTGTCTTCCGAGCTCGTGGGTTCGGACCGAGAACCCATCTCAACATCCTCGCCATCTTGTGCGTTACCCTCCGAGACTGCTGCGTCGCCCGACTCGCTATTGTTGCTGTTGGAGTTGTTGTTATTGTGGTGGTTCTTGTTGCCGCTCCATTGGTTGTTGTAGCCGCCTCTTCTGTTCATGTTTCCTCTGCCACCACCACTACCACCACCACGACCGCCGCGGCCATTCTGCATCATTTGTTGTGACAACTGCACCATCATGCGATTTTGTTGCTCAAGCAACGCAAAGATGTTGGGCTGTTGGCCGGACGCACCATTGGGAAGAGAGCCATTAGGCATCGGGCCTCCCATGGGACCACCCATAGGGCCGGCCCAGTTTCCGGGGTTCATGCCATTAGGTAGATTGACGATGTTCTGGCCCATGGCAGCCGCATTGAGGCCGGCCTGGATGTTGGCTGACCGGTTGTTCATGTTGTTGCGACCACCGCGGCCCATACCGTTGTTGTAGTTGTTGCGCATGCCCATGCCGTTAGAGCCTCTATGGGAATTGATGCGCTCATTGCCCGATCCGCGAACACGATGTAGGGAGCCGTCGACGGAGCGATCCATGTTCTTGTTCATTTGATTGAAAAGACGACGGTCGCGGCCGCGGCCATTGCCCATGTTGTTGTTGTTGCCGTTGCGCATCATTCTTGGGCCGGTAGGACTGTATCATGACAAGGAACACATATTAGTGATTGTTTGGGCTATGTGGGGCACTCAAGCGGGAAAAGGAGCGACAAGACCTGAGTGGAAGAAAAAAAAATGGTACTTACATAGCAGCCTGCGCCATATCACCAGTCATGTCCATGCCGTCGGTGTCCATGTTCTGGCTGTAGGCTTCTGGGATACTCGAGATAGGCTGAGGAGCGTCGACGGGGCCATTGGCGACACCGGGATTGAGCCTGGCGTTTTGCGCCTCGACCTCGCTGAAAAGCCATTGTGCGAAATCGCGCGCCGTGTCGTCGATGGAATCTTGGCCGAGCAGTTCTGTTGATATTTCGCTGGCGACGTCATCCTGCGAGCGGCCGTTGACCAACATGAGGACAATGTACTCAGCCAGCGAAGAATCGCTGGGGTCATGGCTCCAGCCGATGTCCATTACTTTGGGCTGGATGACGTTATTCAGCGCCTCAGCCAGCGGCGTATTGGGTTGCACTTCGATAGTCATTGTGGGCGAAGGCGAAGGGGGAAGGAGAAGCAAAAGCGAGGCGAATATAATCAGGTATTATGCTATGCGATCACGACCGTCCAGGTGCAAAGGAACCGTAGATGTGAGAAAGGCTGTGAAAAAGATATTCGTCGGGAGGAGATGCTGTCAATTGAGGCGACTGGGCTTCTTTGAATTTGTAATAGTCGTTTGTTGTTGGACGAACTATTGTTGGTTGCAGATAAAGAAAAAAAGAAAGAAAAAAGTATTGGGTGGGTGTGGATGCGAAAGGGAAGGCTGAAAGAATAGCGTGCAAGGAGGGAAAAAAAAAAAAAAGAATTACAGGCTATGGCAGGTGGCTTCTCAGTTAGCTTTTGAGCACTAAGCCAAATGAACGAACTGCGTCAATACTGCTCAAGGAAAAAAGAATAAGAAAAAAAAGAAAAGTACGGAAGGATCTAGCTTGTCTGCAGGAGATTGCACTAAAACGATTGGCTCAATTCTAAGTAGATACTAGTTGTACATATAGAGTACAGGTAACTAATTATGCCTTGCGTATTGATTTTCGTATTTTATATTGTTTATATATATGTATGTACAAGTAATGAAAAGTTCCCTCTTCTGTCGCTCTTATGTATATCGTTTTCCGACATTTAATCTTATTCATGTACCCTTTGTCCCTTATTATGCAAGAGAGATAAATCCCGGAACTAGAGAAAAAAAAAATACATCAACGACGCGTTTGAACAAGGCCAAAATAAAGGGCAAAACGGACAAAGCTAAAACGAGCCTTTCATAAATCTTGTTTTAGGTCCAAGTTGCAAGGAAGCTCTGGCCAATCAGCGCGGCCCAGAAGATGAAAATGAGCAAGACGCCACACAAATGACCCCCATTAAGTGTGGCGTACGATTGGATATCCGCCTCAACTTGGAATGGGAGCTAGAATTACAAAAATGTGGCAAAGGCAAAGGCAAAGCAGAGTCGTATTAGTAATGAAAGAACACACTTGTCATTCATCAATACATAGATAGTTCTACAATATTCAGTAATATACAATAAAGAGTATTCCAACTAGGCAGAGCTTAATACTGATTTGGTTCATCTTAGCTAAGCAATAAAATGTTTTAAGGAGGGTACAGTACTCACTTCTACAATTCTCACCAGACAGATAACATAGTTATTATTGCAATACTAGATTTTATTATATAGTATACAGATACATCTAATTCAAGTCACTACTATGGGCTTTATATTATCTCAAGAAAATTAGCTTGCTCGGCCGTTAACAATATGTTACTGGCTATATTGAAGATGTCTAGATAAAAGATGTACATATCTCTAGTGATGAACACTTGCTATTAGTTTAGTTCTACCAGGTTAGGCATGCTGTAATTCCTCTTCCTATTTTTATAGCGAATAGTTGGAGAATTGCAGCTAAACTTAGCAAGTCATTCTTTATCAGGATGAAAGTTTTCAATAGGTGTTTTTTCAGTCCTCTCGTCCTTGACCTCTAGTGATTGATTACCATAAAACGGTTCGCCCTGGTCCCTCACCCAGCCCAATAAAATCTGCAGACTTAAGCCACCAGTTGGAAACCCCAGTTGAATCACCCTCTCCACTATCGTCACTTTGACGATAGTAAAGAAACAACATGGAAGATAAAAAGGCAGCACCGGACCCCATGCGTACAAAAATGTCTGTATACGAGGTCGCAGGCAAGCTTCCTGCTTCATCTAAAAGGGAGTGAAGAATATCTGTCAGTAATTATCACATAAACATACCACCTAAACACCAATCGAGTGAACTTACCTGCGCAGACTGAAACCTCCGTAGATATTCTACCGAATGCTCGATACTGCTAAAATTGGCGGCCGGCAGTTAACGTGGGGAGTCGCAAACGACGATATGGTTAAAGTTGATAGACATATCGCGCTCGGAGGATTGTTCGTCGTTCACAAGGAGATCAAAAAGGTGCCCATCGGGCAATAGCCAGAGCAAAGACTTCACATTTCTTTCTGGGAAAATGTTGGGGCATAATGTTCAAGAATAATGAACTTCTGGTCGATGGATATGGGCTTTCCATTTCCTTTATAGTCGGATTCACCTTTGAATCACATGACATTTGTGTACGTTGTACAGGAATTGTTGAGACAGACAAACAACACGACAAACCAATCACGATACGTGATATAAATAATGTCAATAACAAACGCCACTCCCGTGCCCCAACAAAAAAAGCAAGCAGCTTTTCCTCGTATCGGAAATAGCATTGTCGGAATTACATCCAATAAATTCAGTTACTTGCAGTTGTGAAACCGTGTGTAACAGACATACTGCCGAAGATACATACACACATGCACGGCAATCCCGTATTCTTATCATACAAAAAACGGCTTGTATTATAGAGATATGTGTAACATAGATCAGTCACAGATAACACACCACTATAACTATATATAATCTATAACGCTAGAATATAGTTGAAGCCTGGATATATCAGAGCCCACTTGCATACTCTGAGTAGCCAGTTCGACTCTAGATTCGAACATGTATATCAGTCCATCCCTTCACTGAAATAAGGCCAGTAGAGTCACATAAATCAGCATATTATTCCTCATCCCACTGACCAAGTTGGATTTCATTTTCTACAAATTACAATCGTTAGTATGTATTACTGGAAATGAAAGGGATGTGGTATCAATCGGCTACTTACGCCATAAACGATTAGCACTGTCGGAAATGATTCGAGCCTTCGCCAAGACCTTGTCGGTACTCTTGGTATCTTCGGGATTCGAGCCTTTCAGTTTATTCGGTTGTGCCTATAACTTTAGTTAGTGGGGAGGTCACATTGTTTTGGGATGTACATCACAAAACCGACTAAGTTTCTAGAATACATACCTGCATGAGCAATGGAACTAGCTCGTGTGGCCCAGCATTAGCTACAGAGGCAATTGTCTTGAAGCCATTATCCCAAAAGATACGCCTATTGGAATAAAATGTCAGTATGTCACGAAGGACACAGTGCGCGATGGCATAAAGAGCGAGTGGCTTACGCAGTACGACTTTTCACGAATGTGATCTTGGCCAGTTCTAAAATATCAGCACGACCGCCAGCTTTCAGGCGGTCAATAAAATGGTCGAGTACAGCTCCTAGTGCGCTATATTTTTGAGCGAACGTGTAACTCGTTGTTAGCAATAATCCAAGACAGTCTATAAGAGCACAAAGGTAGAAAGAGTCCACATCTACAAGTGGTATTTGAACATGACTTACCCCCAGCCCATAGTATTGCAGAATTTCACCATGCCAGCAGCAAAGCCCTGGCTAGTCTGTGATAGCGTCTGCACCAAGCCACGAGGCATATCATAACGCCGAGCAACAACATGAACCGGTACCTCATTGCATAGATCTCGAAGCTGGAACGACAGGTAGAAACGCCGCATAACACGTGCCTTTTCTTTCTGCTCAGTAGTTTCCTCGGGCAGAATGCCGCCCTTGGAGAGTCGAATGAGTTCGGGTATTGAGATACCGACGGCATCCAACACACGAAGTCCACTCGCGTCTAGGCCCTCGGCTTCATCCATGAAGATACGCCAATTGACATTGACATCCGCGACATTGACTGGAGTAAAAGTGTAGAAAACGTGCAAGTCGCCATCCATAACAAAGGTTTTAAGTGCCCGCTGAAGCTCGCGGTTGATAAATAGTCCGTCTTCTGGGTTGAACGACGACGCCACAATGGCCTTGCCTAGGTCGGTGGCGTGGTATTCTTCGCTTTCGCGCTTGAAATGGACTACCTTGAGCATCTCGAGGTTCCGGATACATTGTGTTGTGAGCAGATCCAGGTCCAGCGTATCATCGGAATGATAAAGGAGTGTCTTAGATAGATAGTCATATATAGATTCGAATGTGGCCACAAGGCGGATAGAAATAGCCTCTAACAAAGCTCTGAATGCCAAAAGTTAGTACACGCCACCTAAATAGTTCGTGGTAGAGATGTTTTCTCTATTCTATACAATACCTTTGTACGCGGCGCTCATCAGTATTGAGCGAGCTTGTGATGGCAGGTAAGTCGGCATGCATCAGATCAACAACATGGTCAAGTTCCGATTCACGGCAACAGAGATACGTTTCTCCGACTTCGTCTTTGCCTTTACGGCCAGCTCGCCCTCGCATCTGGCGCAACATGGACGGGCCGACATACTCGCGGCCCATGCGCGCATTATGAAGAATGACTCGACGGGCCGGCCTGATAAGTTAGCGTTATACTTGGTTTGCCAATAAGATGAAGATGTATGGGTTGAACGTACAGGTTAATGCCGGCAGCAAGACTACAGGTGGCGACGCACACCTTCAAGACTCCCTTGTCATATGCGTTGGCAACCAGGTCCCGTTCTTCAGTGGTGATTCCAGCGTGGTGGAAACCAACACCATACGGTATTGTCTCTTCCAGTATGTGGTCCAGACCGGTAGGGAGGTTTCGTAGTTCGTCGATAAGCTCCAGCCGGGGCTCCAAGACCTTGATAGGAGTCTTGTCAGGCGTTGGTAGAGCACGACTGATCCATTTAGCGACCGTCTCACAGCTTGTTCTACTATTAGAAAACACGAGGACGCCGTATCCCGAGTTGGCTGTCTCGCAAGCTAGGGCAACCACGGCATTAAGCACGGAGTCTTTGAACTCTTGATGGATTGATGGCCGAATGGTACGGATGGCCTTTGGTTGGCCCTGGGATTGCGATTCTGCCGATTCTTGAGAATCGCCACTCTGAAGCTCCTGGGCCGTCTTGATAAGGCTGAGGGTATTGGCCGCGGGGTAGATATTACTATCATAAACAAGGTGCTCGTCGATTGGCACTGGCCGGTACTTTGTCACATAGGCGTGGCCGTCGACCCAGCGGCCGAGAAGTTCGATATTCTACATTAAGTGTTAACAATCCAACTACGACAATGTCCCGTACGACATGGGTGTGCAGATACGAACCGAGATCGTTGCGCTCATTCCGATGATCTGGATAGGCTGTGCGATCGAGAGGAGTTTCGAGGTCAGAAGCTCCATAAGATAGCCGCGGTGTCCGTCGTCGATCATGTGGATTTCGTCCAAGACCACAGCCTTGAGGTCCGAGACGAGGCCCTCTTCGATGGCTGAGTTGATCATGGAGTTTGCCTAGCCGAGTTAATACCGTCCTGTCACCGTATACAGACAGAGAGATGGCGTCCATACCTTTTCGATAGTGCACACTGCTATCTCGAAATCATGCCATGTCGCCTTGAGTTTAGATCCGCCGTGGAACCCGACTACTCTTACAGCCTCAGCATCGGCGCGCTGTTTCCAGGGGTTTCTCAGCTTCTCTTGTTCGGACATTGCAGCACCAGGGCGTATTGTGCCCTCGACGAGATTTCTCAGCCATCTGGTCTTTTCCAGCACGAGAGCAACATAGGGGAGAACAAGGATGGCCTTTGCGCGAGGTTGTTCGAGGATGCGACGCAGCATCAGAACTAGAGAGTGACATGTTAGACCATTGAACGAGCCAAGCAGAAATCACCGCGCGATAATCAACCCGGGTCATAGTACCTTCGGCAACGAGAGACTTTCCGCCTCCGGTCGGGGCGCTATATATAAGATTCTTCTCGCCGGTGAGAACATCGGGGGCCATCAAGCAGTTGCGCTGCCATGGGTATATGCTCTTGACTCCCATATCCCGGAACTTGGCCGACAGAGTCGCCGGCAAGCCGTATGCCTTATATGCCAGCGAGAGCGTTGGATCCACGTCGTCCGTCGGCGTCGCGCCCAGCATTTTGCGCTGGGAGTACTCCGAAGGCTCATCGTCGCCGATCTCATCGTCCGTTCCCAGTGAGGCGATCTCGCTAGGCTGAAGGCGCGGTAACTTCTTGCCATGGTGCATAGGCAGGTTCAGCGCCCTGTTCGACGACTGGAGCCTCTTTGCGCCGTCCTGCCCGTACTGGTGTCCGTCGATGCCCGATTCAAATGCCTCGGCGATGGTGCGTTTACTGTGTATGGCCGGCTGCTGGAAGGAATTCCGTCCGCCGGTTGTAGGCGGCGCTTGTCTAGCCGCATCAACAGACGTTGTGTGGAACAGCGTCTTCTGTGTACCTTGCAAACTATTGCGGTTGAGGGCCATGACGAAGTCTGGCTCTGGGCGACCTGACGATGCACTATCACGACTGAAAAGCAGTCCTACTTTGGATACAATATTGTTTGTAGGCTGTGATTCTAGCTGTATACCTAGATCCAGGCGAGTCGGCGATACAGACTTTGCGTGACGGCTTAGCACGAATATGATTTTTCACGAGTCTAATGGAGACAACTCGGTTTATTTCTTGTAGAGGCTAAGCCCGTAGATCACCATCAATAATATCTTAATGGCTTCTTGTTCTCTGCTTCTCTATGGCAACAATAGCAATATAGATATATGAGTATGTTGGTTGACTTAGCAATTATTTCCAAGGCCAGGCAACATCAACAACAAACAAAATACAAACAACCCTTTCAGGCCTACGAGTGCCGTTAATACGAAAATTAATAGTTAGAAAAATTTCCCCTATTGGGAACAAACTCCTAGCAAGCCAGCATGCTTTGCTTACTAACCACCGCCCTGGAAAAAAATATAGTGCTAAAAAAGGCAGAAATAACAGTGTCCCTATCAGAACACCCTCAATAGCCTGTATCCGTATCTGTATCTTTTTTTCTTCTTTTTTTTTCATTGATCTTATGGAGCTAGTATCTGTATCTGTATGTACATTTGATAATTACCTACAGCCGCATGCCGGCTCACCGCCATCTGCCAGCCAACTACATGCAATGTAAAGGCAAGCCAAAGCAGAACGACTCTATTGGATGTCTACCTTTTGTCCCAGCCAATCAATCCACTATAAGAGAGGCGCAAAGAGATATATTCCCTTTGGTTAAAGTGTTGCGAAAAGTGTTGCAATACTCACGTGATTCATGTACGCAATCTAGTCCAACAGGTAACAGATCCAATGGAACTATCTCCAAGATTATAGCTAGCGATTAATGAAGAATCAAGGAATCGAAGTATATTTTGATTGCAATAGGTGGTTAGGGTTACTTATACACAATATCTACATGGCCCGTTAAAGGTATCGACCACCTCAATCAAGTGGCACGACTGACTTCTTCTTATGACGGAATACTTCGGCCGTTCTATCTTTAGATTATTTCTTCTTCTGCCCTTTCTCCATTGGCGCTATAAAAGGTTACCTTGAACGTTGAAACGAGAGCCTTCTCCAGAACCAAGAGCAGGACATCTCCCACTCTGATATATTCCTACCAAATCCTATCTGTGGCGTTCCGCAGTAGTGCTACTGTTCTGTTGTGCATATACACCTACAACTAAACTACAACTCTATCACTGCCTACAGCCTGCACGCATAGGTCCGGCCGTGTCTAGTTCTTCCGTCTATAAACATATACACATAGTATAGCGCTTGTGTAGGTTAATGGATATATAATAGACTTTTGGGGGCAGTCCGAGCTTTATTTGTTTCTTAGTCATATAGAACGAGACACTGATCACAATAGGGCCCCGGCTATTTATGCGTCTGTTACCAAAGAGATCGAAGTAGAGGGGAAAACACAGTGAAAAGACGGGCTGGTAGGGTCGATGTTACGACAGAAACCATGATGGCATGAATCCATCAGACAATTAGACACATGTCCTGAATCGGCTGCCATTGTCTCTCTATTCCTTATTATTCTGGATTCTTTCTTAGCGTGGTAGATCAAACATAACCACGACCTGCGATATACTTAGACCTTGTAGTAAATTCAATGCTCACTCATATATATTTTCTTCTGTACGAGACTATTTTCTGTGTCTCCATCGCTATTACTAAAATAGAAAGAAGCCTGCAGTGGTCTCGTGATACGAAGAGAAGGGCTTAGAAGAAACGTAGACAGTAATGTTAGCCTTATATATATGGCGTGATTATCAATTCAGAGTCTCATGTTTTCTTCATTCCCTTCTTTTCATTATTAATTTCCAACTAGTTAGTGGCGACACGATTAGTTGGATCTACGTAGAAGATGATGAGAAATGCCATCAAAAAAATGTCCGATGAGTTCCGGCTCTGTTTATGCTTGTGCTTCGTGAAGAACTTCCTATCAGAGTTGTAGTAATAGCAATAGTAGCAAGCGGTACAACTTGTATCATTTAGACTATATTTCTCTACCGTTGTTCATTAGTGGCACCACTGTTCGTTTCTCTTCTTTCCTTCAATACGATGTCAAAAATATACAGGTAGACCTTTATAGAGGGCCTTAGGCTTGCCTGGCTGGCTTCGCTTCCCAACGAGTTCTTCTTGGCTTAGCCTACCTGGCATAGCCTAGATATTGCCTACCTATGTACATGTACAACAACTACCCACAGATAGTACTGGCTAGTCTGTCGGTAAACTAGCGCACAAAGCGAGACTTGAAATGTAGGGGGGGGGGGGGGGGGTGGGGTGAACGTTAATAAGCAAGCTTGGCCAGTGATACGTCAGGTTTATTTTCTGCAGCTGACGAGGAAGGCAACAAGAAGAAGAGAAGCAAAAAATAACAGCAGAAGCCCTTATGGATTCTGCATTTTGCATCTGCAGTGATTTTTGCTTCCTGTCGGTCGGTCTCGTCTTCTCGCACTTCGTCATCGGGCAGCCAGATAGTCTTTTTCCGTCCCCTCCCCGGACCCAGTATACAGTATTCCTTGCCTTCCCTTCTTCCTTTTCTCTTTCTTTTATTTCGGCTTTCTTATACGGCGCTGTGTCATGTTGCGGTCTGCTTCTGCATAATCAGCCCTTACATCGCTCATATACCAACTACTATGGTCCAACTGGGCTGCAACATGAACACATGAAGAAGCCTCGGGATTGGCGAAGGCAACAACACAGTATACGCCCATCAGGCTTAATTCAGATCCACATTTAGATGTGACAAGGGATTTCTCGGACTTCTGAACTGAACCCTGGATGCTCAACCCTGAGTGATCACCATTCTCCTGGAAACATCGCAACACCGCTTACTACAGACCACGACGAATAGAAGCTACAATTATGCCCTCCTAACTGTATTTGGGGCTTTCCGGAGACAATAAAAGCATATACAACCCGTAGACATGCTTGTTTCACCTTTTCTTCTTCTTTTTCTTTCCTGTCTAGATATATTTATATCAGACTAAAC
Organism: Davidsoniella eucalypti; assembly: GCA_004009845.1. Classification (NCBI taxonomy): domain Eukaryota; kingdom Fungi; phylum Ascomycota; class Sordariomycetes; order Microascales; family Ceratocystidaceae; genus Davidsoniella; species Davidsoniella eucalypti. The sequence goes on along the minus strand of RMBW01000022.1, from coordinate 78,948 downwards.
AAAAGCCATATTTATTAAGGTAGCAATACAGAGAGGGCGAAAGAAACGAAGAAAAAGAGGCAAAACAAACCTGCGCAACACGTCGATTTCCTCAAAATGACACGACACGAGACGAGCGATCTCACCTGGTCCGTCCACCTAAATCTTGGGCCCTAAATGCTCGTTACGCCCTGGTCCTAGTCCCATCCTAGACTTCAAGACTATAACTTATTTTATCCAGCACCCTAAACACCACAGATTTTCTGTCATCAGAACCTTCTTCTATCTACTCTTGAAGGTTTTTTCTTCTTCTTTTTTTTTTTTTTTGTTATATTTGTATGTGATTGTTCGAAGAGAACTATCTGTCATTGGTTGGCTTTTCCGTAATCTAGAATATAAACATATGTATGTATGTGTACATGTAGTTGTAATACATATCTGTACATGTGTTGAAAGAGAGGCAGCTGTTCACGGTACCTTTGAAGGAATCATGTGTATGTGTGGCTTGCAGGTGATACATGCTTCCATGTCAACAAGTGCATAGTACATGCATATTTTATATTTTATTGTACGTACTGGATGATTCTACTGGCTACTCTGACTCTTGAATAGCAGGAATAGCATATGTGTATACCTGTGTATGTAATATATGTGCGCACGTACAGACAGAGATATACAGTGAGGAATAGGCATATCTGCGTTGGCGCTATCGTTGGCAAACAAACAATGAACAGCGGATATAAACGCCGAACCACGCGGAAAAGAATGTAGTGAAACTGTAATCTGAAGGGGCTTTAGTAGTTATGTTTTTGTCTCTGTGATTGATTAAGAATACTGCACTATAACTCTGTCCATTCAGTTTAGTCATCGTATCGTCCGTATTAGATGCTTGGAATACCTCCATCTGTATCTCGGTATATACGTGCCTTGTTCTCGTTCTTTCTTTCTCTGCTATGAGGTAAGACCTGCAGGCGATGATATGTTACAAGTAAGTGAACAACAGATAAGTACGGCTTTGCCTGAGTTGGGGTCATTCCTGTTTATGGCGCCCTAATCCTGACCCCTATTATTACCATGTCACTCATTAGATTGAAGACGAGGGTCGGCACTATGACCACCATTGTCCAACCTTTATCTCGGTATTTGCCAATCTTTTGTTCTTACGTTCCTCTACTAGTAGTTGTCGACACTACATCAAGACAAACAAAAAAGAATACAGTTTGCAAATTCAAGATGCCCTGTGCCCGATATATCTGGTCAACACTCAAACGGTAAATAACGAGCCATTCGTTGGTGTTACTGGCCAGGGACATTTGCCTGTTTCAGTGCTGCCCGCCCTCACCTGTGCGCTGGAAACGGATGTGATCGCTTGTATATCTAGTTGTAGATATGTACGTGTATCTAGGCTGTCGCCTCGAGTCGCAAATCAGACGCTAGAATCTTACGCCCAAAGGTCAGCAGCTGCTTTTATAGTCATGTCTTATAAAAGATGTATATATCTACATCATGCAAAGTTGCACTTTGTTATGACTAAAGCCAGACAGTCTCATCCAACATCATATATATCAACATCATGAATAAGAGAGATGGCTAGCGTTTCCGCACTTACCAGACAACAGTGCAATTCAACTAATGAAGGCTACCGTGGGATCTACTACTAGTTAGAATCCCTCATCTTGTTGTCGTGTCCGTCCGAGCTCTTCCACTTTCTCAACCAGCGATAAGCACATATTCCTCTTCCTCGTCCTTCCAGCCCTAATTACGCTAGCTCCAGGTTTCAGACCTTCGTTTTCTATCGTGAATTTTTGAGGGACCTCGAAGAAACACTACATGGTTTCTGAGCGGAACTGCTCATTGATCGGGGTATGAGAAAAAACACTTCATTTTACAAAATGATCATGTACTGGTACTTATTCTTCTGAGCTGTCAGCTGGCAAAGATCTTATATTTGCAGTTTGTATGTAGCCTGGGTACTACTGAGATTATCTTTAGAGGCGGAGACACATACTACGGCCACGGTTGCCGGCTTTAGTGCACCGAAAGATGTGCCGCTGTGGCATTCGCATAGCGTAACGACTAAGAACAAAGGAAAATAAACATTGTATTATGAATGTGTGTCGTACACTTTTTGTAAAAGATGAACAAATGTAGCACTTTGCCAACATCTTCATAGCTCGATAGCTCCATAAGACTAATGAATTTAAAAAAAAACCAATAAAAAACACTTTGCCAACTAGCAGTTCTAGTGTCATGAGGTATGGAGGAATAAGTACCAGTACATAAGGTATGAGTACATAATCATTTTGTAAAATGAAGTATTTTTCTCATGCCCCGGCCAATGAGCAGTTCCGCTCAAACCATGCAGTGTTTCTTTAAGGCCCCATCTTCAACTAGATATTTTATGATATTATATATGCTATCATTAGATGAATTGCTGCGTCAAGTCCATCCATATGGGTTGGCTTGATTGTTGTTGTCGTTTTAGACATTATACTTCATGTCATGGTATCGTATTACTAGCTAGCATCACTCCCCGGCATTCCGCCCGCTGAGACCAAACAACTCGCTTCAGCCACAGGATTTGCACATGATATAGCAGGCCTATAGCCCACCCACCGACACTGGGTCATCGCCTGCGATCACTTCTTTGCTCAGGTTACTTACTGTCTTTGGAAATATATATACCATTTACCAGTCAGAAATGTAGATATAAAGACGTGTACTGTCCATGCTACACATAGTCTTCGTAGACATCTATTTACCACTGTTCCGGATCTACGCCCTATTTTTTTGTCTTCCTTGGGCGGCTCGGGTTGATCTGAAAACAAGGATTTCGTTATGTCCCTAGTCTTTTCAAACAATAAAAAGAGGCAAAGGGAGCCTAACATGTAAAGTAAATTCGGCAAACAGATCAGGGCAACCCAGGCCAAGCCCCCCAAAACAGAAAAACAGAGTATCAGTCAAGTTCTGCAAGAGAAGGGTCTTGATCCAGGTTTTCGTATAGTATGCATCTCATTCTCCTCTCCCTTCCTAAACGATCGTCTTTCTTCCGTGCCAGCTATTCGTATAAGCAAATGCGGTAAATGTCGAATTAATGACGAAATCATTTCAATGAATGGCCCAAGTGACATTTTGTTGTCCAGGTTCGTAGAATTGACACATTGTGGTCTAGGGTTTTCAACCCTAGTGTTACCATAGGATGTATTCGTCCTAAATTTGAATTTGAAAGAATAAATCTTTCTGCGACTTTGAAACGGATCAATCGGAATGAAGAAGTAGCATAAGACTGATACATCACTTTAGTTTTAATAATCCAAACATACAGAACACAGTACATGCGGAGTATTGTTTGTTGCTGATGTTAAATATGAGATGTATTTGTAACACATCAGCGGCAAAGAATAGTGTGCCCAAGAATCCCTCTCTTTTTAGGCGGACTACTAATATCTCTGGTAGATGACTAAAAAATTACGGTGAACAGCAAGATGCACTCCAAGCGAGAACTACTCGCAAATGGAGATATTTTAATAATGTATACTTGCTTTTTATTTTATCCTTCAACTTTCCTTCGCTCATAAACACTGCATCGTTTCTTCTGGGGCCATCGCTAAGGTATGCCGACTCGTTTGTTTCCGTTCATGTTGTTGCCGGCTAACACACTATGGTGGCCGTGTTTCGCCATGGCCCTATCTAGTGTATCCCGCTTCTGCATACCTTACCAATAAAAGAAGAAGCGGATGTAAAGAGATACCCATAATCGCGCAGTTAGCGGTGTTGTATCTCCTTGTATGTCCAAATGCATGCAAACCTGTGTATGCATGTGTAGCTGCATATGAAAGTATCATAAAATATGTAGCTGTAGCTGTACGTGTGCCAGGGCATTTCAGATATAGTCTATTTTAGAAAGTATCTGCAACTTATCTTAACCATCATATGGCTTCTCACTGTGATATCGTGTTGTTGAAATACGCAAAATTAGAAGAATAATGTATATATCTCTTTACTCCATTTATGATACCAACTTATGACATCCATTTTAGGACCTCGATGGAACCGAAAATGCACGAAAAAACATGTCTGAAGACTAGTTGCCATAGTGCTTATCTATATCTTTTTCGCCATTGTCAGCATGTGTCCAACCCTCCTACAACCCTCGGGGGCTCTGGACAGTGATCGTTTTATCTCCACTTAGGGATTTGCTTTTGAGGGTCTGTCATTTTGGGGAATAGTTTTATGGATGCTATTTTTTTTTCTTTTTTTCTTTTCTCTTGTTTTGTTTTGCTTTTAGTGTTATATGGACCACTATTTTTTGGGGGCACGGTGCGCAGTTCCGAACATGTGAAGTTATTGAACGTGTCTAGCAGAATTCAGGTGGACGATAAATATAGCCAAGTTAACCTGTTTCCGGATGTATCTTTTAGTAGAAAATGTTCTAATAGTGCTCTTCGCGATATGGCCAAACTCTTGATACAGGCTTTAAAGCTGATATATTCTGTATTCCCAAGAATCGCAAGGTTTCTATCTTTCGATTGATATGCAATATAGCTGCTTTTGTATTAAAGAGTATTGCGATATAACCATCAGAAAAGATAGCGATTTGGCAGGCTGGATGGGTTGAGGTGCAAAGAAAAATCCACTGGAAACTGCCTAATTACCTTTCCTGCTTATAATATTGCCCCATTTATCTATATACTTTAAAGCAAGGATAAGAAAGGACAAGCCTCATTCATCAACCTCACGATTCAACCACCTTCAAACAATTTAGAGATATGACGTTTTATTACCAATTTTTTTTTTAATTGAGGGTATCCGTCAATATCTAAGTTAGTTCCTTTTTGCCGATACAATGAACTACTTTATATAAAAATTGCTTAAATGGACTTTGACTAACTAATCAAGAAACAAAGTAAAAGGAAAGAGCGTACGAGCGCAGTAAATGACACACCCCCTCTTATCCGCTCCATCGTGTTCCTTCCTTTCTTAACCTCAATTGGGGGCTTCCCCACACCCCCCAAACTGCAACTACTATTCCATTTCGACCTACACAGCAAATTGGCCTATTTATTTCTATCCATATACTAGATATATAATCAAGTATAAACTATACATTGACAAAGTTAAATAGATAGTAATAAAAAATACTTTTCCAAGTAAATTATAGTGCCATTGAAATAAATAAACGAAACAAAAGTGAAGAGGCTAGCGAGGCCGGGGTGTGAGAAGTTTCCAAGTCTAATAGAACAAACCAGACAAGATCGATGGAAAAGGAAGTATAAAAAAAACCCAAAACGCGACCCACTTAATCTATTGGCCATGCCCCTTCTCCCATCATAAATTGATTCTGTTATTAGAAAACAGGCCAATACGTACATATTTATGAAGTACATTATTATGTATGTACTGGAGTATGCTATGTGGCTTACATGCATAGAACATATATGAAATGTCCCGAGCCTCTCGTGCATTTGAAAGGAGAAGCTTCATGGTTCTATGCGAACCCACCATGTTCCGAATTCTGCGGATGGCGACAGGATATGTGGCACCATATATTGTTAGATTTGGCCGTAAAAAAGACAAGACGATCGAGAGGCTCGCTATAACGGGAAATGCGGTTGTTGGGAGAGGCGAAGGAACAATGGAAAGACATGATGCTCAATCAATCACTGGAGTCCTCTCCAAATATTACGGTAACTGAGGAGTGGCAAATACGGGACGTCAGTGTATTCGTTTCTTAAGCCCGTATAATGACACGCTGTTTTATGGACGTGCAACATGACTATTCTTACATATATTTATGTGCATTCTCATGGTATCGCAGGCTTCTGGGAGAGCTGGTTCTTAAAGAAAAAAAAATGAGGCGTTCGTTCGTTCATACCAAATACCTTAGGATAGGCCATGGATCCAGGGCCAGAATAAGAGACAAGCTGAGAAGTACCGAATCAACCCCGATAGACTATCGAGTGACATGTCAGGGATCAAACACCGTAAATACAATGTGATGAACAAGTTTTGAACTATCATAGCTACTGAGTACGTTACATATCTATCTTCAGGTTATGTCATAACCCGACTTCCAAACAATAAAGGCAGATTGTGTCAAAAAGATATCGCTCGAATTATTTTGGACAGCGGCCCTACAGTGAAATGTACAGTTGCTTTGGTTTTCATCGGATTCCCATGTTCTCCGCCCCATCAATCCATATTTATTCACACACGCCCCCTGACCACCCCGTCACCTTAGTTGATGTCGCCCGACTATTGATTCCGATTGCCACCCAAGCTTTCTCGTTTCTTCTTCTATCCTATCTTGTTCCCCATTCCCCCTCCTTCTCCTCCTCTAAATATCGTTTTTATTGCTAGGTCCCAGACCAACTAGCGGTAGTCAGCACAATGCCAGGTCGGGGATATATCGCGCATCATGTCAGTGGTGAGTCGTTAAGTACATACTATGAACTAAACTTTGTAGTCGTGCTGTGGTATATTTTTCACAGCCATAGTCAATCACCTTTATTCCTCCATCTTCGATAGCTAGAGACTCTAGAATTCACTAAAAGCCCGTGCCACATAACAATCCGTATTGTTGAATCCACATCAACCACAAGTCGTACACGTAATGGTAAGAAATGCCGATGCCTAAAGCCCAATTATAATCTCTTTATAACTACATTGTGTCTATTCTACCTCTTCGGCGCTGCCTATGCTTTAGTTATATCTACTTATCTCTCATATCATCTTAATACTTTTGATAATCATCATATAACAAAATGCTACCTATCGACCCTTCTTGGCTACCTAGATTATACTTCAAAAATTCCGACAACTATGTTTAGTCTATAGTTCCGTCATTCTCTTAGGTAGCCCCGTTTGTCAGCCTGTAACATGTTTTATGTATTGCTGACAGGCCTTGTTCCTATGATCACCCAGCTCATATTGTTTAGCGCCTCCATACAAAACAAGTTACAAAAAATAAAGTCCATGGTATAATATTATATGTAGAATGAATAACTATCGAAGTTTTACGTTGACTTCTTTTCGGAGCCTATTTTTAGGACATTAGTCGTAGCATTAGGAAGATGCAGCACTCTTTTGTAAAGGCCTGTTATCTATACATATTAGCTCGTGTACAGGCTTGGCGCCCACGTATCATGTATTCTAGACATTCAACCTATATAATATCAAGATATCCATTTATCACTATATAATTACTCAGATAAAGAAGAAGACTACGCAAAAGAGTTTTTAAAAAAGGTACCCGAGTATATCCGCAGGCCCTATTGGACTTTCAACTCAAGGTTAAATCCAATTGGTACATATATTTTTGTACATTTACCATTACATCCTACTTATTTTTCGCTTTTGGGGAAGGACTCGATCGCAAATTACATTTCCCAAGCCACACCGATAAGCACATTACGTTTCATGTATTAGTTCTTACAATATCTCTCATCTTATCTATGTGCTTAGTCCTTTCCAACATCCTCTTCCAAATTTTTTTTTTTTTTTCATTCTACAACTCATATACCCAAAGACCCCATGTATGTACATATATAGCATACCATTTTTGCTGGAATGCACAATTTGATAATAAGGGATACTGTGCAATTTTTTTTAGGATAACGACCATTTGAAGTGAAGCCAAGTAACATACAGCTTATGCTATTATTGTTAAGTATTAGCTAAAGTATTTTTGTTAAAAATCCCATCTGTCGTTATTATATTCGATTTCGACATCGTATTTTTCATGATAGTTTGTAGTCTTTTTTTTACCGCTTCTAAATTACGACCTAAAATCACGCCTGAGGCTTTTCGGCTGGGAAGTTGGATCAAAACGTGATTGTGTGGAAGAGAGGGGAAAGATGGAGCAACAAGGAAAGTAATCGAATAGTATAGTAGTACTAGTAGCAATATCGATATTTCGTCGAGGAAGTCAAAAAAAAATTAGCAGCATCTTCCGAGGGTCGATAGGGCATTAAAGTCATATACTATTGAGCACATAACTTCGAATATACATCACCAGAATGCAGTGACTTGGAGCTATATTATGACGACAGAAATAGTCATGCGTCGGTGTATATCATACAACTACATCGCAAATGATGCCATTCAAGATGAGGCAAAGAAACAGGGAAAATTGGCATATTGGGCGATACGGAGAAGAATCAATCGTAATCTCACAAATAATTGTCATCTTTTAAATTCTCATTACTTCTCAAAGCTAATCAAATGTTTTTTTGTCGTCAATAATCAAGCTTGTCGACGTAGTCATGGAGATCATTAGTTGTCACTTTATGAGGTGAAGTTGAAATTGGCATGGGAACCCGATCGATCACAAGTACTAGGGTTAGACCCATTTCAACATCACCTCTTGAAAAAGCAGTTGTGTTCAAGTATCGATGCACTGCGCTACAGACACAACTGTACAGAAATAAAGGCATCATTATATTCCCCCGAATTAGCTCTACAACTATGTCCCTTTAAGATGTCATTTATGATGGGTTTTGGCGCACAAATATCGCTGACTTCTCATCGTGAGGTGTTGAAGAGTCGACGTTGACGAGTCGATTTGGTAGCTTTTAATTCCTTCTCGGCCGATTTAATTAAGTAAAATACTGAAAGAGAAAGAAAAAAAACAAGTAATCGAAACAAGCGGGTGTGCCTATTTATTTTTTTGTGTCATTAATTGAGGCGAGGGTTCAGTTCGTGTTCAATATCCCCCCTTCCGTTCCCTTGCCTTTCACTTTTCTCCTTGTGCCTTATTTTTCTTGCTTACCTCTTTCAAGAGAAGGCAGGAAAATGGCCCGCATTTGGCACTAGCCAATCAAATTCCGATGACTGTCGGCTTAAAGTGGGTCCCATATATTCACAGCAGCAATAGGTCGAAAAACGATGAATTAACACCGACTTACATACATATCTCGATTATATTGATCAATTGAAGAGCTTCAAACCATGCACCACAGACAAACACAGTTGAAAATATATTGGTGCTGTAGATATTTAAAAAAAAAGATGATGAATACAAAACGAAACTAGTTTTTTTGGTTGGTGGCCGATGATACGATATCAAGAGACCTTCCAACATGTGTCGTTGAGCTGTCCTACTGATGTGAACAGCCCGTTGTTGCTGCAGGTACTTACTGGGTAAGTCGTCGGTCGCTTCTGATTGGTTGACTTATCCTGCAAGGCTTTTCTTCTTGCAGTTCTCCTACTTTCTATCTTTCTTTTTACCTTATTTAATTAGGATATTTTGGCATCGAGTTCTTAGTGTTAGCTGGCACGCTAGTCAACGAACTCTTTTTTTTTTTCCCTCTCTCTTTTTTTTTCTTTTCTTTCTAACTATTTTCTTTCTGTGTCGGGGTGAGGTGGCAATATTTTACTATGTACATTACCATATAAATACACCCTAGAGCTACATGTATTTTGCCAGTCATAAACACGGTATTGTCTTACTAGTCACAGGGACAAACTAGCCACTACATAATTATTTGCCGTGCCTCGACCTCATGTCTATTCCAGATTCATTCCTGTTTCAGCTACTCGACATTGTGTTCCTCGTTTTTGTGTGGACTTGGAATTATAGAAGCACGTTACCTAATTGAATGGGATGCAACTTTATTTCTAGAATTTTATTTTTGAAAAAAAAAAAAAAAAAAAAAAAAACTGTCGATGCTATGATGAGTAGAAACAGGGCTTGAGACCGAGTATTTTCAAGCCTAAAGAAGAGAAGGGAGTGTCAGAAAAAGGCAAAAGAGCAGAAAGAAGGGGATGTTCAAGATGAGGCATGCGTGGTCTAGAATTAGGCGATCATGCTTGGATAGATTTGAGGGCTTGCGCCTGTCTTGTTCCTACTTGATTGGTGCCTTGGTGTTTTTTTAGTGGGGGCATCAGTAAAACGACCATAAATGACGCCTAATAACAGGCTATCATGTAATGGCACATCATACTTTTCTAGGAATATTTTTTTGACATCACTTGAAAATGGTAGAGTTTCATTATACTAAGTACATATGTATATAATGTTCTTACTTATGGTATTGTAATTTCAGGTTAACAGATAAGAGGCGTTCAGGTACGTCGCATTATCGTGCATTGTCTGATATATATAACAGCGGCAAACTAGAAGTACAGATGACTTTGTCTTGTAGAGGTACCTTGATACGTTGATTCGGATCCACATGTACATTCTTTTGACTCACCTCTTCCCTATCTTCATTTTCACGACAAATTAATATCGTTTCTGATCTGCCAAACTTGAAACCAGGAAAAGTACAAGATGCATCAACAGAAATAGCGTCTGATTAGTGAAGTAATATCTGTTGTTACAATTGTTTTTATTCTGTTTGACCTTTGGTGATTTTGCTTTTATACTCGATATGGCGGGGATGGTGTAGAATAGGTTCTATAGAGAGTTATATTTCTGGGGCTAGCGAGAGAAAAAAACAAAGAGAGAACGAGAGAGAAAAAGAATGAGAGGACGAGAGCGGCCAAAAGGGAACGTGCGTTTATTTGGAAATTGATCGGGTCGGCAAACAAAACATGACTTGATCAAATCCGGCTTGATAGCCACTACTGAGAAGTTATTAGTAGGTAGTACGACTTTGCACCAATTGCGCTATACAATTTCTCTCAGTACATATAAAGTAACAAGCTTGTATTTTACCTCGGAACGTATCATCGAACAATGTGCGTTGAAGAATAAAATCCGAGTCGAATCGACCAACGTGGCCATCGATGTAGATAACGCAGGTGGTCGTAGAGGGTAGGTTAGCCATTGTACCATGTAGGGTATCGCGTTTTTTGTTTTGTTTTGTTATGGGGCGGATGGTCCGCATGGGACGGCTGTACTTTCCCGCATGGAACGGGAACCCATACTCCATACTAGCTTGAAGGCTATCAGAGGCTTATATTGCTTCCATCAGTACCTCGAAAGCGCATGTTGCAACACACATATCAGGAAAGCAAGGGTACAGAAAGACCTACCTTGGATCACAGTTTCATAAATATATATTGTAGACTTTCTTCACATTTTCCAAATGATCCTGTTATTTTTGTAGTCTTTCCTACAAGTTGCTTCGGCACAAATAGCAGGGGCGGTCTTAAAAAAAAGTCCTTAGCCCACAAAGGACTAAGTACTCCTCACTTAGTCTTCAAAAGCTGCTAGCTAGCAATTTTATTTTATTATATATATTTTTTCCATTAATATTATGGAGCTACGAAAATGTAAGCATGCATACATACATAATACATATGATTGGATTTTAAAATAAGATATAATTTGCAATGCTAAAGCTCTTGTTTATGGCCTATAAAAACATACATGTGTATACCAAAAGCTTCCAGAATGTATTTGACACCCACAGAAAAGATGTAAAAATGTAACTAAACCCTCCCAAAAGACAAAAAGACAGAACCAGAACAGAGCCAGAGCATCAGCTGCCTACATAAGCAGATCAATGGCCTTCTCATCTATGTTGAAGATATCACAAGATGTCCTTGTAGTGTACTTTTTTATTTTTGTTATTAATTAATCCTATGGAGCTTTAGAGCTATGAATATTTTTTAATATGGTGACAAAAGAAATAAAGAATGTATGGCACTTTGCCAGCTGGCAGCTTTTGAGGAGTTCTTGATATTTTGTGGGCCAAGTACCTTTTTGAAGATCCCTGCTATTTGTGCTGAATGACCAATGTGCGGTGCTGAAGTACAAAGTTCCTTTTTTTTTCCTCACTTTCTTTTCACTTTATCCATCCCTTTTCGGACTCTCAGGCTCCGCAGAGCCAACGACTACTGCAGGTAGCTTACTTGGCCTCTATATATTTCAGATCTTACTGGCTATGGGAACGGGAGTGGGAATGGAGATATCTTGTAGTTAAATAACGAATCTCACAGAAGATAGAAGAGGTAAATGATGCTACGCTGATGTTGTGGTCACAAGCCACTGACTATCTGTATGCGCCTGATTAAAAGTATAACGGAGCTAAATTAGGTCCTTTGGATTATATTATTATTTTAGTGGTAGCTTTTTGTCACTAGAGCCGTCCACCACCATGTAGTGCATTGCCTGTCCCTTTTTTCCTTTTTCCAATTTTTTATATATATATATATGCTCATTCGAATATTATTTTCCCGTGTCGAACCGCATCTTTCAATTAACAGAAGCGGGAGCAACAGTGATATATATGGGTTTTCACAGCATATTTAGTAAAAATAATATTTCAAAACTATATACTGACGGATATGGAGTATGTATTGTACCCATTAGAAAGCGTCGTGTGGCAACGCGGGAATTAAGAAGATGAATAGAAGGGCCTGCGTGATATGATACAGCATTTGCCGAACTGCCGGCGAGACTAGTAATGCCGGTGACATATATGTCAATCATCAAGGCTGTATAGAAGACGATTTGGCGTTGCTGTTGGCCTGATATGTGCTGGCAATTAAGCAATTGCACTAGGTGGCAAGTGGGCGATAGAACGTAATCACAAGATAGAAAAGAGGTTCACTCTGAAGTGTAGTTGGAATCCAAAGTTAGTCCGTCAGTCAGCCACTAAGTAAGAGTTCGTGCAGCGGTCTTATTGTGGCCATCGATAAAAGAATCGATAAATTTGACAGCAATTACAACTAAGGTGGTAATGAGGAAAATAAATGACTGGGGCCTAAGGGTCACTGGACAATGCGTGATACATGTATATCGCAAGTGTTGTGCAGTATAGAAAGGCCAGCATTACGGTAGCGCCAAATCTTATACAACATCCTAATACATTCCATCGCAGAGAAAACCTAGTGACATTTCCGAGACGATGCATTGACGATTGAGGCCTGGGTTTTGAGAATGGAAGCAGATCAGGCGAAGTGCGATTATTAGGGTTGGCAATTGGCTGCACTGGGTATATAAAGCTCAGGATAGTAGAAGAGCAGGCGCTGATTCCGTATTTTTGGTGAGTAAACTGGTGTGGGTTGATGGGCGGCGGTGATGGTTGAAAATGAGGCGTTGATGATGGATGGTCGTTGTGATTTTGAAGTCTCAAAAATGCAAGTCGTCGGTGGTTTGTTGTTGTTGTTGTTGTTTGGGGGAATGGATTGATTGATTGATGGATGGATCCTGGGCCGACCGGCTCGTCACGTTGTTCCTCTGAGTACCGGAATGTACCTGCGCCGGTATTTATAGCGGCTGAACACCTGTAGAGGTACTTTACAGTACATCGAGGTACACTGCCGTACAGTACATGCAGAGCCTGCAGCTTTGTTTCGACGCCCTAAAGGCACTGGATGCTTTAGCGGGCCTGGTGATTCTGGCGGCAGACCCATGCTTTATTCGCCCAGACATCCATGCTCGGATTTCCCTGGCACAGGACGGTTCATTACATGCAATCGATAGTCTTCCTCCCTGTAAGAGCCCTCCAAAAGATTGACAGATATCCATGCCAACCTAGCTTGGGGCTAGTGGGCTGCGGGTTACGCTGTTCTGTGCTTCTTCTGCTTCTTCTACGGGTTTGCTGAGTTTAGCTGTAGTCGCGGTAGTCGCTGCATGGGATGCTGGAATAGATGAAATACAACTGCTACGACGGGGCAGAATGACGGCCCTCTTTTATTTCTTGTGCTGAGCCAACGACGAACATTGGGAGCTCTAAAATCCGAAGTTTGCTATCCCGAGCAACAGGGAAAAAACAGGCTACTTCTGGCTTCTTTTTGGAGTTTGCTACGCCTTTTTATTTTTATCTTCGGCACCATTATCGTTCATCCGTCTCGCTTTCTCCTGCTCTTCCTCTCTCGCACCTCGTTCTCCGCCCTGTGAGATCTCGCTCTCGCACGCACCTTCAACAACATCAACACTGCCCATAGCATCGGGCCGGTTCGTAGTGCCCATTCAGCCTTCTTCTAGCCGTATCCTCAAACTCCTGCATGACATCTGCACTTTTTGCTTTTTGTCAAGTGCTGCTTTGTGCTGCTGTAGCGCCTTGTGCATCGTCTCATCAGCATAAGCATCATCGCTATTACCATCGAGCCGCTCCTCACAGCTGTGCTGCTACCGGCTTTGTCGCTGCCACTGCCATTACCACTGTAACTCATCAAGCCACTGACTGATTAGCTGACTGCGACCTCAGAGCCTGTTGCCTGGGTTCTGTCTAGCTGGCCCACCCTCCCATCCATCGACCGCTGATCCAAGTCTAGACGCGTCGTTTCGGCACGGCCAGCTCTTCTGCGTTTTTTTTCTTGACTGCAACTGCAACTACAAGTAAAGGTAAAAAAAAACCATAATTGCTTCAATTGCCGCCGACCAACACCGTCACCCTGCAAGCCACTAGATTATATGGCAGTATCTGCCTTCTTCTGTCGCTTCCCGTTGCAGCAGTGCTATTTTCCCTACTAGACTTGGTCTTTATTGCCCCAATATAACGCTTGCTGAGGGAAGGGATCGCTCGCCAACCCAGCCAGCCAAAGCTAAAGCACCACACCTTATTCCACTATCCATCCTATCTAGTGTAGAAACCCAACTGCCAACTGCCAGCTGCCTACTATTCTTTCCTCCCCTACCTGCCCGCCCATTTTCTTCCCCCATCAACCATTGCCTATCAATAATTTATTAACCATTCACTTATTGCCCATCCTCCTCCTACATCATCATAATCATCCATCTCCTACTCAAATCCACTCACTCTGCATGCTGTCTGTAGCCGTGCTCGCCTCGTTCCATCAATCACTGTATGTTTCCTCCCCATCAACTCGGCCATTGCCCATCTCCTCTTGCTGCTGATGCTGGCGTCGTCGTTCCTGTTCGGGACCTCGTTCGTTTATCTACGTCTACCACCTACCTTGGCGCCATCATAAGCACGCACGTACATTCTTCATGCTATGCTACACACTACATGCTACATAGCTACTACTGCAATTAATACGCACGCACAACAGCAAGTCATGTATGTACATGCTATACATACATACATACAGACCATCTATTACATCCAATCCATATCCACACCACCCGCCTCTCCTCGCATCCTAACCTGGCTCTTGTACCCGTGCCTGTTCTATTTTTCCTGTTTCTCCTCGTCGTTTCATTGATCTGTCGCCGTCTCCCCCGTATATTCCTTCCCCTCCCATCCCAAGTCGCGCCTTCTAACATTTCAATTATCTTGCCAGTACGCTGTTTCTAGCACTGCATAGATACCCGGATCACCAACCCACATAGCATCGTCTATCGCCGGTTCCTCGTCCTCGCGCGTTATCTTCGAGTTGCCATTGCTCGTTTCTCGTCGTCACCGTCTGTCGTCGCCTGGCGTGAGACCGCAGACCTAGAAATCGTAGATCATCAGGCCGTAGTCTGTACTATACTACCTGTGTACTATACATAGTAGGCCGACCTACTAGTGCGACCACTGTAATAGTTTCGTCTTCTCATTGTTTCTTCCTCCGTCTGGCCTTGTCTGTATGGTGTATAGAAAGCAAGCAAGCTTGCAACGACACATTAAGTCAACATCTGCTATAACGCCCGTGGTTTAATAAGTCCTTGGCGCCATGGCCCAAAAAGCCCAGAATGTAAGTGCCCGTCCGGTAACTTAAAAAAGCCCACCCCCAAAAGTCAAAGTCAAGCCCAGACTAGATTCGTTGCTAGCTATTCATCATACCTTGCCATGTTGGTCCTGTTTGGCCGTTCCCTTTTCCTCTTTTATATATGCACCGTGCTCCCTGCCCACCGCACCTCAACCACACCCAACTCTTTCGACTCTTTTACTTTTTCTTCTCTTTTGGTTCCGCTTCTCTTCGTTCCTTCTTTATTTTCACCAGACCAACCTTGAGACTGCACACTACACTACTTGCACATTTTCACGTATTCTATCTTCCTTTTCCTTTTTCCCTCATTCCACCTCTTGCTGCCCTCCATCGTCATCATAGAACGGCATCTCTCCGCCCGGCATTTCAGTCCTGTTGTTTATTGCTCGTGGTTGCTCTTGCTCGTTCTCTTGTTTCATTACTGCCCTGACGGCCTTGAACTTGCCCTCTTCATGTTTTGACCTTGCTATATTCAACTCTGATACTTCATCATCTTGTTCACGTCTTCATATCATAACCGCCTTGTTTTATCGGCATTTTTCTCTTTCTTGATAGCAGACCACCACTGCGTTGCTCTGCCCTTCTGCTCACCATCGTCACTACTCCCATCGCCGCTACTAGCACTTCCCCTTCATCCTTTGCACACTATCTCCCATGCGCATCGTCGTCTCCCACCGTCTTCGGCTACTAGTGGCGCACTAATTCTGATTCACACCACTCATAGGAGACTGTGATCTTGGAGGAAGAGTCCTCGCCTCGATCTACACCAGTCGCTCCCACTCCAATCATCACCATGTCCAAGACAAGCACACCTACAAATGCCTCTGCGGCCAAGGAAGCATCTGGCGACGCTGCTAACCCCTACGGCACCCGTTCTCGCAACCGTCACGGCAACTCCCGGCCTAACTACGCAGAGGACACCGCTGATATGGACTTTGAGTTTTCAAATGATGCTAAGAAAGACAAGGACGACAACAAGAAGTCCTTGCGTACCCGCAATTCATCACCTCCTTCTAACCAAGACGCTAATGCGTCGACGTCTGTATCTGCTGCTGCTACTGGCGTCGCGACAGCTTCAGCCTCTGCACCCACGCGTTCTTCAAGCTCTCGCAAGTCAACTGGTGCCAACGGCGATAACAGCCGCTCACTACACCAAGAGTCTATCAAGGACCACTTTGCTAGTGCTGCTTCAACACCTCCACCAAATTCCAACGAAAAGACTAGCACGCAGCCCCCATCTAAGAAGCGCAAGACAGTTCACGCCAATGCTTCTTCCAATTCTAACCCACCATCAAATCCACAGTTGGCCAAGAGAGCGCAGGCTATTGTGCAAAACGGGAATGGCCGCCCACAAACGACTTATCCTGACACAAATATGTTGACCTTTTCCGATTGCAATGCCACTCTCACAGAGGATGGCTGCCTGGTGGCCGATGACGGCACTGAATTGCGTCAAAATGGTGAGTTGTCCATCTACCAGCAAAACACTACCTAGCATCTTAGCCTTACGACATAACACTTATCTGTCTCCGTGAATACAATGTGAACTAACGCCACATAGACCATGTGTACCTGGTCTCTGAGCCGCCTGGCGAGCCCTACTACCTGGCCCGTATCATGGAGTTTATGCACAGCCGCAACGACACAACGAGTCCTGTCGACGGTGTTCGGGTGAACTGGTACTATCGCCCCAAGGACATTGGCAAGAGAGTCCAGGACACTCGTCTACTGCTTGCGACAATGCATTCAGACGTGTCGCCGCTGTCCACACTTCGTGGCAAGTGCAACATCAAGCACAAGTCTGAAATCACCAGCATGGATGAGTTCAAAAAGACTCCCGACAGTTTCTGGTATGAAAAACTGTACGATCGGTACATCCAGAAGCACTACGACCTGGTCCCGACAGCGCAGATTATCAACGTGCCTGACAAGGTGAAACGGGTACTTGACGAGCACTGGAAGTTCGTCCTCGTAGAGCAGGGCCGTGGCCGAGAGCTGACAGCGGCTGTGAAGCTCTGTAAAAAATGCAACAGCTACTGTGCTAGGTGAGTACTTTTTCCCCTTATTTCATCATCATTACACTATTTTCCGCATCGCTGGAGGCTTGGTGCCAAACACAACAGGAAACAGGCGCTGGCGTACTGAGCACGGCATTTTTCTTTCTTTTTCTCTTTATTTTTTACCTTGGCCTTCCTTGTCAATCCTTTTGCTTCTCTTCGCATTTTAGGCCCGGCTATGATAGGGGGCGTGTGTCGAAAATGAGAGCAGCAAAGCATAAAGTATATGCCATACAATCTGTATATGCTTTTTGGTTTTGCTGGACTCCGGGAGTGTGCGACTCGCTGCAACCTTCCAGCAGGCCAGTTGTCGCTACCTGTGTGCATCTGGTTTTCTTTCTTTCTTTCCCTCGCTTTTTTTCGCCGGTAGAAAGCTCCTCTGGCAAAAAAGCAAGAAACAATCGTTGCTCCTTGGTGCCCCGGGTCTTATCCTGCAGTCCTTTTGCAGGCCTGAAAAGGCAATCCAGCGCCGCCAGGACCCAGGGCACACGCTGTTTCCACCTCGTTTTCTGCACCTCTCTGCACCTTCACACACATTGGGCTGCAGCTCAAGCCCACCCCCCTGTTGCCGCATGCCATGCTAGTCGGGACGCCTACACCTCTTCCTGCTAAGTAGACGTACCTGGCCTACCTTGCCTCTGCTTGCTCTTCTATGCCTACTCTACACTGACGCCCAGGCCTGCAGAACCCACCTCCCCTCCCCTCCCCTCCCCCACATCTGCACTTGAACCTACGCTTGCACTTGCACTTGCAGCCACTGCTGCTGCTATCGCTGCTGACTTATCACACCCAATCCGACCTACATTATATTGACGCAAGCCATCCCGTGATTGGCTGCCCCTCCAGCTGTCCTGCATACATATATACTGACTAAGCTCTGTAGCAATGATTCCGTCGACTGTTCCGACTGCAAGATCACATGGCACATGAACTGTGTGAGCCCGCCAGTCACCAAGAAGCCATCACGCGGCTTTGGCTGGTCGTGTGCTCCATGCAGTCGCCGCCATGAGAAGATGATCAATGCCCGTCACACACCCGTCTTCGGCAACACGCCTGAAATCGACGACGAGGATCTTCTCGAAGAGGACGAAGAAGCCGGCATCACAACAGAGACGTCGCGCAACACGCCGTCGAGCATCGAAGAGCATCGACAAGAGCCTACTGCCCAACAAAAGCAGCAAGCCAGTCTCTGGCCGTTTCGCTATCTCGGCGCCCACTGCAAAGTGGAAGATGCACTGGATCTAGACGATCGCATCTACCCTAGAACCAGTACTCGCATCGGTCCTCGTCACCAGGCGGCTGTTGGCCCTTGGCCTGGAAGACCTGTCGAATACGAAAAGCCCTTCGAGATCAAGAAACCTGGTCGGAAGGAGCCTCGCCTAACCAAGGAGCAGATTCAAGCCCAGGAGCGCGAAAAGGCCCGTCGCGAAAACCGCCCATCATGGCTCCAGGACGAGCCTGCCGGTTACATTGTGCGTGGCGAAGATCATCCCAATGATTATGAGAACTGCACTGCTACCTTACTGTGGTCTCCCCCAACCGAAGATCAAATTTCGAGCAAGCGTCTAACGTCGTTCATGAACGATGCCCGCGATTTATGTGGCACAGTTGGCGTTCCCGAAAACTCGGTCAATCTGCAGGATATTGCTCTGAATGCCCTCTTTGAAACCGACTTTGACACCAAGCAGGCGCTGCAGATCACCGAGGACACGGACATTGCAATGTTCAAGGAACCGGATCTATCTCCCGCTGAGCTGAAGAAATTTGAAGAGGGTGTCGGCAAGTTTGGCTCTGAGCTTGCACTTGTCTCCCGATATGTCAAGACTGTCCCACACAAGGACATTGTCCGCTTCTACTACACTTGGAAGAAGACGGCTCGCGGCAAGGAAGTTTGGGGCAACTATGCTGGACGCAAGAGCAAGAAGGAGGCCAAAGCGGCGGCGAAAACAGCAGCCAAGCTACAGGATGACATCGCCGACAATCTGGATGACTCGGCATACGACTGTGATAAAGCCTTGACTCAAAAACGGGCTTTCGTCTGCAAGTTTTGCAACACCAAGAAATCGCGCCAATGGCGTCGTGCACCCAACGGCGGCTCTATTGAGGGTGCTAAGGTCGCCAAAGACAAAAACAACCAACACATCACCGCTCTCTGCAGACGCTGTGCTGAGCTCTGGAGACGTTATGGTATCCAATGGGAGCCTGTCGACGAGGTCATTCGCAAGATCGCCCAATCTGGTGGCCGTGCATGGAAGCGAAAGCAGGACGAGGAGTTACTCAAGGAACTTGTTTCGGCTCAGGATATTCGTAGTCCCGAACCTCCTGCCGTCACAACGAACGGCTCGGTTGCCAAGAACCCAGTGGCCACCGGAGCTGAGCAGCCGCCCCGTAAGAAGCTCAAGTCGGCGCCAGATGAGAAGGTCGCCGAGTCCTCGCCATCAACACCGATGATATCAAAGAAGAAGGAGAAGGAACGTGAGCGGGAACGCGAAAAAGAAAAGGACAAGGCAACTCCAGTCCCCGAAAAGGTTGCCGCTGCGTCTGCACCGCCGGTACCCGAAGTACCAAAACCCAAGTCACAGCCCTGCGCCGTCTGCAGCGAACTGGACGACAAGATTCTTACTTGCAAAGAGTGCCGCCTCCCCGTTCATCCGGCGTGCTACGGTATCTTGGATACTCGGGCTATCAAGGCTAGCAAGAACGGCCGCTGGACCTGCGACACCTGTGTCAACGATCGCAACCCACAAATCTCTCTCGACTATCGCTGTGTTCTGTGTCCTCTGGACACCACCTCTTATGACTTTGTTGGTGTGCCTGAAAAGTCCAACCGCAAGAAGGACAAGGAAAAGGACCGCCAGGAGCGTGAGCAGGCCCGCAAGACTGCTGATTACTACCAGAAGAAACAGGAAGAAATGGGCCGTCCTGTGAACCCGAGAGAAGCTCTCAAGCGTACCGCTGACAACAATTGGGTTCACGTGACCTGTGCCGCCTTGACTCCCGAGATCCAGTTTGGGAGCTCGGAGGTTCTGGTTCCAGCTGAGGGTGTTGCCGCGATCCCTCGTTCGAGATTCGATGCCACGTGCAACATCTGCAACACTAGCAACGGCGCTTGTATCGACTGTGAGGGTGGATGCAGCCACTCGTTCCATATTGAGTGTGCTCGACGCAAGCCCTCGGAGTACTTTGTTGGCTTTACTATCAGCACTGTCAAGAGCACTCGCCGCGCCCATCATACTCTGGTGACAGTAAATGGCGAGAGCGGCGTCATGACTCCGTTTGTATGGTGCCTGTCGCATGAGGGGGCCAATCCGTCCAAGATTGGTCTTCACGATCACCTCAAAGAGCACAAGCTCAGTGCGCTACAGTTCTATGCCCGCAACTACAAGCAAGCGGACGTCACGCTTACTGGGACTGTGCGCAAGGCTACTTTCATCTCTTCAGTCTCCAAGGCGTCTTCCAGTGGCTCAGGCCGTCGTGCTTCTACTGCGGCGCCCAACTCGCCTGTGGCTCTCGCCCGCCATCAGAAGGCTGCCCTAGCCAGCTCGCCAGACAGCGTACCCGAATCGGGAGATTGCAACGACAAAGTCTGCATCTCCTGTGGCGTTGACGTCAGTCCCCGCTGGTGGCCACTCGACAAATCCCTGGCCAAAGAGCTCAGTGATGAGGACCCAGAACTTGTCGGCGATGAAGCTAAGAAGTTTGTTGAGCAACGCAAGTTCCGCTGCCACAAGTGCTACAAGATGGGCAAAATGCCTCAGAAGCAAGTGGTGCATGAGCCTGGCCCGCCCGAGGTTGTTGCCGCGCCTGTCCAGCCTACGCCTCCCGTTTCCGTGGCCATCACTACTCCTGCTCCTGCGCCGCCTCCTCAGCCATATGCAGTTCCTGCGGTCATACCTGTTGCCCCGGTCTCTATCATCGAGCGTCCGCCTCCGCTTACTAGTCCTCGGATTGCGCCGCCACCACCTCAACAGCAGGCCGAGCCTCATCGTGGATTCCAGCCCTGGGCTGCTCCTAATGCTCCTGTGCACCGTCCTGCGCCTACCTCGCCCCCCAACCCGGCTCCTCACTCTTCCCGCGACCGGTACTACCCCATGATGATGCCGCCGTTTAGCAATGACTGGTCTAGTGAATACCGCAGTGCCCACCGCAACGATCCAGTTCATCGTCCGGCACCTGAGCCAGTCCCCATGCATACTCCGCGCTATAGCGAACAGGCACCTCCTCCCCCGCCTCCCGCTGCTCCTCCTTCTATGCTGACGTCGCTGCGTCCTCCACCGTTGCCTATCCCCCAAACTCAGTCTGCGCCAATCTCACACCAGCCGCCTGCTTACGGTGCACCATCGTCGTCGCCATCTCTATCTGGTATGCCTCCTGCGCCCAACCATTATCATGGCTATAACTCGGCTCCTCCACCACCGTCTGTACACCACCATACCCACAGCAGCCATAGTAGTCATAGCAGCCACGGGAGCCATGGTGGCCACAACAGTCATGCTCATAGCCATGGCCACTCGAGCCATTCAAACCATAGTCATCACCCATTACCAACGGCGTCTCATAGCCATCATCAGGCACACCACCACTCGCCACATGGCAGCTTGAGCGGCCCTAGTGTTTCATCCAGACGTATCGAGCCACTATCTATGGTCCAGCTTCATCCTCAGCGTCCGTCACCGGTCTACAGCAGCCACGGTGGCTCGCCGATGACAGCTAGAGACTCTTATGGTCACTATGGGCGTGACCGGCCGGTTAGCCAGGCTGGCGGTCCTCCACCCCCTCCTCTGGGACAGCCGTTGTCCAGACCACAGGATGATAGACCTCCCAGTGGACACTCGGCAAATGCCAGTATCAACCCTTCGTTGAAGAATCTGCTCAGCTAAGATTTTCTGCTCACTTTTTATTTTTTCCTTTTATGCTTTTATTTTCTCTTACCAAGCATGGCTCGCATCTTTCATTCTCTTCAAACCTTTCCAACTGAAACGCGTTTCTTGTTTTATTTAGTGTTTACTTTTTTTTGTTTGTTTATTCTATCTTTATTCATGGGAGTTGTCTTTCATGTTTGCGAACTTTATTGAGGTTCTAGACTCATTGTCTCTTTTGGGGGTTTTATTTTCTCATATCTTGGAGGTTGGTTTTGGCTTTCTTTTTTTATTATTATCTTCCGACATTGTCCTGATAAAAAAATGCGCTTCTAATGGCTATTATATCATTCTTTCGGATGGAGCATTTGTATTGCGTGCACTTATTTTTTTTCATTATTGGTTTATATCAATCTTCATGAGTGAAGCTTTTCTACTATTATTACGTTTGTTTGCATATATATATTCTTTTATAAACCTGAGCCGTCGATAACGGTTGCTTTTATCATTGTAATTTGATTACGTGACGATGTCCCTTTATATGTTTATGTTTTTTGATCAAATGCTATCTCAATACTGAAATTGTTATACGTGATTTGACTGATTGTTGTGATGAACTTGCTGTTTTTGATACTGATTAGTCAGCTAGGAGGAAGGGAGAACGTGAGGGTAACCATCTCCGATTGGCTTATTGTGACAAGTCTTGGGTTGGGAATGCTTTTCGGAATATCGAGCTATAAACAATGCGAAGGAGAAGAAGAGACATTCGCAGTGATAGATACATGATGTCCGTTTTCTCGCCACGGGCTCTTTTTACTTTGTGTGTCATCAATAGTGAATGATATAGCACTCTTTTTGGGATTTATCGTGAAACTTGTCGAATCATAGGCACAATGTTATACAACTGGAAGGTCTACTACAGAGTCTATCACAGAGTTGTTTGGGGAATGTATGGGATAGAAGAACTTCCCTAGACAGGCTGTATGAAGGAGTAGGAGCGAGTGTTGAGGTGTTCAGCTCTTTTCGTGTTACTGTTATTTATCCTGCATCGTTCTTCAGTTTTTGGTTGGTGGCGTTTGTTGATAGGTTAGTATTTAATACGCAAATGCGGCACTGCTAAAAGAACACCACACGAAGTGTACTGGACAGTTTTTTCTCTTTTGTTTTACTTCGCTGCAGCTGCATAGACTAGGCTATGAAGCAAAAAAACCACCAGAAAAATAAACAATGCGTCGAAACGGACAGGGGGTTAGTATACAGATTTCCTTTATTTGATGTGACTTGTGTGTTGGCAATATCACATTCTCACGTTGCTACCAGGCTTGACCTGAGGTGCTCTACAATTTGGCTTGACAAAACGGAATCAAGTACGCTATAACAAACAAACCCCGACATTTGCTATATGGACGGACTTCTGAGCTTAACGGAGGACACGAAAGAGGCCTGGAATAATTGTCGAAAGTTCTTTGGCCATCTTTGATAACAACACGGCAGATGGAATGAGATGTGGCGGATGTCTTGTTTCTCTTTTTCTGGCTAAAGTATTCCATTCAATCCATACTATTCTACAATTTCTGCAATTATGTAGTTAGCTTACTTACTAGGGCGGGCGGTTTTTCAATTTTTTCTTTTCTTGTTCGGTCAAAATTGCAGGTATTACACATCAATGCTTGCAACCAATAGGACAAGAGCGAGAGATAGGAATGGAAGGAGCAGAAACTTGAGTGAGGGGCGTGGAATCCCCACGAAAGTCCAGGATATTCCATAGACTTCCATGGGGCTCTGTTTGCCAGGTTTTTTTAGTCTGTTTTTCTGATTCTGGCTGCATTTCCAACCGGCCATGGAACCTCGTAGATTTCCGCCTAGACCCCACTTTATTTTTGTAATACAGTTTTCTTTATTATTGTAGTTATGTTGTTTTGGTTAGATGTATACTTGTTTTCTTGATCTTTTAGGAGCCCCAAGGCATGGAAAAACCAACAAAACAGAGCCTAACATGAATGCCGAGATGGGGTTTGATTATTCAATTTTTTTTTTTGGCCAGTCAGTTGGTACGTATATAGACAGTAGGTTATTTTTGGCGGGAGAGAAAGAGAATCTAGCAGAATCGCTTGATAGACGTCATACAGCTACAAATCAGGGAAATATGTCTACGAATATTCAGTTATCTGTAGTCATATGCTTAAGCCCGCGCGGCATAGTTTCCAAGCCCAAGAACAATCCAAAATACGTCTTAAACTATAGGCGCTACACAGCTAGAAAAGCGCTTAACCAGGCCTGAAATTGCCTAAAAATCTTCTTAGTGAATGCCTATAAAGCCTACAAGCATCTTTATTTTCTCTTTCCTTTAAAGCGCAAGAACGTAGCTTTAATCACAAAAACGAGAAAGAACAAAAAAACAGGCGCCAGACTTAGAAAGTACCACCCTCGGAACTAACCTTTTTTTTTTTTTTTCCTTTCCTCCCTCTTCTTTTTCTTCCTTTCTTTTTTTCTTCTTGATATCGTTTCTATATTTCCTTCTCTTTCATATCAACAAATACGATTGATTCAAAGAATCAACCCATTCGCATTGGAGGTAAGTTTTCTTATCATCTCACTTGCTCAACAATTTTCTAGCGTTTTCCCTCCCCCGGACCTCGAAAGAAACCGAGAACAAGAAGTCAAACTAGGAACACCACCAACCAGCGATTTCTGACTGCGACCTCTGCGACAATTCGACCGACAGTAGCATTACAACATCTCAAACCACCTGGAATTCAGAGTTGGGAGTCTCCTTTCTGCACCTTCAGCCCGAAACCATACATACCCATCATATGTTTTTTGGCCTTTTAGGCTGGAGTCTGCTTGAAAAAAAGCCTAGCATTTCAAATATATGCCCCTCAATCCCAAACTGGACTCTGTTCTTTCCCCTCCATTAAAAAAAGTATCAGGACGAATATTCCAGCAACTGCAACGCTACGCAACCAAGGTATCCCAGCCTATGACAACCTCGCTGAAAAAAAAATACCAAAATAAAACACAAGAACTGAGTCTACGCCCAACCGAAGGCGATCCACGAAGACAAAGTGCTTGATAAACCTGGTCTCCTGGAATCCAAATTATCACCTTGTCCCCCATCTCCTTGAAGCCATAGACGAGAGATAGACTACTGGAAACCTGAAGGGGCACAGAAAACATCCACCCTGTCGTTCCCTCCCTACGATATCTTCCTGTGGCTACTACACCAACTCCGACTCATATTTATTCCAGCTTGATTCCTTTCGAATTTCCGGCTTTGTTTCCTGGCTCCACTGGATACGTCTTGTTCTCTTCTTTCTTTCGAGGACCTTATAGAATACACATATTCTCTCAGCCTTCAACGAGCTAAAAAGAACCCTATATCTGACTTTCTCGTTCATTAGAATACATACTGCCATCGTCTTCCTACCACATCTTTTCTTCTCAATCCTCATAATCGATTCTTCTCGACGGTATCGACACACTTTCACAGCCGTCTTTCATCTCATACGATAAAGAACGATTATCAACCACGATTTCCCTTTAATACCCTCCATATAACACAACCACGACACAATGGTTAAAGATACCAAGCTTTATGACCTTCTAGGCGTAAGTTTAATCCCAGACTACTCAAAGTGTGTCGGCATAGAACCTTTTAAGTGAGGGACGCCAGAAGCCCAGCTGTTCTTTATAAGTTCTGTTAGGCACTATCGTATGCCTATGCAAACTTGTCGAATCCCACACAATCTTTCTATAGTTTATCTATCATCTAAAATATTTTTACGATTCTAACTGTCATACTTAGGTTTCGCCAACATGCTCAGAGGCTGAGCTGAAGAAGGCCTACAAAATCAATGCTCTGAAGTACCATCCTGGTAAGCATTTACAACATTTGCCTCACAGATCCTTTCTAGTACCAATCGCACTCCTCGAGCAATTTCCACAGGGTCCTTAACGAAACGCTTGAAATGGTTGCCCTTGTTTACAACTATGTCAAAATAAGCGGGGTGTTGCGGACCGGAAATCTCATCGAACCGCAAACTACTTTGCTTACATCATTTCACAACAAAAACCATACACACTGCCCGTAGCGCCCTTCGTATCATGTAACTAACCAATCGTTTGTGTAACCAGATAAGAACGCCCACAACCCTGCGGCTGAAGACAAGTTCAAGGAAATCTCCGCAGCATATGAAATCCTGTCCGATACCCAAAAGAGATCGATCTATGATCAATTTGGTGAGCAGGGCCTAGAAAACGGTGGTGGCGGTGGCCACGGTGGCATGGCTGCTGAGGATCTATTTGCCCAGTTCTTCGGTGGCGGCGGTGGCGGCGGCTTCGGTGGTATGTTCGGTGGCGGTGGTGGTATGCCTTCTCGTGGACCTCCCAAGGCTCGCACCATCCACCACACTCACATGGTCTCTCTTGAGGACGTATACCGCGGCAAGATCTCGAAGCTAGCGTTGCAACGCTCCATTGTCTGCCCTAAGTGCACTGGTATCGGTGGTAAGGAGGGCTCTGTCAAGCGCTGCGAGGGCTGCGAGGGCCGTGGTATGAAGATTATGATGCGTCAGATGGGTCCCATGATTCAGCGTTTCCAGACTGTTTGCACAGACTGCAACGGTGAGGGTGAGACCGTCCGTGAAAAGGACCGTTGCAAGCAGTGCAATGGTAAGAAGACCGTCGTCGACCGCAAGGTCCTGCACGTCCACGTCGACCGTGGTGTCCGGAACGGTACCAAGATCGAGTTCCGTGGTGAGGGTGACCAGGCACCTGGTATTCAGGCTGGCGATGTCGTCTTCGAGATTGAGCAGAAGCCTCACACCCGCTTCACCCGCAAGGACGATGACTTGCTGTACAAGTGCGAAATTCCCCTAGTGACCGCCCTGGCTGGTGGTACCATCTACATCGAGCACTTGGACGACCGCTGGTTGAGCGTCGAGGTCCTGCCTGGTGAGGCCATCGCCCAAGGTGCCATCAAGATGATCCGTGGCCAGGGTATGCCCTCTCCTCGCCACCACGACTGTGGTAACATGTACGTTTCCTTTAACGTCAAGTTCCCCGAAAAGGGCTGGACTACCGATGAGGCGGCCTTCCAGTCCCTGCGTGAAATTCTGCCCGGTAGCCCCACTGATGGCATCCCACCTGCAGATGCCATGACCGAGGATGCCGATCTTGAGGATGTTGACAACGCCGCTAGCTCTCGTCAAGGCTTCAACGGTGCCAACATGGAGGAGGAAGATGAGGACGATGGCCACCCTGGTGCTGAGCGTGTCCAGTGCGCTTCCCAGTAAAGCAAACTTGTGACACAGATGTACATGTTTTCTTTTCTTTCTTTTCGTTTTATTTTCATTTTTCCACGACGGGAATAGGTGGGAAAGAGCTAGCATTTGGGATGAAATCTGGCGATGTGTTGGTGTGAAAGGCACCTGTTCTTTTTGTTATTTTACTCCTTTTTTTTCTTCTTTTCTTCCTCATATTCTTTTTTTTATTGGTGGGCTACTATTTTCTTTCTTGTTAACTTTTTTTTCTTTCGGTGAAGTTTTTTGGGTTGATCAGCTCTTGTATTTATTCCTTTAGAAGGATAGGGAGTATAAAAAACAGGAAATCATATGCAACAAACTGAATGTCCAATGAGTCTATACGAAATGACTTGGTGACCATGCTCCTATCTTTGGATTTTCTACTATGTGCTAAAGCTCATATTACGATGCTATACGGTCTTTTTCTATATCTCGAGAAGAAATTGTCTAGTCAAATAGATGTTACTAACATCGAACGAATAGCTTTAGATTTCGTGACCTCCGCATGTGATTCATGAAGGGCAAATTTATAAGAAGTAGAAGTTGCTAGTAAATGATATTTTTATGTTCAAGATACTATGAGTTGAATGTTCAATTGGTAGACGTTAGAGAGTGGTAATGATAATAATAGTAATAGAATGTGAAAAAAGCCTAGCATGAACTTCTTGAGTGACAATCGAAGGGAATGGAAATTAAGGAAACCAAGATCACAACTTCAATGAGCCATGGTGTTATGTATAAAGACATTAGTTATGATAAATGTACAACGCTTTGGTGTAGTACTAAATTTAAAGCGGGCACTGTACGATCACCATTCTGTTACATATATGTAAACAGTACGACTAATTAATAAAACACCCCACTTAACGCGTCTTTGTCGCGTTAAATGGGTGGGCTTTTAAGCGCGTCGTTCGTTGCCAGTACAACTTCCAGCACAATTTGCTACTAGACTTCTATTAGCAACAAGTAATGATTAGTGAAAACATATGCTTACGCTAAAGCTCGAAATCTACAGCCCAAAGATTGAATCTGGAACTACGCGGGCAATTAAAGCTTTTTTTTTTTTACCAATATATCATATTTGTATGGTGGGCTGCCCTTATTCTATCAGGGTTACAGATACTGCAATCTTTTTTACCTCTTGGCTCTCCCTTTTCTGACTTCGAGGGGACCTAAGGTTGTTTTGGTTCCCAAAGTCATTATTTCCATGATTTGACGCTACAGACGCTTTTGATTTCACTTGCCACTACGACGCCACATTAATAAATATTCTAAAAAGTACCAACACGCACCTATAATCACGACATCTTAACGC
Source organism: Davidsoniella eucalypti (assembly GCA_004009845.1). Taxonomy (NCBI): domain Eukaryota; kingdom Fungi; phylum Ascomycota; class Sordariomycetes; order Microascales; family Ceratocystidaceae; genus Davidsoniella; species Davidsoniella eucalypti. Next base: position 49,883 of record RMBW01000022.1, on the reverse strand, counting down.
CGGCCTTGAAATCATTCCCAGAACCATATCACGACACTAGCCACTAGCCATATAACCAATACCTATACCATGGCATCCCGCTCGCCTTCGCCAGCGGCCAGTTCCCCACTACCGAACAGCGGAGCCCTAACCGGTCGCTCACGGTTGGACGCTCTTCTAGCCGCGCAAGATAGTGACGCCGAGAACAGCGGAAGCGATTCCGAGTCGGAGATCACGAAACGTCGGGCAAAAGCACCAATTACCTCCACTAAATTCGCTGGTGCTGTTGCGAACAATGATTCTAGCTCTGAGTCGGAGGAAGAGGTGATACGACCCCGTGGTCGGTTTGCGGCGCAGATGATGGCGGGCAACCAGAAGAATGATGATGCATCCAAGGAAGCAGAGGGCGAGAAAGAAGAAGGCCTGACTGCCAGAGAGAGGCTGAGACGACAGCTTCTAAAGCCAGCGAAGAAACACAAGGAGCCGCCCAACAAAGACAACTCCAAAGCAAACGATAGTCTAGACGACAGCGACTCCGGCCCAGCCAGACCTCGTTCCAAGCCAAAATCCGCTACACAGGATACCGAGCCAGCACCCTCACAATCTGATTCCCAGACACCACCACGAACTACAACGAAATCTCCCGTCCCGGATATCGTAGAAGATCAAGCCGCCGACGAAGATGCTATAGAATCTATGGCTAAAAACCCCAGACTCCAAGCCCTACTCGAGCGTAAGCGCCAAGAACGTGAAGCACGTGAAGCAGAGGAAGCAGCCAAAAAGGGAGCCACACACAATGCCGTTCCATCAGACGACGACGATGGCGATGACGACGTTGCTATGGGAGATGTGGACGACGACATGGAAGACTTCCTTGCCGACAACCCACACAAATCAGCCCCGTCTTCGACACAAAAGGGCAAGACATCCAGACAAGCTCGTCAGGCGAGCAAGAAAGCTCTCGAGGACATGCATCGGGAAACCCAGCGCATGCAGAGAAACATGCAGCTAGCTCATGAGGCCAAGACCCGCAAGAAGTTCGACAAGAAGAAGCTCTTTGACATGTTTGGGTTCAAGCCAGAAGGCGCGGAGGAAGAAGTAAAAACCAAAACACCACCTACAGACCCTCCAGTCGCTGCTCCCACAGCTGAATCCTCTACCGCCGGTCCAGCTAGCAAAGCCCCGGCCACAAAAGACCAGCCAACGGAGAAGGCCAAGAAGCCACTTCGCAAGTTCAAGATCCCAGACCTCAAGCCAGAGAAGATCGAGTTTGAAGGCGGCGAGCTAGAGATTGTAGACTACTCCAATGACCGCATCAGCCAAGTTGCGGTAATGGTAGAGAAGATGCAACCGGGCATGGCCACGCTGCTACAGTTTGGCGGAAGCCGGGAAGATCACATGGTCAAGCGCATGCAGAAACAGGCGCAGGAGGAACTGCGAAGTAAGGCTCGTGACCAAGCCAAGCGCGAGCGCGAGGAACGCATCAAGTTTCTCGAGAGCAAGGGCATTCACGTACAGACTGAGGAAGAGCGTGAACGCGAGATGCGAGATGTCGAGGATATCTTGGCCAAGGCACAGGAGGAAAACGAACGTATCCGTAAGATCGAGCGTCGAGAGGCGCGCAAGAATGGCGAGGTCGACGAGGACGGGCTCTTGGATGACGACAGCGATGATGAATCTTTCAAGGGCTCGGGTGATGAGGAAGGCGATGAGGAAGAGGGTGAGATGGCGCCTCTAGAGCTTTCTGGTTCAGAGGACGAAGAGGAAGATGAAGAAGAGGAGGACGAAGAAGATGAAGAAGTCGAAACGGGCGGTGAGCCTACCAATGCCGACAACGACGACGATGAAGTCGCTATCAAAACGCGTCGGTCGAAGAAGAAAAAGGGCACGCAAGTTCTTTCCGACGACGAAGACGATGCGCCAGCTGTTGAAGTTGCTAAGTCTCCATCGGCTAGTCCGAAGCAAGCAGAGATCAAGGCCATGCAAACTCCACGACCCAAGGCTGGCATTGCCTCTGTGGGCGCTAATGAATCGCCTAGCAACATGGCAGGTCTAACGCCCGTCCTGAGATCCGCCAAGAAGACCTTCATCCCCGGTTTACCGGTGAACGGGCCAGCTGATATGGACCTCGAGGCCATGTTTGCTGGCACTTTCAACGCCAGCCAGGACCCCGATGCGCCACCGGGCGATTTTGACGGGTCTTCGATGCCGGATTTCACGCAAGATGTGTTCCCCATACTCGCGGATAGCCAGCCGGATATCGTCATGGACAGCCAGATTCCTGATACCCAGCCTGAACGAAGCAACCCTGCTCGGGGTAGCCAGGGAACGGAAGAGGAAGAGGAGAGCCAAGGCATTGAAACACAAGGCTTAGTTACCAATTTCAGCTTGAACTTTTCGCAGGATGACTTCGGTCCGGGAAGCCTGAACCGTCAGGATTCAGCTCTCTCGCAAATGTCGAATCTACAACTCACACAAGACCAAGGTCTAGACTTTGTTGAGCCTCTTAAACAGCGATTTGTTAGTAACAAGTCGCCGAAAAAGGCCCCAACTCCCAGTAGAGAAAGCACTGCTGTTCCCGAGTCACCGACACTTGCTGCCAAGGTAGCCAAAAATGGTCGTCTCCGATCCAAGGCAGAGGCTGAAGCTGAAACCAGGCCTCAAGCTGAGCGCCAGGCATCGTCTCGCACGCCAACGCCTACTGTGCCTATGGGGACAGAAGAGCGGAAACGGAAGCCAGACCAGAGCCAGGCGGAGGAGGATGAAGATGATTTTGGCTTTGGCACACGCTCAGCCGCAGAAGTGCTCAAGGAAGCAGCACGGAAGGAACAGAAGCGTGCTAAAAAGAAGGCCGAAGCGTTCGAGAAGAAGAATAGTAAGGCACGCGGCATGGTGGATGACCAGGCCGAGGAATCAGACGACGAGTACGCCGGTCTTGGTGGTGCTGATGGCGAGCTAAGTGACGATGACTCGGATGCTGGCTCGGTACAGGAGATGATCGACGACGAGACCAAGGCCAGCACGGCTGATGAGCGAAAGCTTGCGGCGTTCTACAAGTAAGTTCTAGACGACTATCCCTTACATTGCATTGTCGACTGACCATATGTTTCGTACAGTGAGCGTGAGCGTATCGACGAAGAAGCCCAGCTTCAGAAGCTTTACAAGGATGTCACCACTGGCGGCTTACGCCGTAAACGCGGTGCCGACTACACACTCTCAGATTCCGAATCGGATGGCGAGCGCCAGCGACGCATGAAGCGACGACAGTTTGCCAAGACGCAGCGCGAGTTGTTTGCCTCGAGCGAAGGCATCCGCAAGACGGCCGAAGCCGCTGGAAACGAGGCCTTTATCCGTGCTGTCGCCAATCAGCACACAACCGACGAGATCCCCATCATCGACATGGCGGGCTTGGAAGAGGCTGACGATAATGAAGGTGCTGCTGACAATGCCACGATGCCACCCCCCGGAACCGGCGCTGCCCTCCCGTTGCGCAAGAACAAGCGCAAGAAGGAGAGAAAGGCGAATACGCTACAGGACGTGCGTTCTCAGCTGTCCGAGCTGCTAGAGGATCCCTACGAGCATGCGACCATTGTCGGCCCTGGTAGCGACAACGAAGACGACGGTGGTATCACGCTGGAGATCGTCGGCGGGCCAGGCAAGGAGAACCTCCCCACGAGCAAGTCTCCGCCCCGCGTCATGCGCCGTGCCGGATCGCAGGTCATCGATCGTCTATCTCTCAAGCGCTCGGCATCATCCAGTAGCGCTGGGTCAGCCAACGGGCGTATGGCCTTTGCAGCGCCGGGATCCTCGGTCGGAAGTGGTACAGGCCGCACACGCAGTCTACTCCGAGGCGCAACCAGCTCGCTTATTGCGTCAGCTATGGCGTCGTCTTCGGTGGCAGGCGGAAGCGGTACGGGAAGTACTACGGCTGGCGGTGTTGGTGATGCAAGATCAGGTGACGGTGCTCGGGTTCGCACGGGAGCCGTTAAGGGTTCAGGTTTAAGTGGCTTTGCACGTGAAACGGAGAGGCGTGCGGCATTGGCTGAGAGCGAGAAGAAGAGAGAGGCGAAGAAGCTCAAGGGCGCGGAGAAGAGAGCACAGGCCGTGGGTGGTTTGTTTGGCGGTGGTAAATGGGAATAATCACGATAATCAAGGGCAAACAGGCGTTATTTTATTAGGGTTTTCGTTATAGAGAGAGCCGGGCATCTATCTATCACGAGTGATTTCTTTTCTTGCAACATGGCAGGTAGTTTATGACGGGAAGTGTTATGTATTTTATGTATATATGTATAAACTCTTGATATCATCATCATCGTCACTTTATGTATCTCCTGAGTTTGGCACTCAATATTCCATTTTCTCAAGGTGAATGAGGCCGTTTGGTGGCTGCATATAGGGTTAGCATTATACGTCATTAGGATAAAGAATTCATCCATACATACCGGAGTATATTGCCGTAGCTTGACGCCAGCTTCTCCAAAGATTCTAGACGTGTGGTCATCCATGCTGTATCCCTGACTATACACGACCTCACTGATGCCGACCTGGCAGATCTTGATACTGCATGTTAAGCAAGGGCAAGTATCGCAATACAAGACGGCGCCGTCTCTAATCCGTTCGCGGCCCGCCTCCAACAAAGCGTTTTCCTCTGCATGCAAGCACAGACAAGTAGCCAGCGCAGCACCGCTACCAGAGCCACCAGAGTTACAGCGCGGACAACCGCCGTTAGCGCAGTTGAGCAGACCGCGCGGGGTACCGTTATACCCAGTACTGATGACCCGTTTTTCACGGCCGACGAGAACGCAGCCGACACGGCGTTTCATGCAGTTAGAGCGCTGCGAGGCGAGAGCGGCGAGTGACATGAAGTACAAATCCCAGGATGGACGGAGACGGTCGGGGTTGGCGAGATCGAGTTTACCGAGTGTGGCGTACAGGTTGGCGATGGACGAGGAAGTGTTTAAAAGACGCACGGTAGCGCGGCTTATGAGTGCTTGGAGATCGGACTCTGGGCTGTATAGTTGCTCGTCGCTCTCGTTGACGAAGACTTCAAAGGAGGACGCTGTGGACGATGGGTTAGGGGTAGATGGGGAGGCAGAAGAACTACGCTCGAGGTGCCGCTTCCAACGCATAGCTACTGGGGCATCGATGCTAACTAGCATGAAGAATGGGCGCTGCTCGAACACACTTAGGACTTCGACGTCCACGATGTCCGTGGTTACCCATCGATCTTGCCAACGTAGAGTCACGTAGTCTAGCATAGCGTTGGCCGAAGAAAAGACATGCTCGGGCTTAGGGGGTAATTTTGTGGTCTCCTCCGACGCATTGGTTGGCTTGAGTAGGAGCCGCTTGAAGCCATGATGGTTGATGAGATACTGCGCTACAGTGTTTTTGCCAGCAGATATGCCTATTGAATCTACGCATTAGCCTTGATATACAAAGTGATATGACAGGGTTTGGGGGTTGAGCTTACCACCACAGATGCCGATCAACATGATGACGTAGTGGAATGTTTATTAGGGTTACAGACACAGCAACTAACAGTAGACAAAGGAAGTGACAAAGTAAACAAAGTGTGGTAACAACGTTGTAGAAAACGTCACGATAGTTTGGTGACTTACTAAATAAACTAACATATCAAAACGCCTAGTTTTGGCGCGTTCCTTCCCGTACTTGCAGACCAAAGTAAAAACAAGGCGTCAGAGGATGAGCTACAGTTAGGGTTACATCGCCTCTTAGGACAGTGTTTTGAAACACACACACACTGTCTCGCATGGTCTTCCTTCTTCTTACAGAATCGTGATATCAGAAATCCGACGTCATCTGTCAGATGCTATGCAGGTGACCCAAAGCAGTTGCCAGTAGCTGGTCTAGGCCGCGACATCATTTGATATGTTTGCCCGAGTATTTTACATGTTTTTTTTTTTAGTCAGGCCTGGATGACTTTGTTGAGCCTCCCGTGATAATGCCGAACCCAGGGAGAGGGAATTTTATTCTTCTCTGTTCCTTTGTTTAGGCAAGGTTCAAGGGAAGGTGCATACTTGGAGGCTGATCGTACGTTGGTTCTTTCTATATTTGGGCTGTAGTTCCACGTTTTGGCAACCGCGTTTAGAAGAGTGCGTTTGGGTGGTCGATAAAGGTAATTGCAGTTTGCCGCGTTTTTGTTGCTTCGTCGACGAGACATTCCTCGCACAATATTTTTTTTTGCACTTTTTAAACGTGCAATTATGCGTTTGGATTCGAAAGTGAAAAAAATAGCCGTCGTTGATTTTCAATCAAATTGATTGTGTTGTTTTTGAAAAAAGAAAAACCATCGAAAGAAACCCAAGATACAAAAACATCCGACAAAAAAACCACGGACGAAGAACTAAATAGCCGTGCTAACCTTCTGTCTCGTTTTCTATTCTCTTTACCTTGTTCCCTGTGTTGCTTTGGTTAACGGATTTACCCCGCCTCGTCTTCTCCAGGCTCCATTTCCACTGCCATAGCGAGAGAAAAAAGGGAAGAAAAGCCTAGAAGAGCCCCTCAGAAGCCTTTCTGCTTTGAGTCAGTGAAGTCGTTTTTGGCGCTGATCCATCCCCGTCCTCCGATTGGATCCGGATTTCCTCGCTCTGATTATTCGCTTTGATAAGTTGGCACATGATAGCTGATCAACCAACTAGCTTCGATCATTCCTTTGAATAGTACAGGCTGCTGTTCTCTACATCGCGATACTGACCGACCAAGATATCCCACAGTTGGAGGCTGTCGTCTCGAATTATTCATTTTCACTGCAAAAAGAAAATTGCACTAAGAATAGGGCTAAAACTGCCTGTCATTCGTCTTCCGCCTTGTGACGCACGGCACGTCTCTTTTATTGAACTTTATTGAACTGTTGCCGCTTTCAATATTACCGTTTATGACCAAGAAGAGCCTCTGCGGTCCATCTACAAACCAGGCAAATTAAAGACCGTACTGGAAATACGGGAAAAAAAGCAACCAACTGCCTAATTCAAAGCCCTGGTTCCGGACCTTGCGCACCAATAATAGAGCTTGACAGCCACTAAGATTTACTGTGCCGCCTTCTATTTTTTACCTTTTTTTTACGGCTTAGTGCTTCTACTAGTGAGTGAGTGACTCTTCTCCATTCTTCCCCTTTGGGAATCTATCATAAACAACCTCCAAAACCACCGTCATCTTCTTCTCCTCATCTTTATTGTTCTGCTCTGCTCCTCGCATGTGATCGGCATTTGTAGTTCTATATTAACTCTTCACAAAGCATAACCCGCTGACCGAATCACGACGTGCCATCTCAGTTGGACTTTTAGCCACCAAAACCTGTGATCACTGGCTTTATCATATACGCGCCAACCAGACCCTGTCATACTGCTACTAAAGACGAGAGCAAGACCCTGAAATCACAAACATTTTTGAAACGTACAGACGAGCGTCGCATCACACATTAAACATATACTCTTAAGCTTTACGACTTCTCTTAGACGAACCGCCTTGCATAGTCACTATACGGACTACACTTTGCCTTGTTTGCATCTCGTCCCAAGCCATAGAAAAAAAACCACCACATCTTCAATCATGGCAGACTCTCTCGTGGGCAAGGCCCTCCAATTTGTCCCGCTCTCTTCCGAAATCGAGCTTCCCTTCTACTCAGCCCTCTTCTCTCTCAAGCTCGAACAGGATATGCTTGACGATTCCGCCCGCGCTATCACTGGCGCATACGAAGCTCGTGTTTCCCGCCCCGAGGATAGCTGTAAAGTCCAGGTTGCCGGTAATTCCTTGACCTCACAGTATACAGCACCTCGTGGCTCGGGTCGCGCCGACGGCTTGCTACGCAACACTAACACCTGGGAGGACTTCAAGAACCTCGATCGCAGTGCGTTGCTTAAACACTCGGCTAAACAGCTCTGGGATGCCATTAAAGATGGCACCATCTACTCTGTGCCTTCACTGCTGTCGTCTTTCTTGATCATCTCGTACGCCGACCTTAAGAAATTTAACTATACTTATTGGTTCGCTTTTCCTGCTCTGCATTCTGCTTGGCTTCACGCTACGGAGATCGCCAACATCACACCCCAAGAGAGCACCGCCTTGGTCGAAAGCGTGGACGGCTGGCAGTACCGGGTTAAAGATCCCCGGCAGCATGGCTTCTTCTTGGCCAAGAAGGTCTTGCGCTCTTCTCTTAACGAAGACGGCGACGAAGAAATGACCGAGCTTGCCACTGAGTTTCGGTCTACCATGGATGACGGAGATAACGAGCTGCCTTACGTATGGGTTATCGATAGTCTAGGAAAGTTTGACCAAGGCTTCTTCGAAGGCGTTGCCGATGAAGATCGGTTCGTTGGGTTTATTGACTCTTCGACATACGCACGGAACCCCGGTTGGCAGCTCCGAAATCTTCTGGTACTTGTTCAGCGCCGCTTCGGCATGAAGAAAGTCAATGTATTGTGCTACCGCGATGTCCATAGCCATCGCGATGCCGCTCGAACCGTTATCATGACACTAGAAGCTACCGAAACTCCCACCGAGTCTCTACAGGAAGCAGAGATGCCCAAAGTCACGGGCTGGGAGAAGAATGGCTCGGCGTTTAAGTATAAGCGCGTTAGCTTAGCCGCCTACATGGACCCTATGCGCATAGCTGACCAGTCTGTTGACCTCAATCTGAAATTGATGAAGTGGCGCCTAGCCCCGAACCTAAATCTAGAGAACATTAGTAAGCAAAAGTGTCTGCTTTTGGGTGCTGGTACGCTCGGAAGCTACGTATCACGTAACCTGATGGCCTGGGGAATCCGGAATATCACCTTTGTCGATTATGGAAAGGTCTCGTTCTCCAATCCTGTTCGCCAGCCGCTTTTCAATTTCAAGGACTGTTTGGACGGAGGAGCGCCCAAGGCGGCCACTGCTGCTGCTGCGTTGAAGTTGATCTATCCTGGAGTCACTGCCGAAGGCCATCAGTTCGCAGTGCCCATGCTAGGTCACGCCGTGACTAATGCCGAGGAGACCAAGGCTGACTTCGAAAAACTACGGGGCTTAATTGATGACCATGATGTCGTCTTTCTCCTCATGGACACACGCGAGTCACGCTGGCTCCCGACTGTCATGGCCAAGGCTGCCGGAAAGATTGTGCTAAACGCCGCTCTTGGGTTTGATAGCTATGTCGTCATGCGTCATGGCGCCGAGATTGATAACAACCCAGAGCCGGCTCTGGTTGGTCAAAAGCCTCTAGGCTGTTATTTCTGCAATGACGTTGTGGCGCCTGCTGATGTAAGTCAACTTCGCCTGCTATACTAACTATTTCTTACGGTGACATACACTAACACCGTGCTCTTTCTTGTCTACTATAGTCTATGCGTGATCAGACACTTGATCAGCAATGTACAGTCACTCGCCCAGGCGTTGCCCCAATTGCGTCTGCTATGGCCGTCGAGCTACTCGCCAGTATCCTTCAACACCCCTTACAAGGCAAAGCCTCCGCGCCTAAAACCACTGGCCTACACGCCGAGCGCGACCCTCCCGACCATCCTCTGGGTACTGTGCCCCATCAAGTACGCGGCTTCGTTTCTTCCTTCCAAAACGTTGTGCTCCGTGGCGAAGCCTACCCCAACTGTAGTGCTTGTAGCCCTGTGATTCTTGATGCCTACCGTCAACAAGGCTGGGCCTTTGTCGAGCGTGCTTTACGCGAAAAGGACTACGTTGCCGAGCTTTCTGGTCTTGCAGAGCTTCAGCGCAAGGCTGAGCAGATGGTTTCTGAGGTCGATTGGGATTCGGAGGAAGGCGGCAGTGCTGGTGGTAGCGTTGTTGCATCGGATGGTGAGGGTGAGCTGCTATAGAATAGCTCGCGAACCCTCAACAAAAAACCACCGCGTCAGATTCAGTTGGTAGGAGAGCTGAAGATGAGGATATTTTTAAGTGATGGCACTTGACATGAGTAGCCCTGAACATAACACCTCAAATCAGACTGCGCTTGAAAAATCAAAAGAAGGAGGAGAATCATCATCAGGGACACACTACTTGCCATGATGGGTCAAACAGCACATTATCTAGCACGTCTTTTTTTCTTTCTAGTTGATATGTCTGACATTATCAACTACAATTATGATCAAGTACTATTTAGTACTCACACACTTATCATTGCTTAGGTTTACAATGGCGTTAGGAAACGGACATCATTATCTTATTATCGTCAAGGCTAGGTTTATATCACAGCTATAATGCAGTAGAATTAACATACACACATTCGACATTACCGGCACCTAGGATAAAGCTTCAGCGAATTCTAGTATATTTTTAATGAACTCTATGAATAAGAATCCATGTTAGATATGTGATATCTCAAAACCAAATGTCCTTAAAACGCAATAGTGCTTATTTCTGAACGTCAGATGTCCATAGTGTTCTATGACTATGCTTAACATGGAAGCCACATCTATCTGCCAATGTCCTTGTTTCATCATCGTCTACTTCGTTCACTACGACCCGTTATCGTTCTCCGCGGTGGGCCAAAAGAATGCGCTCTTTCCAGCGGGAAACTAACCGATCTACGAGTCGTTGGAAGATATCCATCACGTGCATCAAATTCGTTTGTAGGGGGCGCAGGCCATTTTTGTTTCGGGCGTTTAAGAGCCGATGCCGAAGGTATAAAGGTATAATTTGACGGGCCACCTCGAAAGATCCTGTTCCACAATGCCTTGACGTCACCGGTGAACCAGAGACCGCATAGGACGAAGATTAGGGTTACGGGAGCTGCGACGGCCCAGTAGAAACGTTGGGTGTATTGGTTAGGCGTGTTCATGCCGAGAATGCTACTGATGGTGCCAAGAGGCAGGAAGATGACGGTCACCCAGGTGAAGAAGAAGATGGCTTGTTCTTGGCGGTTCTTTGTCACGTTGACGTGTTGGTCAATCTACAATGTCACGATCAGGTTAGCTCGAATTCTTGTCATAGTGTGATGTGTGAGAAGATACATACCTTATCTAATAAAGAGCGACATCGGTGGCCCATGTCCTTGAAATCGTATAGATGAGTGTCCAGCAAATCGGCCGAATCAGCGATGATGGCGTTACCGATGCGACTCAAGTCAATTTTATTTTCGAGAACATTGTAGGCGGTTGATCGGGAAGAGCTTTGGTAAGGAGAGGGCTCGGGGAGGATCTGTTCAGCTTGTTTCTCGGCATGGTTGATGATTTGACGCTGTCTTTTGATGAGGTCGTAGATGATTTTGATCTCATCAAGAGCGAGATTTACCTTGATTTCATATTCATGATCGACACTGCGGAAGCTCTGATGTCGGTTTTTGTGTGTGATAATTTCCTCCTGTTATGATAACCAACCATTGAATTAGTAATGGATTCAAAAGACTTGAATGGCTTGGATTGTGGTGATATTGAGACTTACCAATTTCCTTACGTGTTGTTCATAAATCTGGACATGGCTTTGTCTGTTTGCGATCTGGTTGTTTATGAGATAATTGCAGATTGTCAAGAAGACTGCTTGTGGTTGGATAATCGCGTGATCTTTAAGTTTGCTCCCGAACGACTGGTCGATCACAGAAAAGACTGGTTTCGTGATGAGATTAGATGCGCGCTTTATGTGCGCCTTGAATGGTGATGATATGACATTTGGGTGATAAATGTGCATCAAAGAGAACATGATATGTAGATAAGCGTCTGTAAAGTCTGGAGCAAGCTTATTCTTGATCTTGGGCGTGGCTAGTGCCATATATCTTCCCGTCTCTGAGATTTTGTTGGCTAGATGGCGCATCTCGCCAAGAATCAGATAATATTCAACGTAGGGCACACCGTGCTTTTGTTTCTTGCTAGGTTTCATCACCAGCTTGCCGACCATGCTCCAGTATTTATCTACTGTCGGGCCAGTGGTGTTGAGCGGGAGGAAAAATCGGAAGATGGTTACGGCTGCGTTGAATAGGTCAATTCTGTTCTCCAAGCCGTCTTCGCCCGCTATTTTGATGCTTGGCGGACGTCCGTCATCTCCGCTCTCGACTCCACCTTGGGTGACAGTGGCAGTCTCGGACTTGAGGGATTTGTAGATGGATGATACGTTCAAGTCCGTTCGAATCTTGTGGTATCGTCTGCGTTCGTCCAGTTTGGTGTGTGTCACGATATAGTCCTCGAATCGCTGTAAGAAACTAGTGACCTCGTCCGTCGACAGCATTGTTTCGTCCTTGGAATGCCATGCTATGGCATGGAAAGATTGCGAAGTCTCTAGATCCCTAGATGGGCTTGGGCCGGTTGGAGGCGGAGTAGAAAAGGCCGCGTTTTCTAGACGACGTATGGGATGTGGTGTTCCCTCATCATCTGTGGCAACTGAAGCAAAGGTGATATCGCCTAGCTCATTGTCGATGTTTATCAAAACGCCGCCTGTTGCGGTAGGAACGGCCGTACTACAATCCAATCTTATTAGTATGCGATATGACATTTAGCGTAAAATCAAGGGATTAATTAACAGGGTACATACTCAATAGTAAGCTCGATTGTTTGGTTGGCTGACTTCTTCTCAAGTAGTTTCACGATAGAAGGCCACTTCTTCTCCGTGATTATGCGATCCTCGTGCTTGAAAATAAGGCGGTGTAGGTAAAGATCTTTGAAATGGCCAGCAAATGTCTGTTTGGTAAGTTACACAGTGTTTGTTAGCATATGTTGACTTGGTTGCACAAGAATATCGGAACATAACAATTGTCAACTTACAAACCAATCACGACACTCCTCATAGCTAAATGACCACGAAATTGAAGATGCCAGATTGACAATCAACTTTCCCTTTGCAGTATTCGGGCCCCTTTGTATGCTTGGGCTCAGGCTCGGACTTGGGTTCAGTGGCGTCAAACGCAAGATTTTGCGCTTATTCAGCTGTTCTTGAGAAATGCCACAGGTTATCATTAACCCTAGATCATCATGTTAGCCATCAAAGCACCAATTTTTATAACCCATACATTAAACTTACTATCATCCAATAACAAACACCAAACTTGACGAACGTGATAACACTGCTCGTTCATATCTTTAGAAAGCTGCTCAGCCACGACTTGTCTAAGATCTCGTTGTTTAGGAGTTACCGGGATTATCTCCTGCAAAAGTGTTGTCACAGGGAGACTCCCGCCGTCGGTTGTATCCGGGGAAGACATGGCTAGGCCACTATATTTCTCGAATGACAAGTATGGAAAACAGTACCATTCAAGTTTTTTGTGTTTGTATGACGATCCGGATTTACTGTGTAACTGCGAATCATTGCTTCGAAACGTTTCAGAGCCATGTTCCATACAATGAATGTAGTTTTGCATTTCGTTTTTTTTCTGGCGGGCGTACTTCTTTTCGATGATCTTCAGGTTTCTGTTGATGAACTTTAAATCATCGTGGTCGAGAAATGACAGCTTATTTATCTCGGCCTGTATCTCTGGTTAGCCAATATCTCACTAATAGAGTCAGTGGGGGAGTACAAACCACAAACTGGGAGAAACATGAGACGTCCAGCATACTTTGAAGAGTGTTAGTATTGGTACATTCCTCAGAAACGAGTCACTTACATCAAATTAAACAAAACGTTGTTTGTAGTCGAGTACGCATCATCATATATGAGCCTGACTTTGCGGGTATCATCACTGTGAGGAGTGTATTGTGACTCTGTGATAGCAAGTCTGGACCCTTTCAGTTGTTGGATTGATAATGGATGCCGTAATCTAGGCTCCGGAGTGTTTACTGTTCCTTGGCGAGAATCACCATCTTCATCCGTCTGCGAGTTCACCAACGTTGGGCTACTTTCGTTGGCGAGATCAAAACTGTTGAAATTAAATATTGAGATGTTTCCCGAGATCTCTTCGGAATAAAACGGCTCAGTATCATCTGACTCGCAGCCATCATCATAAACAGAATCTCTAGTTTTACTCCTGGCTAATAGTCTATTTGGATGGAGGACTAGAGTCTTGGACATTTGAGCGCCATTCATAGACCTCATCGTCCGCAGCGGCCTCACTGGCCTCATCACGTTAGACTCAACAGCTGACATATGGCTAGGAGCGACAGATGGCCTTCGTGGATTTTCCCGGCTCGATGTAGGCATAGGCGTAATTATGGATGAACGACGCGAAATTGAAGGTCTGGCCGATCGGGATCTACGAGGTATCTCCATGGAATCAAATGATGATGATGAAGAGTACGGGGAGTCATCGGACATAATAACGTATGATGATGGCGACCCAGTCCGCCGTGTAGAGCTGGGCTGTAAAGGCAAAGAAGGACTGTATTCGGCAGACATGCTACTAGTATTGTAATTTGCAGGCCCTGATTCATATAAAGTCGGCTCATTTTCCGAAAATCGAACACCCGGAGATGAAGAGTCTAGATTTGCCCTAGAACCGATGGGTGGTTGTGTAGGGGAAGCATATGTCAGATTCTGGGCTAGTGGAACAGAACCTTGATTAGAGGGATATGTTGGCCAGAATTCATATCCATATCCAGCAGCTTGATAAGGATATGGATTGTAGGGAAAATTCTGGGGTTGGCTCGGCGGGTACGTGGGATAAGTAGGCATTTGCATATGTGGTGTTGCATTCGGTGGTTGATTCCATCCATTACTCATGGATGAGCGGGCTCGATTATAGCTGCGTCTTCTATTGCCATATCTGTCGGTAGATAAAGATCGAGTTCTAGTGAACGAACGTGGTCGACGAAGACGGGTGTCGCCATCATCAGATTCATCGGAAGGAGAATATGAATAATCAGAATCTTCGCTAGAAATCAGTGTGGATCGGTAATCACGGCTGCTATGTCTAGGTGGAGAACGGGTGGACCGTGATGGTCTTCTTTTATCGTCAGAGGAGTTGGCATAAAACGTAGGTGATATATCACGGTCCCGACGTTCCTGTCTTGACCTATTCGGAGAGCTGTACTGCCTCGAGCGAGAACCTAGAATATTATCACCATCTGAGATATGTTGAGAAAATTCGTTGTGGTTATAGTCTCGAGACCTAGAGGCTCGTGATGGATATCGGGATGTACCTCTCACGTCAGACCCCGTTTTGCGATCTCTAGAGTATCGGGAACGAGAGTCTCTACTTTCACGAGGGTATATCTCTGGGTAAACGTTCCGGTGCCTAGCGCTATTAGATCTACCTGTAGAATGCACAGATCGTTCAATACGATCCGGCGAACGAGATCTTGGCGACCGGCCTTCAGAAGAGTCCAGGTGTTCTCCATTCAACGGCCTACCTTTACGAGGCCTCGAGGTATTTTTATTCGGCAACGTGAATCTCAGTTCTCGTCTCACCCGATCATTCTCAGTAGATATTGTTGGCCCATTATAATCATCATCGCCGCCATCACTTGGAAAAACGTGAGCAAGATGAGGTGTGGGAGGTGGTCGCTGTGATCTGTCAGAGGTAGCATGACTACCCGTAACATGACGGAGTGATTGAGATGATGATGCCTAAGTAGTAAGGTTAATAACATGGTCACGTGAGATGTCTTTCTAGATTTGGCGGTGCTTACAAGAGGTGTTTCTACTTCGTCTTCGACAAATGCTTGATATTCTCGTTCTGATCTTAACTCAGAACGGGTGTCTTTAGGCTGATATAACACCAATTGTCGCGAATTATGTGGCAATTCATGATCAGGACTTCCAATTTCTGCTGTATCGTGAGCTGAATGTTGAGCCAAAGTACTAGGGTTATCAAGGGTTGGCTCTTGGGGGTCCATGATAAGATGTTGAATTGCAAGAAAGATGTTATAGTAGACAAATGAATGATGAGATAATAATGAACCTTGATTGTCACTATCAAAGAATAGGAAAGAATACAATGACAAGATATAGATAATCGATATGAAAAAGGAAAAAAGAAAATTCACAACGCAATTGTCGGGAAAATGCGTCACGGATAACAGAAGGACTCGAAGACTCGATGGAGCTCGAGTTGTTGCCCGAGTACTTAGTTGTAAGCCTGCTCCAAATCCAGCTCATGCATGGCATGGCATGGCATGGCCTGTACGTGCATACATACATATATTGGCACAGCCTGGGAGGGGAGTGTCCCTCTGCAAACAGTTAGTGGCCTGCTGTATTGCAATAAGCGAGCTGACAATATGCAACATCATCTTCCACTTTGCATACAACTCTGTCTTTTCTTTTGTAGGCCGAAAGAATTCAGTTATAAATCAATTGGCAGGCGGCTAATGTCAAGGTAGAGAGTAAGCTAGCCTGTCAATACTGAGGCCTAGACTATAGGTAAATTAGTCTTCATAATTAATTGTAGGAAGTTCGAGAAATTAAGCCAAGAAAAAAAAACTTCGCACCACAGAGTCTTTATTTTGTATTTTTTTATATTCATTAATCGTATGGAGCTATAGAGCTATGAAGATGTCCATCACAGGGTCTAAAAGTACCTGAAAATACCCAAAAAGGCAGATCCTGTTCCAACACTAACAATAATTACCGGGCCCGACGATCTAGATGGTGCTATTAATGTGAAGAAAAACAAGCCTCGTGTTTCAGTAGACGGTCGTTGGCGTGCCATAGATGACAGAGGTTCTTGGCTATGATTGGTAGTATATTCAACCAGAGCGGCCTCAAGAACTTGATTGGCTAGTTGGTTGATAACCCTCATTGTGCCTTAAACCATGTCTGCCCTGCCCTTCGGCTCTCCCGATCTCTGCCAATATCGTGTATTACGCCTTTGATGAAGTAAGTATTCGACTCCTGACTTTGTATGCCTTGGGAGCCCAGAGATCGAATATTAGCTATGCCGTCACTGCGACTTCGCATCGCTTCCCAGAAATCTCTTGACTAAGTTCCAGATCTTTCGCTGGTCATGTGATACAAGCTGAGAAGCCATAATACAGGTGGCTGTTATTGGCAGCGAGATAGCCTAGTATGCCTATTGTCCGATATTCATGTTACGGACAACATCGGAGGTGTTCATGCCGAATATACTGCTTATAGTGCCTAAAGGTGGGAAAATAACAGCGACTATCGTGAAGATGAACACGGTGTGGCCTTGCCGCAGTTTGGCTACCTAGACACTACCTTCTAGCTAAAGGAAGAATGGATGTTAGTTGACTCTGATTCGTGAGTTCTTTCGAGTTCTCTATGACAACTAACCTCGGATTTAATGTCCTGGAAGCGTTTGTGCATGCGGGAAACCCTTTGGGAGTCAGCCTTGGCTTTCACTAGACACGGCTTGATAGTCTGATAAAGTGGATTATTGCGCTGGAAGAAGTCCTCGCATTCCAGTTGCAAGTACTTTCACGTGCCAATCTCATTGCATCTAGTGAAGCTCAGATTCAGATATGATAGTTCGTTGAGGAGTAGCCACCGAGTCTTCATGACATTGGCGATAATCTCAGTTTCTTCTATGGCGCAGATGATCTTTGCTTCTTTATGTTTATACTATTGTAGCCTCGTATATAGCCTATCTCTTCAGTATGAATTTGCTGGCTGTGTGTAACAGATCGGTATACATAACAAAGGAGAGCGGGAGTCAAACTGGACTTACGAGGTCTTTGAGATATTTATAGTACAGACTAACTATCCTGACTGTTTTCTTCTCATCATTGCTGTACCTATGCGGCTTGCTTTGCTCGTCTAGTAACTTGCTGTATATCAGTAGTGCAAGATGACCAGGAGAGACCATCGCCTTTGACTCAAGTTTTTCCAGCTTTTGGGGTTGTAGGTATAGATGCATAGCTGATACGAGATCATTCATGGCGTGGTCCATACAGTTGTAAAATTTCTCGATATCTCTCGTACATGTTCCTATCATGACTGTGATGAAGTACAGAAAAGCAGCTGCAAAGTTTGATCTTACTATGGTATTAGGAGCATCTCCTGGGGATTGTATGGCGCGGTTCAGATGACGCATATGAGCTTGATGAACGACAACTCTGCGGCAGGAATCTTGACCTGCAGTTGAATGTCATTATCCGGGTCTTCTTGCGGGGTTGAGTCATCTGCTACTTGTAGTTGAAACTCTTCTTGAAGTTGGCGACACTCCTTGATAGTATGCAGATTTTATGTGAGGTCTCTTTTGTTCATAGTTGAAGCTGTCTGGAACAATTGGAACCCGATAATCCCCAAACGAGTGGTCATTGGAATCTCCAGACAAGGGAACCCCATCATTGTACTGAAAGTTATATGAGTTGGTAGCATGGCCTTGTAAGGCTGCCTCACAGGAGATGATTGTAGATATGCGCAAAAGTCTCTTGAGAGTCTCATATTCTTCTGATGCCATCATATCTCGCTCTTCTGGTGAGACATTGCTGCCCAAAGCATATAAAGATATGTTAGTAAATACTTGAATACAATGCTCTTGTTAGTGTGTAACGTACTACTAGTCCGGTGTTCGTAGTTAATACGACTGTTCATCTTGATGTCAAGCACACGAGGATCGATATGGTAACAGACCAAGGCCAATTTGAGTTCGTCAGAATTTGGCTATTTATATAAACGGCGATATCTTAAAACTATCTACAGGTGTAACCTTGGCAAGGCCATTTGCCTTACATATTATAATTTGACTGTGAAGATTCGGGACTTTCTGGGCAATGGCCTGTCGACTAGCTACCTTAACATCATGGCCCTGATTTAACGAGAAAACCATTAGTTAAAGTCAAGTGATTCAAATGGTTTCCAAAGTACCGCCAACACGACGCCCAAAGTGGCTATGCAAGTGAGTGGTTCTACAACTAAGCCATACTTGTTCCAATTGTGTTTTCTACATAGAGCTGCAGGGCACCGGAGAGCTAACTGTATGGGCACAACGATGTTGCATTGTATCTGTATCATCAGCCTTTTTGAGGACGGTCGTGGGTCTTGTGGCTTACCAAAAAAGAAAAAAAGGAGGCTAAATGACCACTGATACCACCAGGCTATACTTTTTTTGTCGAAGTCAACGCGAGCAGCGTAGCAATATTAGCTTTCTGTCTATTTTTAACTGAGCTGATTAGTTGTAGCTGTAAGCCTTATTTGCGAATTACGCCCTGTATGGAACTGATCGACATACTACCACTTCCATCAATATTCTAGAAAACTAAAGCCTCTTGAATCGAATGTAGAGTAGCATGGATGGTCCTTTTACATCTATTTTCTTTCTAAATGCTGTGCCGTGTGCTTCACCTAACCTATGACTAAGCCTTAAACTCTAATATAGTGGGCTTGACAAACCTCAATGGAATACAGAAAAGATCGAGATCCAAAGGTATAGTTACAGATAGGAATATCACATGAATTGGGAAATTCACTATGAAAAGCAAACATTAAGCAAGTAGGTAACTAATCAAGGTCTAGCTAACCCTTTAGATATCCGTTGTGGCCTGGAGTATCTTGAGAGAAGAACGTGTTTATGCTGTGTTGTAAGAAGGTCAACACAGTCGTAAGATGCCTCACGATTAAGGGATCCTAACTATGCTGAAGAGTAGTGAGTACTTCCTAGTTTCACTCTTTGGTCTGCTACTTGCCGCCTATAAGACACATATATATCTTCTAAGAGCTGCTCGATACTGTCAGTCAAGCCCCTCAGATCCCCAGTGCTATGATTGATAGATTACAAGTACATGGCTTAATATAAAATATTCACAAACACTACCAAAAAAGGTAATGACAGTATAAGGTTGTAGACTTTTTACAAGACTTCCATATACCACAACAATATTTTATCTCTGCTGACATATTCATTTTGCTTCTGACGGAAGATCTTCAACCACATGATGTAATTATGGCTCTGTAAGATTTCACCAAAGCTACTGAATAAAAATATACATATATCCAAAGTGGACCTATGCTAAAATCTGACAAGGCTACAACTTGGAGATATGTAGTCATTCACATTAATCAACAGCAGGCTGCGTTTTGGCTTAATCCTAAAGGGATATATACGCACTTTTTGATTAACACGGACGTGTCCAGAGCAGGCTTCATAGTTCGATAGAACATTGCCTACATGGATTTATCTAGAAACTGATAGGCCAGAGTCTACTCGATCGAATGGGGTCCAATATGGGCTAGTGTATAAATCCAATGGCATGTTGAAACAAAATATCCATCTCTCGGCGCCTAGTTACTTTTGAATTCTATTTTATTAAGGTGGAAATAGAGCTTTAATAGCTATGTAGCACCTCGGTATCCTAAGATACACAGATACACAACCCTGAACTGACACTAGTATACAATGTAAGGCGAAGGACAACATACTTCTCACATGTAGTGTATTAGACAACTGAGTGTTATCGGAGGAGTTCACCAGGCTAGAAATGAGGCCGGAGATAACCTAACCGAAGCTTACAAATATTGATATGCAATGGTATGGTTGCCCAGCTGGTTACATACGTTACGTTCAGTAATCCTGAGAGAAAGGCAGCATTCACCACCATTACGCTATCTCCATTTCTGTCTACATCGACGCTTTCTCTCAGAATGATAGATATGTACGCTTACAAAACAAGTCCGTCTTCGGCTTTTCGCAATCGAATATTAAGGTAAGACTAACTTGATATACCATATAAGTAGACTCTTACTCCCGAACACAAGTATCCATGCTTATATTTCTAAAAAGTGAATACACTATCTTATTCCTCTTCATATATTCTTACGATATCAAATTCTAATACTGGTTTCTTTTCTTTTCACTTTTCCTTTTTTCAACATACTTGCCATGGCACACGAACTACAGTCAGAGACTTATGATCTTTTTGATTGGGGAGGCCCCCAAGAAGAATGTATCGCTTCAACGGTCTGGCGATCGATGAATGAACACTACGAAGGGTATATTCCGGATTTATTCAAAAAATGGCTTGTACCCAGCCACAGGATCTGCCAGACCTTCATCATTGTCACGTTTGACCACGACTATAGCACTCTGGATGGGGACCAGTCTAGCCAAGTCTCATTCTTAAGTATGTGGGGAGACATGCATTCCATTTCTCCAGACTGTATCTTAAAGCCACTTGTGAACCTCATTAGGGATGTCCATGATACAGAAGCATCTTTGATATCGACTCCTCTGGTGACTGAAGTGCTAGAGTGGAAATTTATGTGTAACGACAGGAGCGACATCCGCAGCCTGGCTTACACACTGACGTCGATGCTGCGTAAATGGAAATATTACTATTCAAACGGTGAAACTACGGTTCACATATTGGCTAATGGGCTCGCAGGCCTGCCGGTGAAAGCGGCACTCGGTAAGATGGTGAAGACCCTACGTCGTCGTAATCAACAACTGGCAATCAAAACAGTGTCATTTTTCGGAACCCCTCACACTGGCTCAACCGCCCTCCAAGGAACGAATCACTTTAGGCAAGAATTCCTATACCTTCGACGTGATTTACCAGAATCGTTCTGGAGAGACGACTGGTCATATTGGGACCAAGGAGAGTCCCCTTGGGTGCGTTTTAAAGATCGTTTTCCGAACTTGAAAAGTTCCTCTTTCGAATCAAGCGGATATGACCACAATAGTGGTGGTCACATGCTAGCAGAAGACTTGAAAAATTATCTACGAGAATGCCAAAGTGGCACGAATCAGGAAAGTCCCGCCTTGAGCCTTCATCGGCTTTGTTTGATGGAAAGATTGGGTCATATCGCAAATCCATCTAAGTTTCCTACTTGCGATCCCACTATTAAGCTCAGATGCTCATTCTCAGAGTGTGCCAATATTACTCCCACTACGCTATCTTTGATTCGAAAACATATTCAAAGTCTAGTGAAGAATTGTATCGACACTAAGGAATCGAAAAATTCGGTAAAAGTGAAGCTTCAGGAATCTCTTTTCGCCAAAGATTGGATGACTGCAACAATATTCTTTGGCTATCAATCATATGATACCATTTCAAGAGATGAAAACGACGACACTTTCGATAATATACGACATTCGACCGAAGATAACAGCGAGATAACTATCGCCCATAGGTTCTCATACCTACACCAAAAAAATCAACCTCGAGACGAGGACAAAGTCCTTGAAGTCTTCAGTTATTTGACTAATTCAGATGACATGAGATTTGCTCTATGGATTTACTCCCCTCTGATAATGAGCAGCGTTCTTGAGGTAGACAAAGCATTTCCATACGACGATATGCAATTTACTGACATATATTTAGACATACATTGATAAATTATTCATCCACAATGACCAGAGTTCCTCTACGTACAAAGATGTACAGCGAGTAGAGGAAATATTGTCGTCTTGTGACATGAATGATCAGTTTGAACACTTCCGGCACTATCGTGCAACTCAATTAAAAGCTAAGCCCAAAGCTGAGTCTGATGTCAAAGCCGAGGTTCAACCCCGAGTTGCACTCGGAACTGAGGCGTCAGGGCATACGGCTTCACCTATTCCGACAGCAATATCATATGCCAACGACATGTTCAACATAGTCATTCCTTTTCTTTCTTTCGATACATTTTCGAGCGTCGCTGAAAGGGAGTCTTTACTACAAAATAATGCCAGCAACCAAGGCGCGAAATCCCCAAGTCCAGATACACGTCTTGAATTTCTGGCAATCAGATGTGGCGAGCAGGTTTTCCACCGGCAGAACATTCTAGACTATAAAAAAACAACAGGAGTCCTTCCCACGAAGTCAGCAGGATCGAGCCATATTCCCGGCACAAATGCTGCAAAGAAGCAAGAGCTGAGATCTAAGTATCAAGGAGGGCATGACCAGGGAATGGACCGCAAATTTTCTATAGATGAAGCTATTTTAGGTCATATCATTATGGTCGATCGCCTATGTATATGGGCAAATCAAGGCAAGTAATTGATAAAACCTATATGATGTAATTCAGATACCAGTGGTCTAATGAGAAACAGATTACGTATTATCTTCTACAACAGATTCCGAGCCATCAAATCCTACCAATACGGCGTCATCGCAACACGCCAGAGTGCCGGTTCTCACACGATGCTTCAAAGAGTCGTACGACCGAAGCTTTCTTTCCCAATTTGCCAATGCTATAGAGCCAAGGGGTGGAATAAGCCATTTCATAAGCCAGGTCATTCACGCTGTAGAATTACCCTTCAGTAGGAGCGACCACTCGATGAATTTGGATGAAGTCGTAGGTCGTGAAATCCACAATTGTGTAAGTCAACCTTGTACTTCTTCTCTTGTACTTCTTCTGGGTTTACACCATACTCTCTGTACATACTGATCAACATATATAATTAAATCTAGATGGATATCGAAACCTGCTCTACAGATTGGGATGTAGATCATCTACGCGATTGGCAAGAAAGGCATACAGTCCGATCATACCGCCTATTTCACTACAGCCGACAAATCAAAGCCATCATTGCCATTCTAACAGAACAGCATACAATTCTAAAAACAATGTGGGAGGTTATTGGAGACAAAGAACTTGTAATCATCGAAGTCACATACCGCATTACAAGTTGTTTTCGAGATATCGAAAAAAGAATAAAGACATTCAACCATTTTGCAACTACAGTCGAAAGCCATATTTCTGCACAGACCAAGAGATCACCACACGAAAAGAAAATATCGACCATCATCGAGTCTAAAGAAAAGAAACGGAAGGACGACCTTGATATGGCCAGAAACAATTTGTTGCAGCTATTCACCATCATAACAGTGGTGTTTGCCTCGGCCTCGCTCATGACTTCGATATTTGGAATGAACGTCCAAGAATGGGGCGACAATGGCTTGCCACTAAGAGTTTCCATGACGGTCATAGCTATAGGCGTTAGCATTTCGATTATGGCCGTGATCATCGTGAAACTACTCACCAAGCTCAAGAACAAAAAAGACAGCAAGAAAGGATCTACATGGTTACAAATTTGCTGTGAGCAATTAGGACGTCTACAGTCAAGAGGATTCTTGGAGGCACAGCTGCTATGTATAACTCTCACCTCCATCCTACAAGATATTTTGAGGTGGGTGATGCTATCCGGAGCACTCCTCGTCATCAGTTTTCGTATATTTCGACGTTGGATTCTGAAAATTTCCCGAAAACCTAGGTTGCTACTGGGCGGACAGAATGGCCGTTATACCACTACAACTTCTAACGTATAGTCAGGGGCTCAGATTGGCACTACGTAAAATATTGGGATAAATTGTTAGTTAACTATAAAAAATAACATCTATATTATATGACTATGCTACATCATCTTGGTGCTTCAAAGCATCTCTTCTACAAGCATACAACAGCCACTTACATGGGGTATTCTGTGAAAACATTTTGTTTCTATCTGTAGATTTGTACATGTACCACGGAAGTCCGACTCTACATGATATCATTAAAGCTACTATCAATGCCATATCGTTAGTAGGAACACGACTGCATGGAGAATTGTCGGGACAAAAAATACAGATATGTAATCATTAGAATCCTTCAAACTAATCAACACCGGGTCTCGGCTTGATCCTAATAGCATTTTGGATATGCAAAGACGCAGCCTGGGTATTTTAGTAGGTATCATGGCTTCAGATTAAACACAATCACTACTAGCTGTTCTCCACTTGGGTAAGCTGGAGCCAACACTAGATTATAATACAAGAGAATGGAACGTGTGTACATGTCTAGAATATTGTCGTACAGTTTCATCGTTCTCGGCCACATATGTCCTACTTCAATTCATCGACAAACTGGGCCAGATCGAAGACCCGACTAACTTGTATACTAATGATGAAATTACCAGTCTCGGATGCTCATTCGAAGATTGTGCTAAGATTACTCCGGTAACAGAACCTTCGATTCGAAAACACATCTCTGATTTTATGAAGATTTTTGCCGACAGTGCCAACACGAAAGATGCAACGTGCAAGTGACGTGGTAAAATACTGCCCTTTCAAATGTGTAGTATGAGCCTTGAATAAGTGCTACTAATTACAAAAAGCTTGATTAATCATCAGGAGTATTATGTATCTATACATGGCATCTTAATACTGCATTATTTCTTCTGTTTCAAATCTAGGAATCATAGATTGAACACTATTATATGTAAAACAGAATATAAACATGTACATAACTTAATAGATTGACAATTGTGTGAAAGTACTTAGGTATATAAGCCTATAGACTATAGCCTATGGACTATTGATTGCAAGTCGTTCTTTTGTGTCATGAAACACACCAAACTTGGTGTTATTGGCATAGTCTTACAAAAATATTTCGACATAAGGCAAACTTAAATACTAGGATGGACTACCATATCTCAGAAGTGCTTGATCTGCCGGCAATGATAAGAGATTTAGGCGCATTATATCCGGTTATACATCATTTCGTCTTTCGACTCATGTCCTTCAAAATTACGTAATAGTCACACACTAAATAAATTATTAATTGAGGCAAAATTCCCAATGAAGGGTTAGTCCAAATCTAAGGGTAGCTTCTCATAAGAACCAGACCAATAATGATCATGTCAAAATAACAAAGGATTAAAATATAATTGTGCAAAACTTTAGACATGGCATTAAGAACGCTAGAGCATAAAAAGAAACAAACAAATCATGATAAAAAATACAAAGGTCTCAAAAGATAGATATATCAAAATCCTCGTCCGGGCGGAAGGGCACAACGAAAGATAGTCTGAATAGTCACCATGGGCACTGCAAGCTCTACCCGATTTTACGTCGCATTTGCGTCATATTACTTGCCAATTCTTGGCTAGTAGTAGATGAAGCTCAGATGGGCGTCTCGCGGGCTTTAAAGGGAGCATTCTAGACACCCGAGTGGGTGGTAGAGGTGTCTTGCTGGCCATCTTCGTCCTCGGGGATCTCTTCATCGTCGGAGAGATCGCAAATTTCGGTGGGTATATTATCGCTATCGAATGAATTTTCCTCGGTCGTCTCAGAGACCGACTCGCAGTATCTGCTTAGAGATATTGACAGACCAAGGAGGTCGCCATTAAGGGCGCCGATTTTGATGCCGTCGATGATGATGGCCCCGTAACTACCATCACCGACGGATTTGACGATTGTCGGGCAAGAGAGATGAGACATATTGGTAAGCCTAGAAAGAAAGTCTGTCTCTTCGGATAAAACTGAATCCTAATGTTAGTAAGTTTTTCTTATAGCAGGTGTTACTTCAAGCCTAACAAACCTTGCGTTAAGATGACAGGTGAAATTTGTTTGAATCGAACAGGTAGAATACTTGAAAGTATGTTGAGTGTTGTTAAGACATCAAGTCTAACAAACCTTGCGTTAAGATAACAGGTGAAATTTGGTTGAAAAATGGAACAGGTAGAATACTTGAAAGTATGTTGGGTGATGTTAAGGATAGAGAATATTAGAGAATATTTGCGAAAGTCCTATTTGTGGTAGTAAGTTGATCAAAAACGGAAAAAAAAAAATTTAGAATAGAAAGATATCAGACCCCGCCATCTTATCATGTGATTGACTATGTACCTGAGGCACTATTCTACATGTTAACACCTCTCTCGAGCTATATTAGCGTTATAACACTATTCCGGAATATAGATATGCTTCCCATTTGGCGATTGTCCCAATAGTTGGGAAAGTGTGTAGCGCACGTGACAAATATTTGCTTGTCGCAAATGACTAGTGATCTCAACTACCAATGCTATTCTCAAGCATGTGATATACCTTAAGATTTGTCTGAATGAGCATGTTTATATGGCATTATCATTTTATCTTGATTTCCCATTGTTTAATGACTATAAGTTGTGAAATTAACAACTGCCGGTTTGAAAAAAATCGGCGGTCTACTAACAAGTTTATACAATATCTGTGGAACTTCTCAATACACTCGTGATCATCAAATTTTATTTTCGAATTCTACTATGACAAAAACCATACTTGTATTGAAAGTCTCTAAAGGTCATCAGTCTTATTTTTTTTCACATTTTTTAACTCTGATCGCCACCAACACCTATGTGCTCTTACCCAGCAACAAGTTCTAGATGATAACTTGCCTTAGTGTAGGTGTAGTCTCCACAATATAGGGTTAGTCGGGTATCACCATATTTGCCAGGCCAGAAAGGGGTCCACTTTTTACCAGGGAGAACCAGATAGTTATATGCTATGTACATATGCATATATCAGAAGCGATCAGTAATACGGCTGTATGCATAACTAGTAAGCCCAGCACATACAACTGACTATTTAAAGGTAAGAATAGTAGCAAGATGTTGATTCATATTCTGACTTGTTTTACTACTGTCTACATATATTAATCGGAACTGTTTCTATTCTATCAAGTACATATCATGTTAGGGTTAATATGGTATTTTTTTTTGGCTTTATGTGGGATTATGTCTAAAACCTTATTTGTTGTCAAATATCTGTAGGCTAGACTAACAGGGAGAATTTCCTAGCTTGGAAGGCAGCTGGCGAAAGAGGATCAACACGATGGATTATTCCTTAAACTTAAAAAAGTTATTGCTTTTCCTTGCTTGTATAGAACAAAGAACATATGGCAGCAAGTGCCGTTCCTTCCATCCTAGCGGACAATATTGTTTTTTTCGTCATAGCGTGAGGCTCTTTCTTTTTTTTTGGCATGTTTATTTTTATTTTCTTCTACATTTAACCAAGTTTTTGGCGGTTGATAATCAATTGATAGCCTTTTATATGTACATATATGTATCTTGAAATTAGCATCAAACAAAGGCAGGTTTATAATTGTTTTTTTTACGCCCAGTCGCAGTGCAGAATTTCAAACATTGCAGCTTTTCTTTGACGCCACCCACCCAAAATATCACTTAAATAGGAAGAAAAGCTTTGTCGTGCTGCTGGATATATAAATACAGCAGTGGCCATCTTGGGCACGAAGCATATTTTTTAATCTTCCCCTTTTCTTCCTTTCTTGTTTTCCCGTCTCGGAAGCCTCCGACCTCTTTTCAACTTCCGCCATCCTCTCTCTCACCACCTCCGAAGACGAAGTTGATCGCGATGGCCTTCACCACCTCTACAAGCGGTAGAATCTGCTCTTCATGGCTAGCGGCGGCTCTTCTGCTTGCCGTGCTACTCTTCACGCAGCCAGTTTCGGCTCAGTTCGGCTCCATATTCGACAAGCGTGATCTCTCCATCTACCAGGCTTCCGACAAGTATAAATACATTGGCTGCTACAATGAGACCACCGAGGTCACTGGAACAGGAGGCGCGCGTGCCCTGGCAAACGGAAAAAGAGAGCAGTTAATGGGCACGATGACGGTACCTCTATGCCTCTCGTACTGCTCTAGCGATGGCGACTCGTACAAGTACGCCGGCTTGGAATATTCTCGGTATGAATTACACTACACCTCAGATTCGTCGCGGAGAACAAATTACTGACATGCATGTGCTTTTGAAGGGAATGCTGGTGCTCCCACTATATCTCGTCCGTTTCGGTCAAGCTCAATGACTCGTCATGTGACTTGGCGTGCGATGGCAATTCAAACGTTGCCTGTGGAGGTGCACTGAAGCTGACGGTCTACGAATTGCAAAGTTCCAAGGCTTCATCGACTCGTTCCACAACTGCGTTCTCAATGGGTGGCGCACTGTCAATTGTGCTGGGACTTGCTGCGAGCTGGGCTATCACGATATGATCAGGTCTCAGTTGGTAATCCTGAGACTGGTGATAGGAAAAGGGCGGCCATGTTTGGTAGATCCAATCAATTTTATGACATCATTTGGCCTGCATCCATACGTACATGTACATGGTCTCAGTTCATCTTGAGCATCTAATATTGTTAATACAGTGGAGATGGGAAAGGCTGTTGTGGGTGTTTTATGGGCAAGGTTTTTTTTTCTAATTATTACTATTTATAGAACTTCTTTTTTTCCTCAATCAGATCTTGATGGGCGGGAGCCCACGGGCCATAACGGCATTGCGAAGGACATCCTTGACACGAGCCAAAGCTTTCATCCACGCCTTGACTACGAATCCATGATCGCCAAGGCCGTTCTCGCCGTTGCTGCCATCACTACCACTAGAGTCGATAACAGATATCTGAGACTGCTGTGACGCGCTGAAGCTCGTTACTTTCCAGTCCATCCAGCGTACCAACCGTACTGCCTTATCCATGGCATTTTCCTCGAAGACTACGCGGCCAATGTATATGGCGAAGAGGTCAACATCGTCGACATGCGGACCCTCGGCTGTCGTGCTTTGGACCCAGGACGCAATCATCTGGTGGACCTTGTCTTCGGAAGACGAGCCCAGGAGCTCGAACATGGCCTTGGGCGGAAGGGCGGGGAAAACTGTCGTAGGGACGGTGACATCAACGGCGCGCTGACGAGACTGTTCGGTAGCCGTGTTTGAGTCGCCCGCTAGATGCCTTTTTGTGTGCGCAAACGATTCAACTGAACGTTGTTGCATGGCCGACAGCATCTGTTGCTGCTCGCGGCATTGCTGTTCGTGGTCGGCTATAATCTCTGCCCGCATATCCGCAGGCAACTGGGCAAGGAAGTCTGCATCTAGTTCTGGGATCGGGTCTACAAGATCCGCCGACGTGTCAGCAGCAGAGCCATTTAGAGACGCGGCAGCAGCAACAGAAACCGAAACAGTGCGTGGACGCGAGGGACTAACCGTGACCGAGCGAGAACGGGATCTAATGGCGCCAAGATCTGCGAATGGATTGCTACTGTTGGTGTTCCCGGGGCCGTCGCCGATACGTGTTTGCATGAGCCCACGCTCGGCGTCTCTTAGTCGCTCACGTGCTTTTGTGCGGTTTGTACGTTTTGTAGGCGTGGTAGCATTAGAGTCGGTACGCACACGGTCCTGTCGCGGCGAGACATTCGGTCCTGGCTGTGCTGTACTCGTAGACAAAGAAGTTGTTGTTGTTTGCGCTGATACTGTTGCCCCTTGACCATATTCTGCTAAGATCTCTGCCTTCATATCTTCTGGTAGTGCCGCAAAGACTTCTGGGTCAATCCCCGATGCGAGTAGCGGTCCCGTAGTTACAGAAGGCGCAGGCAGTGGTGGTACAGCGGGTTGTCTCTGGCGTTGTCGACCCTGTGCGAGAAGCCGAGATTGGATACCTGGAGGCAGCTCGGCGACTACGGCAGGATCGGCGTTGGCAGGAAGCACAAATTGTGTGCCAGTGATGTTAAGTGGCGTCTGGGCCTTGGTATCTTGATCTCGAGTCCGCGCCATAGCAAAGGCCGAGAGATGGCGTGCTGGACTTGCCCGAGCTATACTGGATTTCTTCCGGGGAGTCAATGGTTGATCGGCGATAGGGTCGTCCTCAACATCGAAAACGGAGGGATTTCGGCGCACGGCAGATTGGAACGCTGCTGGTGAAAAAGACGCCGAGGCTCGTTTGTTGCTTGATTTGATATCAGGTAATTCATCGCCGATAGGGTCTAATTCATCAGTGACTACTGGATCGTAGCGCTGAGCTCGAGCAGGACCGGCAAAGCCCGTAGAAAAGTTGAGCTTCTTCTGGCTTCCATCAGGCGCATCGGGGTTGATCTTGATCGCCTCGAGTTTCGTTAGCTGGACACCAAGTCCTCTGATGTCTCCGGGGCTGAACTTATAAGAGCGCAACACGGAAACCGCCTCTTTCGAGATGATCTCGGCATTGTTAGTGGCAACTCCAAATATGATGGACTTGTTGAATGTATCGCAGACGCCGTGGCCAAGGTGTTTGACGGTGTCCATTGGTGCATCAGGTGACCGTCTCATGATCTTCACTGTCAAGCTCTTGCCCTTGACTTGCTCGTTAAGCAGGCGCCGCTCCAATTCTCGACATAGATTGAGAACAAACTCTTCCGCCTCCGCCTGAGTGATGAAACGGATGCCCCAACTGACCTCCGCCGATACCGATTTACGTGGCGGCTGATTGCCTACCTCAGCCTTGTCGATTCCTCGCGCATATTCCCAAAGCTTCTCTCCTGTCTTGGGGCCTAAAAGAGTCGAGATCCTCTCTTTCGAAAGGCCGCGCAAATCCTTGACTAGTGATATACCGGCCTCGGAGAGCTTACCGCTGATGCTGGATGCGACGCCGGGAAGGCTTTTCGTCTCAAGTTCGCCGAGGATATCAAGTACTTCTTCAGGCTTTATCTGGGCCTGGCCAGCAGGCTTTGCACGACGTAGGGCAACTTTTGCCAATAGAATATTTGATCCGATACCGACCGAAACATTGCAGCCAGTCTTCTCTTTGACGTTATGACGGATCTTGAGGGCTAATTGGTCTGCTGCATCTTGTTCTTCTGGTATAAAATGAGACTGAGCGCCGTCTGACCCGACTGTCTCACAGATGATTTGAGTAGCATCGATCAATACTTGGTCAACACTGACACTCTGTATGATGCCACCCGTAGCAATGATAGACTCGTAGAACTGCTCACTGGCGACTTCGTAGGCCGGGAAGTCGTAGGGAAGGACTTTAAGATCTGAGCATAGCTCGTATGCCTTCTTCATCCACATGCCGTTCTTGATTCCAAACGCACGTGCCGGATAATTACAGCTGGCAATTTCCGAGCCCATGCCTACACCATGAGCCACGACAACGGGCTTATCGACGAGCTCCGGGTGACTTTTAAGAGAAACAGCACAGAAGAAGCTATCAAAGTCAACGTGGAAGACGTAGCGGCGGGCTCCGGCCTGTCGTTTAGCGGGCTTGACTGTCGGTACATTTTTAGAAGCCATGCGCTGCATCTTTGACTTGAGCTCGGCCTTCCAGGTTGAGAGGTGGTGGAGTCTGCTTTCGGAATAAAACTGTTTGAGGAAATCTGGGTTCGCAGAGGAAGCTTTGCGGTAGTGAGGATCTGATAAAAGCCACGCATTGTACTCTTCTGAGGTTGCGTTTTCGGGTAGCTTTGGAATATCATCAACTACCTTTCTAGTAGTCATTGGTGCTTTAGGTATTTGCGCTTGTAGCCGACTTTCTTCCTCGTCTAAGATCTCATCGGGTATTGAAAAACTAGAGAATCCAGGCTCATTGTGTTCATCGTCTACGATTTTATCGTCTGTGTCAAGGCTTTCTGACCGGCGGCCAATCCCGCTAAAAGGGGATGGTTTCTGGAACTGTGCCACGCCAGGAGAAGGCTGGACTTGAGGTGAAAATGCGAGTTGGGATGACCGGAACTGATTTCCATAGAAGCCACTATCAGATTGCTCACGATATATGGACTTGGGCCTTGGGGTGGCAGCTTGACTGGCAAGGCCTTTATTGGCATCAAGACTCAAAGTCTTCTGACGAACGCCTTCAGATATGACTTTGTAGTCCGTCCACGGCAGTAGCTTCCCAGCACGGATAGAGTCCATGACCCATGCTGGCTTCACGATACGATATCGGGCAAACTCGACCATTTTCTTGGGCGTCAGTGACGATGCAATAATATGTGTAGCAAACGTCTTGCCGTCAAGGTATTGTAGGAAACCGGCACCATGCTGGACTAACTCTTTGTGAAGACTGAACCGTTGTTAGACTTTGGTCAACTTGAAGCTGGTGAATATCTTACTCACACCTGTAGTGATGGCTGTGTATAGCCTGTTATATGTGCTATAACACCCTTGAAAATCTGTGGTTTATCGCCACCTCTCGCCCGGATCTCAGAGTCAAGGTTCTGTAACTTGATTTTCTTGTGGCGAAAATAATCGCCAAATCCATTGAATGCACTGGCATTGTATTCTTCTCCATCTTCGCCCGTAAATTGGTGATTCTCAATCCGCTTTCGCACCTGGGCTGAGTTCTTCTCTAGAGCCCGATTATTCATAGTGAAATGATACTAAGGAAAAGTTGAGTTGTATGAAGCAATAAGCAAGCATGTACATTAGACTAGCTTGTGCTCGCTCTGATACAGCTTAGATAACAGTAGATGCCTTTTGTTTTTTCCGGCTACAAATGGCAAGATGTCGTTAAATTTCGTAAGTTTGTATCCCAGACGTACAGAACAGTACAAAATCAAGACATGATGTCATAAGGTATGAAAGGCCTTTAACACGCGCTGGTAGTCGATTTGAATTTCAGAAATATGTCTCTTACGAGACTTCAGGGACACATTTAATAGTTAAATGGGTATAGATCAGTTCAAGACTATAAATGATTGAGTGTGGCAATGGTTATTCACATGGAGAGTCGATGAAATTGCTAGGCGCGGTTTGGCGCATTATCGAGAAACCCATTTACACGGTATCACGTGATTTCAATTTGTACCATGACGTGAAGGGCCCACTTTAACTTTGCGACACTGCACCGACGACTTCATCAAAAGTTGTCAGCAACAAGCAGAGACATCCTTTTATTGGTCATAATCTCCAATCATGGACAACAGTGAATTCCGCAAGCTAGTCTTGTCCGGCACCAAAAATTCGGCTTCCGATAGTAAGGAGCCTGATGCTCAAGGGTCTAGTTCTAGCACTTCATCAAGGTCTAGCTTTGCACCAATGTAAGTAATTCCTATGATTCTAGCTTTGGTTAACATTACTAACTCGCTGAAGAGCAAGAGGTGGCTTCTCCCGACTACGAAACTCCGGCTACAACCCCAGCGCTGCTGAACGTAATCGTCAGGCCCAACATCAGAAGCTCTTCAAGTCTGCTGCGCCCAAGGGCATCAAGCTTGGCTCAGGATACACCGATCGTACCAAGGATCGACATGATGACGATGACCGCGCTGCCAAGATAGCGGCATTAGAAGAACTACTTAAGAACGAAAAAATCGATCAGGAAACGTTTAAGCAGCGTCGTGATGAAATCACTGGAGGAGATATCGGCGCTACACATCTAGTCAAGGGCTTGGATTACAAGCTATTAAAGCGAGTGAGAGATGGTGAAGATGTGTACAATGCACCACAGACAGAAGGCACGGATTCAAAATCTACTAAGAGCGAAGATGAAGCACCGGGTAATGATGTTGATGGTGAGCTAGATGATGTTCTTCAATCTGAGGTCCAGACTGTTACCAAAGAGAAGGTTTCGAAAAAGGGACAACTATCTACAGTCTCTACGGTGCCTGGTCAAAAGCGCACACGCAACCAAATTCTCGCAGAGCTCAAGGCGGCGCGAGCCGCCAGCAAAGCCCAGGAAGTCGCCGACAGCGGTGTTGGTCAACGCTTCAAGAAGATAGGCGCAAAACAGGCGCCGGGGTCTCGTATCGAAGTTGATAGCAAGGGACACGAAGTTCTTATAATTGTCGACGAAGATGGTCATGAGAAGAGAAAAATTCGCAAAACACCTGCCAATGCCCAGTTGGCTGTCGAAGAGGAGGTGATGATGCCAGATCCAGAGGCCAAACCACTTGGTATGGATGTGCCAGAAGCATACCGCAAGGAGCCAGAAGAAGAAGAGGACGACGAAGATGTCAACATCTTTGATGATGCCAGTAGCGACTATGATCCCTTAGCCGGCTTGGATTCTGGTTCTAATTCAGACGAGGATGAGGATAATGACAAAGCGATCAAAGACACAAGCAAAGAAGCTCCCCTGGATACTACCAAATTACCTACACCAACAGTTTCATCAACAGCAACCAAAAACTATTTCAAAGACTCAAAAACTGGTCTTATCTCTGAACAAAATCTCCAGGCGCCTTCATGGACGGATCCCTCTCTCCAAGCCGTGCTCAAGAAAGCAGCTACCCTTAAACCTCTCTCCGGCGATGCCGACGAAGAAGATGGTACCCTTGACGATGACCCAGAAGCCAAAGCACGCGTGGAGAAACGCCGCAAGATGCTACAAACTGTTGATCGCGACGCAGCCGATATGGACATGGGCTTTGGTACCAGTAGATTCGAAGACGAGGAGGACTTTGAGGACACATCCAAGATCAAGTTGTCCAAGTGGAACGGCGTGCCCGGCGAAGACGACGAGGGCGAGTCTCAGGCAGGAGGCTCGGGTAATGGAAGTCAACGCAAACGCGGCGGTAAGAAGCGAAAGGGTGACGGCAACAACGCCGCCGATGTCATGCGCATTGTTGAACAACGGCGTGTCGAGCGTTCATAGAACAATGCCTATACATACTAAATTATACTATACTACATACCACCTTATCATGAGTTTATAGAAGTAGAAGAGGCTACCTTGGCCAATGTATACAACTCACACGTTTCTTTCGCCTTGTCCTGATACTACCGTGTCCTATATCTGCACCGCAAAAGCTCGTCTCATATCGGTATCTTTGCGCTGTTGCTTTATTGCCGGCTATCACCCGCTACTTTTAATGCGCCCCTTCCTTTATCTCTGCGTACCTTCTATCAATTCTAGTGCTTAGGAGACTAGGACAAGACCCCCAGTTTTTGCGGTTATCAAAACCCGAAGGAGCGCCCTAAAATGGAAGAGCGACCCTGTTCCTTCTGATCTCTACGACTTTGCAACAAGCCTCAAGAACAATTACCCATTACACGAACAGCAAATCGCTGGCAATTACCAGTAAGCTAAACTCTAGATAGTCAGTCACATGACGCAGATTTGCTTAGAATGTCAAAACAACAGTTTTTCCGCTATTCGATCAGTACTGGTCATGATTTCAGTGCATCTTTTCTTACCGTGATAGTACACAAAATTGCTGTTAGCACGCCCAAAGGCACCAAAGCACCTAAGCACGAGCCAGAGTTGCAGCCCGGCTAATCTACACGATACAATACAATACAACAACACTAAACCCCGCCTTGAGAGATAATACAACGCCCATCTTACAGCGATAATTGTCAATTGATGAATTACACAATTCCGTGATTCTGCCATTGTAATTGTTATATAATAATACTCACCCGCACTCACTCCAGAATCTGTCAAACTGAATTCAATCAATCTATACTACTGCCTATTTCTTGACCTCTTATTGCGACTTTACACTGAGCCATTCCAGCCAATACAAGCCAC
This sequence comes from Davidsoniella eucalypti, assembly GCA_004009845.1. NCBI lineage: Eukaryota > Fungi > Ascomycota > Sordariomycetes > Microascales > Ceratocystidaceae > Davidsoniella > Davidsoniella eucalypti. Next base: position 14,197 of record RMBW01000022.1, on the reverse strand, counting down.
CTGATTTACAACATCTCTAATACCTCAATCATGTCTCCCGTTCCGCTATGGCTTGACTGCGATCCTGGTCACGATGTAAGGTCATAAGATTCTTCAGGCTGTTGTCTCTGATGCCGCCCCGAAACTAACTCATGCTCTCTTGCCGCCAGGATGCATTTGCTATTCTACTAGCCGCCTATCATCCCAACATCCAGCTACTCGGTATCTCCACAGTCTTCGGTAATGCCTCGCTAGAGTACGTCAGATATCAGCCTATAATGCCATGCTTACAGGAGAAACTCACTAACATCATCCACAGAAAAACAACACCTAATGCCTCATCTATTCTAACATCTATTGGCAAGCACAACGATGTTACCATCTATCCCGGTTATGCCAACCCACTCCGCCGCGCGCCTATGCATGACCCGGCGCATTCGATCCACGGCGAATCTGGTCTCGACGGCACATCACTACTACCCGAAGGCCTAGCCACCATCAACACCGCCGTGCCCGCTATCGACGCCATGTACGCAGCGTTGAGCGCCACTCCCAAAGGAACAGCTTACTTAATTGCCACGGGCTCTCAAACCAACGCCGCTGCACTCTTCGAGAAGTATCCCGATCTTGCAGAACACATTGCCGGCTTCAGCCTGATGGGTGGTGCGATCGGCGGTGACTTCACAGATGCTATTATGGGCGAGGTAGACGGCAAGAAGCGTATTGGTAACTGGAGCCCATATGCCGAGTTCAATATATTGGTAGATCCCGAGGCCGCCGAGATGCTCTTCCAGAACGAGGTCCTAGCTGCCAAAACCACACTTATTCCGCTAGATTTGACACATCAGGTACTAGCGACTACGCAAGTGCAATCTGATCTACTCTATGGCGTAGGGTCTGATCATAACAGTGGCCTGAAACCTGGTCAAGGAAAGACAACACTACGTACAATGTTGATTGAGCTTCTTCTGTTCTTTGCTAAGACATATGCGTAAGTCAGATATCCACCTAAACCACCCACGCCAAAAGTACACAATACTAACACCCTATTCAGTGACGTATTCGGAATTACGGAAGGACCTCCCCTACATGATCCTCTTGCCGTTGCCGTTGCTTTGATCGGAACTGAAGATGAAATTGCTTTCTACGACTACAACCCGGCTGATTCCGAGAAGACTCCCGAGCGCTTCAAGGTGACAATCGTAACTCAAGGTTCTTACGATGACGCCAAGACTGGACAAGCTGAGACCGGACGTACAATCGCCGAACAATTGCCTGCTGGCACCCCCGGTGTGCGGATTCCCAGAGGGCTCGACATAGCCAAGTTCTGGGCAGAAATCGAGGCTTGTGTGGACAGAGCTGACGAGGTCAACGATCAGTTAGCTTCAGCTGTCACCGCTTGAATATGTTGATCATATACAGGAGAAAGCATAACCCCATTTCATGTTGTGCATTTGATTTCGAAGTATGAACGCATAGCGTTAGAATTCCACATTGTATCTATAACTACCATTTTACGACAAATAAAGATACCATGAATTTATGATAAAACAAACTAAAAAAGATACAGCTGAGATCTACACAGCAAATGAATAACAAAATCAACCAACGCCAGGCCATGTGATTGCCGCCATCTATAAATATTGATAGAGATGGGTTCGAACATGCAAAAAAAAAATCAATCTCTATATCACCACTTATTGAACGAACCAACTTCGTTCTCGCCTCTATAGTATCTGTTCCTTGATACCGTCTAGGTCCTTAAGTACACCCATTACACGGCCATATACCCATACCGTGATGGTACTACCAGGTGTACTCTTGACCAGAGATATGGCCAGTCCACGATACAGTCCCCGCACACCCTCATGTTGTACAATTGTACGGAAGGCCGCAGCAGCATTACGGTATTCGGGAATGTTTGCATACACATACTGAGCCCTCGTAGGGCCTTGTACTTGCATGCGCTTACGTACCAGATCGAATGGGAACACGGAGATTTTAGACAGAGCACCAGCCAAGCTTCCTGCCGTCGCATCATCGCTTCCCCAGGGCAAATTCAAGCCGGAAAAGGCCTGGCGAAAGGTTTCATATGATGCGAAGAAGATACCCATCTGTGGGAACGACTGCACCAATGTGGGGGCTAGACCACGAAAGAAACCACGCGGACCTTCATCGCGATAGATGTCTTGGCAGGCGCGCAAAAGTGTCTTGTACACGCGCTGGTTTCCTTGCATGGCGAAGCGTGTGCGTAGAAGATCTAGCGGATATGTGACGACGGTAGCCGAGGCACCACCGATAGCACCGGCTATGAAGCTTTCGGTGGTGTGCGAAAGGCTTTCGCGGCCAAATAGACGTTGCAATATATATGCAGTGTTGCGGTAAGATATGAACTGCACACCGGTATATGTAGCATACATGACTTCGGCAGGGATGTTGCCCTTCCAGAAGGCGGTAATGCCCTCGTTCGCCATGATGTTGCGTATGGTCGCAAAGGTGCCACGGTAAACGGGAACTACGCTTCCAGTGCTAGAGTGTATATCTACGGACTGCAGTTGGAGGCGGATTTTGACTACGTCGAGGGGAGATATCACGAAGCTGATATTCATAATTATTAGCGGACTGAGGCGGCGGTGGGTTTGCGGTGTAAAAGGTCGGTTTCCAAGGCGCTCACCGTGTAACTAAGCCGGCGCTGAGGCCAGCAATAAACGACTGAATTCGGGTTCCCTATATAGCGCAAGCATACGTTAGCAAGTTGTACTCGTCATGGCTAGATACATACAGATGAGTGCAGGTTTATAGGTTTGTTGATGGTGTACCTCATCTTTAACATGCCCAGAAGGCAAAGCCATGGCCGTCTGAAGAAATTGAATAATTCCAGATCTGAAGTCTCCAAACAATGAATTGACCAATACTAGGTGGCAGTGAAAATATCACGTCTATTGACTTTGCTTGAACTTGAGTGATACATGTCGTTATCAACGTCAAGTTATTGCAATAAAGTAGCTATGACGAACTTATTATGCCCGATAAGGAAAAAGTCACGATAAGCAATTGCTAAGCTCCCAAAATGGTAAGCCAAGGCGCTGTTGCTGCACATGAAATTTTCCGGGGTCTAGCCGAAGAAACACTAATCTGTTAATTATAGGGTTAGTAACCCTATAATTAACAGCCCAACATAATGTAAATGAAACCTTAATCCGCAACGATATTTGTGAAGATGAAATCAGCGTCATAGTATGAAATCCCATTCATCAAGACGGAGAGTCCAGAGTATCATATGTATCAAAATAATTTGCAAAGTCAAGAAATATTTCTTTCGCATACTTATATCTCTATATAGCCCCTTGTTCGATTCCCTTTCTAATTCGGAGTAACGGAGAGCCTATTTCTCCAATAGATATACTAGGCACTATGATAACCGCATCAAACGAGCAGATTCTCGGTCGCTTGTCCAGGATCAATCAATATGTTCGTCCAGACGATAACGAACCACATGACCTTTTATGCTTGTAAACATGCAGTCTTCCGTTCCGCCGCGTCCAGGGTGAACGCAAAAGCTGCGATTCCATGTCTGTGAGTTCTTGTCCCCTGTCTTACAAGAAGACGTCACTGCTTTTTTTGCCCTTCTCTAGGCACACTTTTCGATGCATTTGTTCTTTTTGTGTTTGATAATATCCGAAGCTCTGAATTTGTCTGATGGAAAAGGCAGCACAGACACTTAATACATAGTAGTAAATGGATAGGGAACAAAAAAAGGGAAGGTATCGACGTATCAAATTCCCCAGATTACGACTATTCTAGTCTGCTTTTAGAAGTTACCTCGCCTGGGAGGGAGGACGCAAAAGGGAACGCAGACAAGGTTGTAGTACAGCTGCCCAAAATGGAGTGCATTCTATATTTCCTTGGCGAACAGAACAAGGAACTTCCTTTCTGTTTCCGGTAGCGACTACTTGATTAAGTACATATCTTCATATGGTTGTATACATTCTACGCAACAGTACTACAAGCATAACAAGAAACGTCGTGATGATAAATGTCTACTCATGACCATTCGTCACATGCATCTTTGTCTCTCATAAAACGAAGTCTTGATCCAGCTGCCTCCCGCTTTTCCTTTGAAAATCAAGCTGCTCCTGTTTTTTTTGCCCCATTTTTGATGCACAGCCTTGTGTCGCCCTTTTCTGCAACTGCTTGTGATAGACTAGTTGTTAGCTTAACTACTCCGCTCTATATTTTGGAGTTCTCCAACTTCTTGTTCTCACGGCTAGCCTCTGCTTAACCATCTTTTATTCAACTCACCACCATATCTTTCTTCTTATCACTGTATAGCTATATATTAAATAAGTCACAGCTCTTTATCACGATTTGAGTCACACCACCGCTATTTTTTGATATCTCACCAATCCATCATATAACACATCCTTCATATCTCACAATCATGCCTTCAACATTATCACCAGTATTGCTCGAGACGACAATATCACCGCTTCTCACAGCTCTCGGTACAGCAGCTGGCACTCATGTAGCTCCCAGTGGGATATTGCCGTCTCTATCACCGATTCTGCGCCAACGCGTCAAGTACCTTGCCTCACCAAACAGTCCATGGATGAAGCACCTTAGCCAGGATACCCAACTATCTGACGCAATCACAAATCTTATCTCTACTGCCACCTTGGAAGTACATCCCGTGTCTGGCGTTGTTGAGGTTGATTGGCAGGACAAGATCACAGTCGTATATCACCACGTAGATCTAGAGACGGTGAACGCATATGTCACATTGGGCCCGCTAAACGACCTGACCGTCAAGCTAGTATGGTCTGCCGCAGACCCTGAGACTGGCAAAGATGAGTGGAAGATTGACGGCGTGTCGACGCCCTCATTCTTTACGACATCTGCCTATGCACCAACCCTAGGTGATTCTGAAGCTCTATTCACAGCCTCGCAGCCATCTCAAGCTAGTGGTGAAGCCCAAGAAGAGGAAGAGGACGACGATTATTGGGCGCAGTACGATGCCACCCCCAACGCCCGTACGCCTGCAGCGCCACGGACACCCGCCGCCAAAGGCAGCCAACCGCCCGCCCCCAACGCCATAGCGAACAAAATCAAAAGCCTCCTCGAGCCCAATACCGGTACTAATTCCGGTGCCGGTGGTGACATGAGCACAGCCGAGCGCGCCTACTTTGACATGTACGAAAACGTGCAACCTGCCCTCGACAGTCACGACCCAGACGAGGCAACACAGCTGGAAAGCGCTGGAATTGAAAGCACATTGGATGGAATTGCGGAGCTCCCACCACAACCTGCAGAAAACGTACACATGATGGCTATAGATGCTGGATCGTCACGTTCATCAATTGTCAAAGTTGATATCGCGCATCCACGACCTGAGTCGCCAGAGTCATCTCGCGGGAGCGATACCGTAGAGAAACTGGAAGCAGAAGCCCAGAGGGGCGAAAATGCGGACTTTGCGATCAGACAACACATCGCCCGGTCAATTCGGGGGTTGTATCGGTTGTCTAAGGCGGCAGATATGCTGCCAGAGGAGTTTTCGAGATTGGTACAAAGTGAACTAGATCTCATAGAGCTTCAAGAGGACGCCGATTGAGCTGGTCATAGGTCATAGAATAACAAAGACTCGAATAACGCAACATGGACGTTGATCCATTTACTAGTGTGTAGGTACGGCACTATTTTAGGGTTACCCGGATATATGTAGATATAATTGGCAAAATATTAACCAAGACTCATGTCCGTCAAATGAATCGTGATTCCATGTACTCACCTGCGTGCTTTATACGGATACACATTAAAGCTAGCCATTGGCTAAAAATGAATTCCTACATGATGTTGAAAGTCTCAGGTTGCATCTCAGCTGCGCTATTGCTCCCTGTCTAAAGTGAAGCAAGACGACAGGACAGGTCTTAGAGAGAGATCCCGCGCAGTTGCACATGTGCACGATAACTTGGATGATATATGTACAATGGCATCTAGAAGGTTACGTAGCATCAGCAGAAAGGCAAATACATGTGCCATTTACATACGACTACAGTACGTAACTATTAACGTAAGCCAACTAAAACCTAAAGGCAACGATACCAGACCCGATAAGCATACAAAAGTTCATCAAGAATCGAACCATCACATTGAAATAAGTGCGACTTTGCTTGTGGCTGATCTAAGGATTCAAAGTCCGGTATACAGATATGTATGGCACCAAAATAAGAGGTAGGCCACATACAGAGTAAAGGCCAGATCGACATGGAACTAAGCGCAGTATAGAGTTTATCGACAAGAGAAGGGGGGGAGTGGCATAGTACACTATAGAAGCCATGGGACTACAAACCTAAAGTAGCACGACAACTCACTGAATTTTTGCGAACCTTGTTATTGATGAAATTTGATATTGAGGCTAGCTAGTAAACAAGGCAAAAAAAATACAGAGAAATGACAAGTAGATCAAAGTTATCATGCGGGACTGTCTTAGTGAGGACAGCCATCACATGTTTATCCTGGCGTCTAGTAGCACCGTGAACAAAAAAGAGACGTTCCAGCCCAGTGATATAGCCGTTTGTGGCGCTGGCTAATTTACTTTTTGTTTTCGTAGCTTAGCATCTTGATTTTCCTTTTTTTTTATATTGTACACATTTTGTTTTTCACTCCCCTCTATGTGATATTGGCCAGCGGTATCATAATCATAGAGGAGGGGGCGTGTATGTCCTAGAAGGGGAGAAAGTACAGCAACTTAGGCCTATATATATTGCTCAACACTGGTTGTACGAGGATTGAGGATGGGCTTTGTGCTCGTGATGGGAGAAGGCCATGTTGGTGCGTAGTCGAACCTGGCTCGACTGTGTCTTATAGTATGAGGGGGTGGCGTGTTGTTATAGGACGTGCTATACTGATATGTGTATGCGGTATCTGCATGTGCAAATGCGAATATGTGTCTATATGTCACTGGCTTGGCCTGGCTTGGCTTCATCGAGCGCAGGGGGAAAACAGGGTAGTTGAAGAAGGGGGCATCAATATACCACATAGGCGTACGCTTTGCTTCGGCTGGGCCAGAGGATAGACCGAAGACAGCTTTGTCGATATAGTCTATGTATGTGGCCACATCAGCGATAATAATATCCAAGCCATAAAGGATGTAATATGCTATACTTCTCTAACTATCGCTCAGATATACATGTCTATGGCCAGTGGATAAGCCGATATGAGGCTACGTCACTACGAGTCCACAAACGGGCTTGCCTTCTATAGGGAAGAATTACACTTGCGGTGCAAAGCAGCTATCGTCAAGTCAAACAGTAGCCTGTATTTATGCCCTTGCGTGTACCAACGCCAGTCTATCTCTGCCATAGATCACTACTCATCTCGTTTTCGCCGACCCGCATGATTCCCAATGCATGCTATTCGCCGTTCATCTTTATGTTCCGCTATATTTCCACTTCCGAATACTAAGCAATACATTGGGCCCGCAAGCGACTCCTCCTGTGCAACTTTTAGGGGGGGGGGGGGGGGGGGGCGGGTTAATTGTTTTCTTTTTTTTTGAATCATGATATGTGAGTCTGGCATGAAAAATAAAGGGCTTTCCCCCCGTTGACAACCTCGGTTCAAGATCTCTTTTGGCCTGATCTGTATGTGAGACTCTGGAACTAGTGGCCAAGGGCCAATTAGCAGACATCGAAAAGACGTGCTATCAGTGGTGTGTCGACATGCTTGGGCACACTGGCCTGAAAATGGGACAAAGCCTTGGACTGAACCGCAATATCTAATCCATCCACAGTAGGGTCTGTTTGTCCAAGGGGCGTACGTATCTGTAAATCTGAATGCTTACCCTCTTGAGAAACAACATGACGGAATATGAATGCACATTTATAGTTTGGAACAGATTCTGTTGGTTGTAGGTGTAAAAGCTTAGTGTTGATTCCAACTGAATATGCAGGGCCACCGCTCAATACATGTTTCATGTGTCTGGAGAGACATTTTGATTTGACAGAGTGCAAGGCCACACGAGATAGGCCAAGAGTTGGACACGCTTTTCTAATACGAGGGGATGTAGAGGATGTAGCCGGGAGTACAGCCATCACTCGAGTCTTCGCTTTGGTACTAGGAAGTCGGCATGGTAACTTGCCACTATCAATCACTATATAGGCCCTGTTGCTTTCTTGCTCCAGAAACAACATCTCACCGGATCACTGTGCGTCTTTCGGCTGTATGTACTTGTGCCCGGGAAAAGGTAGTGTAGAGAAGGGCAGAATAGCTGAAATCTTCATAGGAGGATATGCTATTGCTGATAGTCCGACAAGCAAAGTCGCTTGGGCTGCACTCTACAGCAGAATCTTGGCATTGTAGCCCAGCAGCTGTTGGTTCTTTGGGTCTCAAGGCATATCACCAGGATAGAGTCACCGCCGAATGTGATGGCTGAATGGTGATCGCCGTCGTACTTGTTGACCGGTCCTCCGGATTGAGATTACCTGTCCCACAAGTACATGAATTCTACGAAAGCTGGAACAGGACTAACTAACTATATTCCAAAGCCATGTTTATGCTTACTAGGGTATTATATGTATAGGCATACGAATATTCATGTGATGGACTAGTGTAATTATACTAATGTGATTTACTTGGAATCAACAAGCTGGCTAATATTGCGATATGAGTAGCCATGGAATGCGGTGTAGCTAATAGATCACATAGCAAAACACTGGAATGCACTATAAACTATAATAATATGTATGAACAAGCCTCACAATAGAGCAAAACAGGTGGCCTAATGATACAACTTGTAACCCAAAGTCTGTGCCGCGGCAACTAGAGTGCTGAATCTAATCACATTTATATATGTATATCACAATACGATATACGTGGAAATATAGCTATTGTAGAAATCACGTCAAGTGTCTTGACATAGGTTTCTACCCGACTTGTTTCTGGCCGGACTTGGGGCCTGATAGGCGGTATATCGAGGCGTTGAAGCACATAGACAAACTACGAATCCGCGTGTTTATGCTGTGTTGTTTTTTGTTTCTGTTTTCGGAAGAGGAATATGCCGTTGGTTAGTGTACGATTTAGGCCTATCTTTCCATGGCATTCGTATTGTATGAAGTTCAACAAGATATAGGGTGCATGTATAAAGCAAACTAGCCGTAAGAGTGGGAGTTACTGACAGAGACAAAGAAGTGTCGCCCGTTCCATACAGCCTAACTTGTACTACTAGCTTGTATCTATGTAGAGAATCGGAGCAAGTATCCCTTCTGGGCCAAATGTCTTTGATAGACACGGGGGAGACAAGAAACCTATGATTGCGAGAAGACGAAACATTGTACGGGAATAAAGACTTTCGTGATTTAGTGAACGGTCTGTGGGCGACAAGCTGCAGACAATTCGCCTCAACAGCTTTAGCTTACTATCCCGGCTTCTTTCGGCGTCTCAAGCTCTAGAATACAGCATGTCAATTGTGCCATAACTGGGCGTTTGTTTACGATATGAAGATCAGATAGCCTTCCTAGGCACCGGGCTCCTGTTGATGTCTATTCCATGCATCTGCTGTATGGATGCCCAGCGGTGACAAAGGCGGAGAACTATGGGAAGTGAGGTCTAGGAGCACAGCAGGATCGATTACTAACAATTACAGATATACAACTATATTACCGTATGTATCTGTGTGTTGTTTAGTGCTCTATGGCTATGTAGTAGTGTGAATTTGACAATAAGCGGGCAAGCAATGGTCTTGGCTCGGCTAGACAGTATTTTGGCCTAATCGGGGGCTCGAAGCTGAAATACACGTAGGATTTGTTTGGGAGAAGACGCTGTGAGAAGGATCGGATTCCGAGTTTTTTATAGAAGCCAGGCATGGCTTAGACCTCTCAGCGGACAAGGTGCCAGGTTCTACCTTGGATAGATGACTTGAGGATTCGATGGAAGGAAAACTCGGAGGAGATGGCGGCTGGGTTATAGGTGCGAACAGACTCAGTTTTCAACGTCAGACAGCGGGCTGCAAACAAAGTTAAATGTTAATTGCCAACATAACTACATTGTATCAGCACGCACTCGAGCAGCCTAGTGTGAAAAGCAAGCGCTAGCCTGGGGGATCTACAGGCCGCTACACTACGGACAGGAGAGCTAGCTGGCTATCTTACTTAACAGAACACATAGCATCAAGAAAGCCCGGACCTCGAATAGCGTTGCACTATAGCACCAAGTAGGGAACAAACATCGCGCAGCTGAAGTACAAGCTACCCAAAGCCCGGTACGGCGTTCCAGAGCCTGCAGAGTAATAGCAAGTACATGCCGTCAAACAGTAGTAACGGCTTCGCGATACGGCAGGACGGACTGGGCAAATGTCCAAGCTCGATTAGACGAATGATGTGTGAGATTGTAAGTGTATCTGAGTGATAGCTGTAATTCATGAAAAGGCAGGGGAGAACAGGCAAAATACAGTGGAAAAGAAGGCCTGTATAAAGCTGTTGCAACAGGTCAAGTTGACAGGCCCGAGTTCACTTCACTGTATCTGTACGCCTACAACTATAGACACTTGTCATATTTATGCCTATTTAGCCATTTTGCCTAATTTGTACAGAGAACAAGCCCTGCCTGTATTTCTTCCCTTTATGTACAATGACAAAATTGGTAGTTCAACAGGGGAGGGGTGTATTTATAGTCCTGAGAACATAAGTATACCATGTTTACAACCCTGACTTTGCTAAAATACTGTAGCCCAGCTTGAGTGAAGCTTTGATCTCAAAAGTCATGCCGGCAAAACGAGATTGCCTGGACAGTTGCCCCTCTTCTTTGTGTCCTGGCATGTTCTTTTCTGCACTGTCAAAGATGGTGGAATGCACCGTGCTACGATCCTCGGCGGAGACCAAGAGATAGCGTTGTGCCTGTATATTAAAGTTGTTTTGGCAATTTTAAATAAGCGAGCACCATACAGATACTGATACATATATATGTAGTTGTAGATACAAGGCCGGAACTCAAGACGCCTTTCTCGATACACCACCGGCCATACTGCCTGAACTAGAAGTGCTTGCGAGTAGGGTATTCCCTTGTTTCAACTACCCTTTCTCCTCGGACGGATAGTGGAAAAGAAAAAGAAAAAGAAACAAAATACACAACATGGACAAAGATTTCAGCCAGGAGCTAGATAGTTCGTAGGAACTAGCCCCGTAGCTATTTTCAGCATCATGATTCAAATCAATGGCCGGGACGGGTTGGTTTGACAAGCGGGGGAGAAGCCTTTTTTAATTTTTAATTTTTAAAATTCATTAATCTTATGGAGCTACAGAGCTATGAAGATGTTGGGGAGAAGCTAACTCGAGGCACCCGGACGTCTTCCCAGCATTGCTTACGGCCCGGCCTACATATATAAGTACATACATATGTATATGTAGACATATGTATCTGTATAGTGGCTTCGTTGATGGTAGCACCCAACGAGAGACATGGTACGATTATGCCTTGCATGGTGGTCGCTGTGCAGTATGCTCTTATGCTGCTAGTGTGTATAGGTGTATTTATAGTGTGTTGGCCAGAAAGATAAGTAACATCGCCCTAAGTCTTAGCTTTGTTCGTCATCTGACTTTGAATTTAACTGCGTCACTAGTGGCAGACATCGTCATAGATGCGCTGCTACGAACGTTTTCATCTATCAGTACATATATTTTGCTGCTGATCGACAGATGTATATACAACTATATACAACTATGTAAAGCCCCATGTCGATTTCTTTTCTTTTCTATTCTTTTTGTTCGTAAGCGAAGCTGGCTCTCGACAGGGAACGACAAGCGAGCTCTTGTTGCAAGAGTGAAAAAAAGATTGCTATATCGTGGTCGAGAGCTAGCTTTGCCGTACAGCCAAGCCTTTCTAGCGAACAAGTAACGAGCGAGGAAAAAAAGAAACAAGGCACGGAAATCCACCAATTACAGCGGGAGACGGACAGCTAGAAATGGGAAGACGCGGTATATCCAGTCGTGATCCTCGTTGCCTGACGTAGCCTGTGCTGGCTGTCCCTTGTTTCTCCATCAAGTCTGTATATAGAATAGCCTTCTCGTGGTATGCCACTGGAAGAATGGCTATAGGGAGGGGTGGTGTTTCTCTTCCTGCCACAGCCTGCAGGAAATGGTAGCGACCAACTGAGCCAATGTTGCACTGTACAGCAGGACCTCTTCACCGGTTCTCCCAGCGCAACCCAGGGTGGGATGAGTGCTACATAGATAGTTGTTGCGGCCGCTCTTTAGCCAGACAGCAGCAGACTGGGGCAGAGGAAGAAGGCCTCGGTATTTCGTGCCACATTCAACGACAAGCTGCTGTAGCTAGTATGGTATGCCAGTTCGCTTGCCTATTCGTGAAGCTGAGCAAAGCAGGCAAGGGGCGTAAGCAAAGTCAACGTTTCGTCTGTCAGTGTGGCGTATGACTCTAGCTGGATAGTAGATGTATCTGTAGATATCTTCTATTTTGTACCTTTTGCTTAGCTACTACTGCTACTTCTATGTAGATTCCCTGGTAGGCTATAGTTGTACCTCCTATCCTTGTCGACGCAAAGCTGTCTAAATAGGCAAATCATGGATCAGTACAATCCCTTGCACACACAAACCATAGATGGGGAAACGACTTCTTTTTTTCCTCTTTTAGGCCTTTGTGCTCATACTTACTCTCTACTGTCATCCGTTTACCACTGACGATCGATCACTATCTTGGCTTGCCCATGGAACATTTCAAAGGCGGGCTCTAGACCGTCTTGGCCGCTGAACCACGGCCGATCTTCCACGTCTTTGCTTTTCATGTTGAGCAAGGGGAATAGGCCCAATGCCTGAAAGACCATCAGCTCGAGTAAATAAACAGTACGCCGAGGTTTCAGCACAGGGGATCCCGTGGATCTTCTTTAAGCCGAATGCGACAGAACAAAATTAACCAAGTCACGTCTTGGTGCCATTAAGCTCTGGGCCGCTTGTTTTGGGACATGTGCATGAGAGAAGGATGTTAATGTCCTGATATACAGCCACGGGCTTATGGTCGACAGCAGCAGTGGATTTGGCCTATATCACGCTATTCCACACTAATGTACATACTAGGCGTACACTACAGCAACAACGGCCAACGCTAGTCGAGAATGGAATCAAGCTAGGGCTACAATGTGCACATTATGTCTTCTCGGCTACAGGCAAAGGCCGCTTTTTGCAGCGTTGGATAAGAGAAGTCAAAGACCAAGAGGCAGATATACTAACTAGCCTATATGCAAGTTCACAGGCGCAGCGTACGTGCCCTTCGTTTCTGTCACATCTTGCCGTCTATTTCCTCGTAGCCTCCTCTCTCTCCGCCTGCTACCAACTGTGAATACAGTCACAGTCACGTTCTTTGTCCGGCCGCCAACTAACGTGCTTGGTCGTGGGAGAGCCAACAATGCCGTTGGCTCTCGTGTAGAATCTGCCATGGGCCTACAGGCTACAAATGGCCGTTCGCAATGAAGAACCGGCTAGTCTGGTACATGCCGGCCAAAATAGAGTTAAAAAGATCGAATATCACGGATAGGGGCTTCTGGCGTCGTAGATGGCATCTCTGTTCCTACAAGTAAGCCCAGCTGTAATTTGATTCCATCCGCCTGCACGAGACTTTTCTACTAGCTCATCCCCACTGAGCTTTTTGATGCAGTGATAGCTGCCGCTTGAGAAACAGCACATAGGAGTGCTATGGGTGATTGGCTCCTCGACAGATACTCAAAGTACGCCCGCATATCGCCTAGCATGCTGCATAAAAGAGCAGCAAAGTACATATCAAGCCTCGTCCTTGAAGCAAATCAGCTTGTGGTCCCCCGGCCTGTATGGCTGCTCAGCTGAAGGATTAAAAAAACGGCTCTGTGTATGTAGGCCAAATAGACAAATGTAAGAAGATTGCAATGCCGGGAACGAAATACGGCAGTTAGAGAGACTTTTCTTTGTTTGCCTCTTCTTGATCTCGCTGATCAACGAGTGACAGATTTTGGAAACGGTCAAGTAAAATAGTAGCAAACGGCGGAACTGACCAAGTTGCCAGGCCCTAAAGGAATCCTGGGCTTTGTTCCTTGTCCTTGTCATTTCAACTACAAGTCGAATCTAAGCTAGAATCTGCTTGTCAACTATAGCAGCTCTTGTTCCTTCTGCTTTGTCTTTCTGAGAGCCTAAACGAAGAACATTTGCTAACAGGTCTGTTGGCCAGTCAAACTTGTTCTAGCGGCTCG